>VZRU01000674.1:17817-44531 GCA_013398155.1 Pedionomus torquatus
CCCGCCCTGGTCTGGTATTTATCCCAATGATCTATACTCTGCAATTAAATGGATGGAAATCTCATCCTTCCCAAAAAGAGGGAAAAGGCCATGAATACGGCACGGCCCTCCCATGGCAGGAAGCAAGGAGTGCATTAAATCCAGACAGCGAGGAGAGCTGCAGACAGATTTAATGGCTACGGGGCAGTATCAGTAAATAATGCAGTGTCAGTGGGGAGCTCAACAGGGCTTAAACGCTAAAGCATCGGAGATGTTTACACGAGCCGGAGCTCAAATTAGTAATTTTTGACATCAATGATTAATGGGGGACGGGGAACGTTACCATCATTTCTCCATTTACTGGCAGTTTAAAATCAATTCCCAGAGTTCAAATCAAAAGCTTTTGGCGTAGAGGCAATTTGGTGGGATATTAAATACCAAAGTCACAGATGTTAGAAATAAAATAAAGGCAAGCAGAATACATCGTTTTCCCTTGCACCAATACTGTCTGTCAGTCCTGTTGTTAACAGAAGCAGTTTATTAAGCTCTGACTGCAGAAAATAATTTCTGCTGCTGGCCATTAGGCGGTGAAGAAGATCCACCTGGTTGGCCATGGGGTCCCAGCTGCGCCCACCTTGGGGATGTTTCTCCAGCCCCCCTGGGGAGGTGAAGCACCAGGCAAAGGCCAGCTTTCCTTAGTCAGAAAAAAAGCAGTTTTCTCCATCCAGAAGGCATTGTTTTTTTCCCTCAAGAAAGGTACTTCTGAATTCACCAAGCATCTCATCAAGTGCTCCCACCTCTTCTGAACAGGGCTGAAACATCCACTGTTCTGGCCTCACCTCTGCATCCAGAAGTAGTAGTCTTCACTGAAGGACACCATCAGAAGCGAAGCATTTTTTAAAAACAAACTTATTTATAACAAACTTACTCGAGAACAAGAACTAGCTGTCAAAAGTATCTAGCTAAAAACAAATCCTGTATTTACAACTGAAACAGCGGGCAGGTATCTTTTACCTGCATTCCTAAGAACACCAAGTGAGATCTCACACACCGCTGTGCGTTCAGCGACAGTTCCCAAGGTATTTTTATAAAATAGCAGAATTTTAGGACTTCTTACACCTCCACCAAACTCATAAAAGTCAAAGGAGTCACGTTTGAAGTGGGCAGAAGGACATTCTTTGCCCTACATTTGCAGAAGAGGAGATGACATCTTCCACTTCCACACGCTTCCAAATGAAGCGCCCTGGTTTTATTTCCCCGCAGCTTTATACGATTAATTGTGGAGTGGCACTTGTGCTAACAGTGGGATCCTCATCTATATGTACTCCAATAATTTATTATCAGACACTTCGGAGGAATCAAAACATCCTTCTTCCTTGTAAGCTTTGCTCCAGGAAGACTTCTGCTCTTCTAGAACTTAAGTTTTAACTCATTTCTCATTGTACATACAGTGTTCTCCTCTCCTGCTCCTCCAGCTGGACTAAAGGTCTCACCATGAGAGCCGGAGCGAGGACTACCCAGGCTGAGTCCTGGAATCAATTAAAAGTCAGACTCATTTAGAGGCAGGGTGTTTCACATCAGGATAATGAGAATACAATGAGAAACTTAGGCAAGAATTTTTCTGGTCCTAAAATAATCCCTTTTCCTGAAATTCTGGGATGGTGCCCAGCATTGTAGTCCAATCTCCTCCCTTAAGATATCTTGGTGGGATTCTGTGATTGTCATTTGGGATGACATTTCTGCACAGGAAGTTCTGCACCGATTCTCTGCATAACGAGTGGCCAGGGCGAGCAGTCCTCACTTTGCAGAGGATTTGAAGAGGAAAAAGATGATTTTCTTCTTTCTGAATCTAGGGAACCATACAGAGTGTGTGCCTCATGTTGTGGAGGCCAGAGGGGCCTAAAAAGCATATTTTATGTATTTACTACAATGTAAATACATAGTAGAAATTCAAAACAACAAGAAAACCCAATCTCCAAGACAAAATAGATACCTTTTCCTACAAAAGTTCTTCCTCCAAATAAGCCATTGCCATTACATTTAAAACTGAAAACCTACCAGAAAGGTGCTGAGGTTTTTAATTTACAAAGACTGCTTTTTTTTAGTGAACAGGATGAGGCTATTTTCAAGAGGGTACCCTGGGTAAGATCTACTCAAATCTGAGACAATCTTGGTTTGTACTTTAAGAGATTTAGGGAAGTGTTACCTTAGATGTGATGATCAGAGTTAAGCCAAATACAAATTATACCTCATTAGTAGAGGAAAAATTGCAAATGGGAGCCTGTGGTAGCAAGTTCCTGAGAACCAATTGCTTGTAAAGTGCGGAGGAAATCCAGAGGGATTCACAGACACTTTCCCTAAAGAAAAGAGCAAGACATGTCTCACTTGCACAACAGTATTCCCTGCATCCTAAACCTGTTGCAAGTAAGGACTCAGGGGGGACTATGTGAGTTTTAATGTCTGGCTACCAGTGATCTCCACAGCATGAGGTATTTCTCAATCTGTTTTTCAAATCACAATTAAGCAAAAAAGAAAAAAAAAAAAAAAAGATTAATATTAAATAAGTATATACTTCTAAGACTTGGGAGTCTTAGAAGTCTTGCTTTTTAAATCTCACCAACTTCAGATGGGGCATCCAAGCCACCTTAGAAAGTCACATTTGGGCTTTAAGCCAACATACTTTCATGAAAATACTAGAAATATCAGTGGCAAAATCAAATAGTGTCAAGTAAACATTATGAAGCCACTTAAACTCCCTGCAGTAATGGCCTGGGCTCACTACCAGGGAGCAGGGCTCTCAATAGCAGAGTGCAGCACGGTACAGCTGTACATGGCTCACAAGGACAAAGGCACTTGGCAAATTCTTGACTATACAGGTAGCATAATGAAAACAACAGTTCTCCTTAACAAACCCATAAACCGCCAATTATAGAAGAGGACTGAAATAAAACCTTATGTACCTACCTATAAAAATGTCTAAGGCTTACAGCAATAGCTGTTATAAATGTAAAAAATAAGAAGAGGCAAGTGCAACATAGCATTAGAAAAAGAAGTGGGAACAATAATGAACTGAAAAATGCTAAAATGGAGTGAAAATTCACCTGCAAGTTGAATGCACACTAATTTTTCTCCAAACATATCTGGATAGCAGAAATGAGCTCTTCTGCAAAGCGATGGTTGAGCTGTTCAGAGCTGAAGGAGTTCAAGGATTCAATTCCATGGCCACCAAACCCTGACGACCTGTTCATTGCCACCTTCCCACCCTCCTGCCTGGTGCGAGGCAAGAGCTGCTCAGGCGCATTAAATGGACAAAAAAACCCTCACCCCACAAACCAAGACAGAATATAGAAACTGTTCTGCAAAGGGAAAAATGCATTTCTGGTGCAAGAGAGGACAGAGCAACAGTTAATCAAGTTTAGGATGCACTGGAATGACAGTCCTACCAGTTCAACAATCTCCCAGAACAGGTCCTTAATACTTTATCAATGTCTAGATTCTCTAAAAACTCCAGAACTGAACCATGCTACTGTTCAAATTGCAACAATCAAATACACCTGCTAAGAAACACCATCCTTAAAAGCATTTCTCCATTGTTTACAAATGACCTCTCTCTCCTTCTAAATGCCAGCTGTCGTTTAAATACATATTTACACTGAGTTACAAGCTTGCTTTAGTGAATAAAGCACTAATTGAGTATTTTTTACCTTGAGCCTGAAAAGTCAAAATAAGAGCGCCTACTGCAATCTCTCGTTTCTTTTGGAACCACAGCAGAATTGCTTCCTACCTTGTAATTTACAAAAGCATTTTAACTTATACATACCTGTTAGGTTTGCAGAACTACATGTAAGGACACACGTTTCCATGCACCCCCCTTACAACATGGCTCTTGTGTCAGAAGGAAATGCCATCAAAATGGGGGGAAGAGGAGGGCAGAATAAACTTGCTCTCACAAGTACAGACAAACAAACAACTTATTATTGGGTCTATCATCTGGGTTAATAAACAGGTTACATGGGGTATCTGTAAAAATCAGGTAACACACCCAGGAGAGCATGCACAACCTCAGTTTTCTGCTACACTGGAAGGTGTGGTAACTCCAAGGTACCTGGGGAAACCCTGTGTTAGGCAGGAATTGCTCAGCAACCACCGGGTGACTGGTTAGAAACACCGGGGTAAAGCCCACAAGTGTCCTAGAAGTCAAGAACAGGCGTCCCTCTGGGTGCCTGGGTACAAACCAGGAATGAGCCGTCACTGGTAAATACCAGGAACTGCATCTGAAGTGCAGCCTCGGCTCCCACGGCACAGGGTGTGGGGACATACAAGAACTCAGGCACTGGTGATTCTTTGACACTGGCTGCAAAAAGGCAGTTTGGGGGCTGGCACTGCCATGTCACAGTCCTGCCAACCCGCTCTTTCTGCAGAGAGCAACTAGTGCCCCTTCCCTCCTCCAGCAGCAGCTGGCTGTCCCACAGCCCAGGACTCAGGGGAAATGTTGACTCCAATTACGTGGCAAACAGAGAAAACACAAACTATTTTAATATTAAACCCATGAGGCTTGAAATAGAGATCATTAAGAAAACTAATTCTGGACAGATGCAATGTGACTTTTTGCAATTTCTTTTTTTGTTTGTTTTGAGAAGAGGACTGATCTGTGCATTTTGATGAGTTACTTCAGTTTTAACATTAGAATGGTGTAGCTTTATCTAGGAATTTAAAGGAGGGTTTTTTTTTTTGAAGGACAGATAGAAGTTTTCTGATGGAACTCCCTCCCTCTGATGGCCCAGCGAGGGGATAAGATACCCAGTTGCACGTGGCCACCCCAAGGAACAATAAGCAGGGCCAGGCAGGGCATGCAGACTCTGTTTCCTTAAGCGGCCTTTTCAGTTTTCACCATTTCAGTTCTCACTGTTTCAAGACTTTCTTATGCTTTATTTACCTAATTGAGACAACGAGGGACAGCACCTCCAGCAGGATGGCGATGACAAAGACCACAACCGCTGCAGGTGGTGGAGGGGAGGCGACCATCCCGTGCTTCAGGAAACAGGTGATGGAGAGTATGAGGAAGACTATGGTGGAGAGGAACACATCCAGGAGCGAGCTGAAGGTAGCACTGGCAAATGTCTTCACTGGAGCATTCCTTACAACCTGTAGGGAATACAGAAATGGAGGGGAGAGGTAAAGAAGAAGCAATATTATTTTGCAGAATTCAGCAAATAAAGGAATACAGAAGGTTTTGCCACTGCATTAATCCAACATAAGTACTGTTTTGAAACAAGAAATGGAAGAGGTGGGTCAATGGCCATCACAGCTTCCCGAGAATAAGCCTGTGTTGAAAGCGAGTGCTGGCAGCACAGCCCCTGAGCCTGGGGTGATTTTTATGGAGTATTATGATACAGAAATAAAGAGCATGAAAATTGCCTGTTCTATGGAAAGGAACATAAACCCCAAAATTACTAGCAGATAATGCTATAAGAAGTTTTCTTCAAGGATTTCCATTTAAAATAATAATAGATTTTACAATAAGCCTTTTAGCTTTGATGGTTCTTTAAGAAAACCCTCCAAACACTACTCTACAGAACCAGTTACTTGCTCACGGCAGAGTTCACACCTCCCTTTCCAACCGGCTTAAAAGAAGCCATCAGGACACTATGTCATCCGGATTGATCAGAGCGCAGGACACCAAGTTCTGCCCTTCTGTAACCCCTTACCACACATTCCCATCCCATTTTGTCCTGGCCCCGACGGCGGTGCAGCTGCGCTTTGTGCTGCTTTGGCCAGTCCAGCTGAAAACTAGATGATGAGCTCCACACATCCTGGCTTACTCAGATGAACCCTGTCTTATGAGTGTTTTTATCTGCCCCAGGGACTGCAGAAAGCAAGTTCCAAAGAAAAAACAAAAAAAGTATGTTATCAATATCACCAGGAAGTAGCCCCGTTTGATACCGCAGGCTTGTACCTTGTTTTGATTTTAACATTTTGTTTGCCCCTCAGAGTACTGTCCGCACTCAGCGATATTGGGAAATGAACTTGTTTCTCATTTGTACCTCTCTGCAACCTAATAAATTCACCAAGCATCATTTCTGTGCCAAAACCTACCTTTTAACATGAACTGTAGCAGAATCCTGCTAGTCCACACAGAAAGTCACATAAATTGAATCAAGGAAAGCAGCGCTGCATCCTAAAGTGACAGGGTTTGAGATGCCCTAACAGTGTTAATTAGAGCCTGAATTTCTAAGCAAGAACAGGCCCAGCAAGCTCTTGGGAAGCAGAGCCACTCACAGAGAGTGACCACAAGGCAAGCGTGTGGCTGGCACCATGTCATTAGAGGTGAATTCGGTGCTGGTGGAAGTTACTTTCAGCAACAGTTTACGACTGCAAAGCAATTAAAGAACCAGCAGTGCTGACAAACCTTTTCACTCCCCAAGAGTGAAAACTCTGGTTTTGTTGTTGTTTTGGTCCAGGACAATACTAATATTATGGTTTTAACAGGTTTTTGCCCCAGTGCTGCAGAGTTACTACTAGAGAGGGAAGATTCCTGTTTCCAGGCAGGTTTACATAGTAACTTTCAAATTAATAGTGTGCCACTAACAAAACACACAGACCACATTCTTGCTCTTTCTATGAATTTTCTACATACCCACACTAATCTGCATATGCTTGACTATCACTGCTTTGCCTCTCTTTCCAATCTTTTCCATTGGAAAGAACTCGATTTACTGTTTTCTGCATAGTTGGTGCAAATTTTGCAGGCTCTATCCCACGGGACGCTTCTCCCTCTTGTTGTTACACGAGCTTTATTCAGAGAGATACCACTGGAGGATGAGCATGGAGCTCCTGGACAAAAAGAACTGCAACACAATGATGCTTCCCGTTGTTAAAAAAGTAGTTAGGTTTCATTTGGAAACACTGGAAAACAGGCAAATTAAGGGCTATGGCTAAGGCCAATGTGAAAATGCTGCCCAGAAAAGAAAGCCATAAGAATTTCTGCAGAAGCAGAAATCCAACCTTCCCTCAGATGTCGGACATGTGGGGAAGGAAAAAAATCAACACCTACATTTATCGTGATGTGATTGTGCAAAATGGATCACCCAAACCAACAGCTCAACACCACTGGAAGGGAAGGGCCTGTTCCCCTTCCTGCTGCCGGACACGCTGGTTCTGGCACTTGCCAACCTCTCTGTGAGCTGCTGGTTCAATAGATCAGAAAACAGACTCAGGCGGAAAAAGAAAAAGCCCCAAACAGAAAAACAAAACATGAATATTTTATGTGAGGCCAGGAAAATGAACTGGCACACAGCAGGGACACCTGATAAGCACCACAGCCATCAGAAGGAGCAGGGAGAGGTAGGAACAAGGAGGGGAGAGTATATGCCCTCTTTTGGCAGCAACTTTTCAGCCTCAGTTAGTCCCGACACCTAACATTGCTAAATGTAAACTTAAACCACCTTCCTATTTCCTATCAACTGGGCAGGAATATCTACTGACAAGGAGAGCTGCAATACTATTAATACCAAAGGGGATTAAGGGCTTTTTACATCAGTGCCGAATCCTGAAGAAGGCATCGTGTTCCCTACAATTTACTCACTGTTCCTTATGATTAAACAGAGTTTTGAGCTGCCCGTTTCTGAATGCAGCACCCTTAAAAAACTTAAGCCATTTGAGTTCAGAGCAGGTTTGGGTTCCACAGGGATACCAGGCTGTTCCACAGTTGCATGAGGCTGTGACATGAACAAGAATCATATTCAAAGTTACCAAAGTTAGGATCTCTGATGAGAAGGCAAGGACCATTTGGTTCTTCGCTTTCACCCTGGCATGGCTGTCTGGCCCGCCTAAAGCCTTAAAATATTAACTTGAACTAATTAGTATACCTTGGTGGATTGCGAAAATGTATTTCCAGCCTAAACCTCGGACCAGACTCAGGGCCTGGCACAAGACAGGTAAACGGAAAGGAGACTGCTTCCAGAGGGAGCAATACCAAGCAGTAAATCAGAAATGACATTTCACAAGCCTTGCCATCAACTGCTGTGAAACGTGTTCAGAGCAGTGACAGGCAGCTGCTCAGACAGATTACAGAGGGAAACCAACGCACCTCTTCCTGGTAGCTCGTCCGGTAGGCCATCTCCAAATCCTGATCCAAGAAGTTCAGGCTCAGCTTGTTAATTGGTGGTTTAAAGAAGTAGTCTTTCATGAGGCTAGAGGGAAAAGACAGTATCAACATCAGTTTTTTCAGCTGTAACTCTTTCAGAGCCCCCTGTTCTGTGGTCTCTGTTTCTAGGAACACTGACGCTTGGTTTGGAAGTTCCTGTAGCTTTTCTTCATTCTCAGTCCTCGAGGTACCCCCTTATCCACATCACCACATCAGCCAGAGGAAGTATTTAATGAAAAAATGACAGAGCAAACATAGTATTTTCAGGAAGAAATTAACAAGTCCTTCCAGAAACTTAACAGCTATAACCCCAGACAACTATAGATAATTGTAATATCAGCCAGCAAATAGTAAAGGTTAATTGCAGCCCATAGAGCAACAACATTAGGAGAAGTGCGGCTGTGGGATATTTATGTCTTAGGTGGAATTCTGTTGTTCAGAGCAAGCCAAGGATGACAAAGGTGACAAAGTGTCAGAAACAAATAGGTTGTGCATTTTTGAAAACAGCACTTTCTTGTTCTTTCCAAGGTACTACAATAACTCAGTAACTCAGCTGGAAAAATTCTCTTAATGATCTGGGCCACAGAAAAACAAAACCTGAGATGGATAGCTTACGTTTACTTCTGGAACAGAAGACTTAAAATTACCAGAATCATCAACAAAGGCAGCGACAAATTATGAAACCAGCTCACTCGGACAAATGAATGAGGAGGCAGCATCTACCAGAGGGTATTTATGCACTCCTTCACCTTATCTTCTAGTGTCAGGTGTAGAAAACCCCCCGAACTAAACCCAAACAGAAGAGGCCTCAGTCATTAAAAAGATGTTTCTATTCCCCACCCTCCAGAGCAAAAATACAACCAGTGTAAAACAGAGAAAAAAAGTGTTCTAAAAGGTTTATGAAAGAGAAAGAAGTTCTCTAACGACATTGAGGGCACTTGATCTGCAAACCTCTGTCAAAGGTGTCCAAGAGCTGAAAGGACTGGACTTGGAGAGCACTGAGTTCTTGTGCCCGATGGTGGCAAAGCAAGGTCCCCTCTCCCCACCCCTCACTCTCCTCCGCTGTCTTCTCACCTGGCGCTTCAGAGCACATGATCTCGCTCACATGAGATCAAACTTAAAGCAGATGAAGAAGCTGAAAGATCCTACACAGCCAGCCAGTCCACAAATTCTTGTTTTAAGGGTGTCTGGGTTTTTTTTTTTCCATTTGTTTTTTATGAAGACTTGCCAATGAGGCTTTTTGGAAGCATGAGTTTCCCAGCACAAGATGGCATGTGGGAAGTATTTTTTAATTGAGATGCAAGACCTGACGAACACACACTCCCTGGCTGAAGCTTAAGAAGGTAAGAGAATTTAACCATGAATATGGCAGACAGTTTATAACCTTTAAGCATTCTGGCCTTGGCCAATGTATTAATGTATTAAAATGTATTAAAAAAATCAGGATACACTGAAAGAATGACAGGAGACATCCACTTGAGTCCTTCTTTTTCATTCTTTCTTGTCTTCCCTTTCTCAACTCTCTTTATGAAGGGCTGCACAGGACTCAGCTTCTGGGAGAGGTTCCTATTTCTCTGCGACTCTGCTCCCTTAGGTGTTAAGACATCGTTTATACCTATTGTCCTGGTTAGCACTTGTTTCTTGTACTTTAAAACGTTTATAACCCAAGGAATCTGAATTTTTTCTTGGAAATAAAAATCTAAAAAGCAAGAACCCTTTAAAAGTATCCCCAATGAAATTATGTTTAAACATTTTGGACTCTCACACTGTAGTTTTCTGTTAAAATGCACAGTAACAAGGAACAAAGCATGGTATTTTTATCGTGGTTGTAGTAAAGCCAGATTCAAAGTTTAAACTCTACACTGTTGGCCAAATATATATATCATAAAGATTTAAGATGATGCAAACTGATAACTTCTATGAAAAGAACTCTTCTATAACGCAATAATACAAATATTCCCATGAATTCCCCACTCAAACATCCTCACAGATTTATAGAGACCAACAATCTATTATGTTTTACAGTAGAGGATCAAGAAAGCTTTTAAAATGACTTATTACATAGAACTACCCATTGAGAAACATTAAAAAGGCTTAATGTAAAAGGGTAGGCTTAAACCATTTTGCATAGACCTAATTAATCAGAAGATTATTTTTGGAAAGTTATGTTTACATGAACTGAACTCAGCAGAGAAGTTTCCTTGGTAACAAGAAGTGGCCCACTTAATATGGTAATGATGATATTTAATTGAGACCCAAAAAAAAAGCTATGCTTTGACTGATGTCAAACCATGGTTCTACTTTTTCCTTTTTCCAAATCAGAAAAAAATACCCATTTTGTAAGTGGAGGAGAAAAGCAGCAAGAATACAGGAGTTTGAGTTCTGTATCTTCTGCAACCAACGGCATAAATTAAGCTACTTCTATAACTTAAAAATTTGCAGTATGCTAGTTACATTTTAAAAAAAAATATCTAATTTTCTCTTGCTGATTTTTGCAAACATGTCCGTCTGTCTTCTAATATTTGAATATTTGAAAATATCAGCAATATTTGAAAATATCAGCAAAATACCTGTTCTCAGTCTCTAATGACAGACAACACACAGAGGGGAAAAGAGGAGAACCTAAATTTTACCAGAAGTTGGCCAAAAGAGCAAAGAAATAAAAAAATTCTAGAGAAGACACTGGAGAGGGGCTAGTGTGTCCCTCCAGTAGCTTTTCCCTGTTTCATGGGGAAACATGACGTTTTCAGTTAAGACGATAGTGTCCCTGTTCCAAGCAGCCCAGAGTCTATACGGGCATACGGTTTAAAGGATATTTAGATGAAATATCTCTGATCTGAGTGGAAGCAGTAAAGCAAAAGTAAGAATAGCCATAAATAATAACAAACTCAAATTATCTGTTTAGTTGATCCAGTCAAGTCACTGCCATAATAAGAGAGATGTGGTTGAGTGCTTACAAAAAAAAAAAAAAAAAATCGCATGCTACTGAATTCTAGAGAACTTATTTTCCTCTGCCCAAAGTTTTTTCTTTGAAATAGAGAAAGACTGTAACTTTACAAAATGCTGTAGGTAGGTCCAAGAGAATTCACTCCTATTAATTCTCCTTCCAAGCCCAGTATGATTTCTAGGCATTAGTTAGAGACACAATGATATCAGATGTTATTCTTCTCCTATACAAAAATGTGAATTCTTGCTTCAAACTTTATGTTACGCTTTTAATTGCAGAGGAAGGTACCCCCATGTGTATAGAGAGGACTTCTGAATGTAAAGATAAGAATTCAACTTCATGACAAATCATTTAAAGAGTATTTTTTCCTTTTTGAGGACTCGACTGAAGAATGACGGCTCACCACGGTAATGATGAAAAACCTGAGCAGAATGTTTCTGACACCAATTTCCTACTGCCATTTAAACAGAACATAGACTAAGACCAGGAAACAGGCGACGTTATATGTTAACAATAACTATTGACATTAAGCAAAAAGCACACAAATAAAAATTAAAGACACGAGACCCCTGTTTCTGCCTTCTCTCCTTTATAGAATTTTACATTGTACAACTCGATTTTCCTTACCTGTCTTCTTTAATCACATCCACAAAGTGAGCATCTGTCTTTTCTCTGATGTTTTTGAACCTCAGAGGAAGGAGAGCCGATTGATCCAGGCTCACTCCACCCCATCTCCCTTTCTCTTGCAGCATTTCATAGAGCGAGGTTTGACTGTTGCTGAGCTTTTCCTCCTGGGGAGGACTCAAAAGTCCATTTTGAGTCTTTGGACTGTGTCCTCCTGGAGCCTGAATGACAGAAAGCAAAACACACACGGGGAATGTTACTGGTTGGGAAAGTAGGCAGAAGAGATTTCATGGAACACAAATTGAAAATTCTTCCCTCAACACACTTTTACCTGATCACGTCAAAGACCTCACTCCACCTACCCTGAAGTCATTTACCTCTTCTCTAAGAGCCTATTTAGGTGTTGTCCTTTTGCTTTTTAGGTATCAAGATTCCAAGAAGAAAACAAAAAACAATTTCACTCAGGCAATGAAGACCTACCACAAGGCCAAATTTCATTCACTCACCTTAAGGTGGAGATTCTCCTAGAAAGCTTTTTAAACACCTACTTAAGCTGTGCTATTTCTACAGACCATGAGACAAGACACTCTACCAGCCCTTGCTGGTCCTTCCACTGACCACTACAGCTCTGCTGCTCTCCCAGGCAGAGCTTCCGCCTTTTTCCTACCTGTGGCAAAAGCCCTTTTGTACATCTCATCATCCTACAAAAACCAACCAAAGCAATCATCCTGCAAACTAAATTATGCTTTCTTCACTTCTTTCTTCTTGATATAGTATTCTCTCTGGTTTTCTTCCAGCTTTGTATTAATTAAATACTGCAGTTTAAAATTTTAACACCAACTTGCAGCACGGCTTAGGTACCCAATATTATCAATTCTGCTTTTCGTTCATGATTTTTCGAACACAAATTTCGTTCAAGCAAATTTTTTTCTGTTTTCACAGGACCTGAAGTTCCTTCTTTTATATTTTCTTTGACCTAGGCCAAGATGCATTGAAGCAAGTCCAAAAAAACCTGTACAACTAAATATGGTTAGAATGAAAACGAACTGCAGTTAGTCAGGATCATTTTCAAATGCAAACATGTATTAAACTTAGCATCTTTGAACGTTCATCTCCCCCCTCCGTGTCTTATCATTTATCATGTATCATTTATCCTCATCCTGAAACCCACTCATGACAGAAGCTCCTTCATTTCTGCCTGCAGAGCAGTCAGCACAGCAGTGACAAGCTCCTCCAGAAGCCTATTCTTGGATGCCACCACAGTGACCATAAATAAATACCATAAATATCATCACCACCCAACCATGCACTGAAATGTTACTTGGATTGTAAAATCAACTTTGTTAAAGTTCAGAAATATCTGGTTTCTGGCCACCCATACAAAATTAATTCAACCTCCTTGTATATCTATCCTGTAAAGCAATTGGGTGAATCTAGGCAGGTAGGCCAAGAAGGTCAGTGGCATCCTGCGGTGCATCAAGATGTGACCCTGGGGAGGCCACATCTGGAGCACTGGGTCCAGTTCTGGGCTCCTCCCCAGTTCAAGAAGGACAGAGAACTGCTGAAGAGGGTACAGCAGATACAGCAGAGGACCACAAAGACGACGAGGGGCCTGGAGCATCTCTCTTAGGAGGAAAGGCTGAGGGACTTGGGTCTGTTTAGTCTGGAGAAGAGAAGACTCAGAGGGCATCTGATCAACGCCTATAAATACTTGAAGGGTGAGTGTCAAGAGGATGTGGTCAGTCTTTTTTCAGTGGTGCCCAGTGACAGGACAAGAGGAAATAGGCATAAACTTGAACATAAGAAGTTCCACTAAACATGAGGAGGAACTTCTTTCCTGTGAGGGTGGCAAAGCCTGGAAGAGGCTGCCCAGCGACATGGTGGAGTCTCTGTCTCTGGAGACATTCAAAACCCACCTGGACATGTTCCTGTGCAACCTGCTCTGGATGACCTTGCTTTGGCAGGGGGTTGGACTGGATGATCTCCAGAGGTCCCTTTCATACCCGTATCATTCTGTGATTCTGTGAAAGGTGCAGGCACAACCAGCGAAGACGCAAGACTAATCGAGCAGCAGGAAAAGGTCACTTTGTGCAGGGAAGAGTCAGAAACCATAGGGGCTTGGCTTCCTATCACTGCCAAGACCTCTAAAGCCATAAGAAAGTGTGTTGGAATGATTCCCTAGAGCCACAGGAAAAGTGGGAGGAAGGTGAGCTGTGCTTCCCCTTCCTTCCACCCAGGAGGGACACAGGATCCCCACCCGATGGGCTGCCCTGACAGAGGTTGGAGCCTCCTGGAGCCACGTGCTGGGAGGCGGGAGATGAAAGGATTCCCAGTCTGGTCCCTTCTACCACTCACAACAGTTGTTTTGGCAGCTTGCAGGTGTTCACAGCCCAGCAACAGCAGCTGACGAAGTAGAATAGGAAATTTAGCAGTTGTTTTGGTGTGCTGCCAATGTTTTGCTAAAGAACGTAATCAACAGAAGAGAAAGGTGATTTCAGCCACACGTATCTCTGCAAAAGCAGAGTAAAATCTCTTGGGCTGGAGAGGACATGACAGAAGGGCATGGTCCTGGTAAGCCAGAGGCACAAGAACTTCTCACATCTGAAGTCACCAGTTTCTTTTCTAAAGGAAAATATTCAGCAGCTTCAGAGCAAGCCCTCCTGCAGCCACAACAGGTTATCTGGCCTTCCCAGAGGGAGGGCAGTGCCAGGGCAACAGGGTTTTGGGATGAGGAGCACTAACAAAGGCAAACCAAAGACAACCATCCAACAAATTGCTAGAAGTGAATGGTCTACATTGTTTCAGGTGTTTTAGTGTATTTTTAAATTTATACTAAAGATTATATTTGCTCAGAGAAACTTGAGGCCTAAAAAAGCCAAATTAAAATTAATGGTCATAGATACCACCTTTTTTTGCCCCTGGTAAAGAATCTTTTTCCTTTGCTTCACCCCTGCAGCAAATTCCGCTATTTGAATAGCAGTAACCAAGAGAATGCTATTTTTGCTACAAGCGGCTCAGACACAAGACATAGACCCCTGTGCACTGCTTGCTTTCGCTGTCTGTTCTTCAAGTTCATCTGAAGAATGCATCAAAAATTTCAGCTCTTTCAGAGAAGGTCAGCATGGACCTCTCTTGGTCTTTTCTCTTTAGCTCCTTGGCAAAGGCTCAAATCCCTAAGAAAATTCTTTCCTTCAGTCAGCTCAAGGTTTTCCTGTGCTGTCTCCACTCTGTTAATCTTAACAGGAGGAGATTAGAGTGTGAAACTGCTTGGGTGTAAGGAGAAAATCCTTACTTATTAGATGTTGTTAGCTCCAATGTTACTGTGGTTTCTGCTGGCAACAAGCTGCACAGTTCTTTTGAGAGTCAGAGGTTTGATGCACCAGAAGACAATTTCCTCCCATCAGAAGACAGCTCCAGAGGCTGTTGGGACCCATGAAGGTCTGAGGATGTTTAACATCATTTAGTAACATGAGCCAGAAAGATATTGAGAAAGAAACAGGGGGAACAAGTGCTGCAGGGCCAGGCACAGCAACATGGCATGGGAAGGGTGCAGAGCCCACAGATGGGGAGAGGGAGCTTATGGCTCTTCTTCCCAGGAAAGCTGAGGCCACAGAGAAGATTTGGATATCAAATGACACAGCAACTTTGTGCACAGGGTTGTTCTTTAAGCTTTCAAGTTAAACGGGCACCCCAGAGTTAGTGTCAACAGCCTCGCTGGTCCAACTTTTGACTTAGCAGTAACTAAACCCCAACAAAGGGAGACATAAGACTTGACCTCCACTAGCATGCTCCTTCCATAGAAATTACAGACATACTCAGTACAGACCTCTTTGAAAGCAGGTTAGATGATCTGCTGATTAACACGCATGAAGCTAATACAGCTGTAGTTGGAAAAACTTAAAGGGTAATTCCAACAAAGACAAAATATGAGAGGGGCAGTTGGTACCCAAGAAGATCTCTGTTTGCAGGCAGCTCCTGGAGATCCCTGGCACGTGGGCAGAGGCAGCCCAGAGAAGCAGCATCTCACGCACACCATCTTGGCAGCCTGGGCACATCTCCCACAGTGTTTTCTGTCTTAACGATCTCATGCTGTTCCAAGACCAGTACCTGCTGGCTGCTCTGCTCTATCTCCCCCAGAGCTGAAAGGATTATTATTTTTTTTTCTTCGTCTGTTTCCTAGGAACCCTGGCAGAGAACATGGTTTGCCGTGTTATAAACCATTTCAGTCTGTATGTAAGGCAGCCCCCGCTTCCCAGCTTACAATTTAAGCATAGCACACAACAGGTCAAATACAGACAAAGAGCAGAGGGACAAACACAGATTAATGTAGTAGCTCATCAGTAGAATAAGCGCTGGTGATTTTTTCCATATGTGACATGAGCTGTAAAGGCAAACATGAAGGAAATTCTCCTCAAGAAGGGAAAGTGTTAACCTTATTTGAAATTAAAATAATCAGATGACGAGCACAGGTCTGCTTTTAGGCAGGAGCTGAATATTTAGGAAGGAGAGGCGACAGGCAGAGCAGAGAAGCTACAAAGGCCACGGACAAGGCGACACACAGGCAGCATCTGGTACTGTGGAGGAAGGAGGTGGCTTCAGTGAGGATATCTAAGCAACAGACAAGGAAAGCAATCTTGGCAGCAGCGTCCTGAACATGTAAGACGCTGTATTTGTCAGTCAGAAAAAGGATGTGAACCGACTTTGATGCTGTGAATTTCAGTTATGTGTGTGAACAGGAATGACTCTGGCTTAGCTTGGGGCTACGATGCAGGAGACCTTGGTGAGACACAGGTGTAGCTTGTGGCCAGGTGACACCACCCAACTGGTGTAAGGGATGGAAAGCACAGTAGTGTGTTTTGTGCCTCTTTCTTTGGGTAGCCCCAGAGTAAAAATTTTGGGTTCTTCTGAGTACCAAACTGAGCCCATAAAATCACTGATGATTTAGAAAATTTGGGGGAGGGGTCAACTAAATTTTAGAGCACAACTGCTCAAAATCCAAACTGGTTCTGCTGCTTAAAAGCTTGAATAAAGGAACAGCAATAAACTGAGAAAGCTAAGTGAAGCAGAGAAATAAGGGAAAAGAAGGGATAATATGATAAGTACTTAAATTACCTTGGTATTGTTTTTATGCTCATCCTGACAACCATTTTGGATAGCTCCTTCCTCTACGCTGACATCGCAGTGGGGAGCAAGGGTGGTACTACATGAAGGGCAAGGCTGCAATGAGACAAAAAAATTTTAGCCAGAAACGTTCTGGTGTCCTAGTAAGTCTTATGCAATTTATAATTCGGTCCACTCGTATACTGGTGGAACGGCTAAAAGATAAACAAAGCTACAGAATGGGAAGCAGGGAGCAAAATTTGAGTGGAACAGAATGCACCATTTCAAAAATAAATCACAGATTTTCTGTTTGCTGAAGCTAAATCTAATCCAGGAAAGCTTTAGTGGTGAAAAATCAGATACACTGTAATCACTGCATAGCAGCAAAGGACCTCCCCAAGAAGAACGGAATACTCTTTAGTGAGAGAAATACAATTTTCTTGGTTAAAAACTGCGTGCAAAAGGATCTGAAAGGCATTATGAGTGAAGACTTAACACAAAACACAGCAAATTTTTTTTAAAAAAGCATGAAACACCATGATGCATCACGCACAGTAAAGGCAAATGGAAAACAACACATCTGAAACTAATAAAGTGAAACAGTTTTTCATACAGTGCTGTAAGACTGCAGAGCAGAGCCCAGGCTATCGCACACGGTTGACGCCAAACACCCAGCAAATGTCACAGGAAACAAGGAAAGCAAAACCATCAGGACTTGTAATAGCTGCAGGTTAGGCATGTTGAAAGCAACCTAAAATGCTTTTAAAACAGTTTAACCCCCAAAGTAGTTAAAATGTGATCTTCTTAAGGGGAATTAGCCCCACATCTGTATCTTGCAAGCTCTTCACACTTGTCTCCAGTCCTGGCATCGTACAGGCCGGATCCTGCATTGGAGGGACCCTGTGTCTGGTCCCTGTGTGCAATCCCTCAGCTCCGGAGATGGCTGACTGTCGCCAGGATTGTCACAAGCCTGCTACTGGGTACAAAGACCCCCACTAGTCACGGGAAACAGCACGCTAAATTCATCACACTGTATAACATCTTGATACATTTTCCAACAAGCAACTTGAGCCTTTTGTACCAAACTCAACACCCCACATCCATTTTATCTGTTTATTTTGCACTTAGAAGGGACTTGTCCAAGCCTCTGCAGTCTATCAGTCTCCTGGTCCAAAAATATAACTTCTGCCTTCAGGTTCACTCCTGATTTCAGAGACAACTGTGTGAGTCTTTCCAGAATGGACTTTTCACCCAAAGCCCCTTTTTTGTCTCTGGTGTCACACCTGAAATTGCATAACAGGGTATGTTTAATTTTCAGGTTGTTACAGTGTGGCATTTCTCCCAGCCCACTCCTCCTGGGACTGCTGATCCTCCTCATTGCACAGCAATGCCTCCCAAAGGCTTTCAGGAGGACCCCGAGCCTTCTTAGCAGCCAGCAGACCATGGTATCTGCTGTTCTCCAGGGACACGGTCTGGGCACTGAAATTACTATGAGTTTCCTAATCTGGAATCAGATAAACAAGTTACATCCAGTTCTGAACCCGGACAGTCCGAACACATACCAGCACACTTGAAGAAACTATAAAGTTGGTTCTCAAATGGTTTTGTTTAAAAATAATCTAGGAATAAATACCATGAATGCCTTTGGCCACCTTGTGGAAGGCAGCATTAGACAGCTTTAAAAACAAGTATGACAATGGGCTAATGAACCTTCTGTGCTCCTTGAGTGTTACTTAGTAGATTTATCCATGGCAAAAGTCAGTTAATGGCAATAAAAAAACAAATACCTCAAAAAAAAAAAAAAAAAAAAAAAGAAAGAAAATACTTCCTGTCTGATCTTGCTAATAAATCATCAAGATCACCTCAAGTGCTTAGATAGTGGAGTTAAACCAGACTGACAAAAACCTCAGAAAATAAGGGCAACCTTTTCAGAGTAGGCAGAAGACCACTGGACTTGCTGCATATGTTCCAGTCAACATCATTAGCTTCAGTCTCTATTGGAGACATTCACACGGGCTCAGTGCGTGAGTGACCTCGTCACGATGAATAATACATTAATGCACTTCCAGCAAACACTGAGACATGCAAAAGTACTTTCTGTTTTCATACCAAAACATGATTAAACCATTTTTATAACAACTTTATGACTCCCTGTCAAGTAAAGGATTTGTAAAATATGATAGAGAAAATAAACTGATACCAAAACTGCTTAAGCAGGTTATAGCGCTTTCATTAAAAAAAAATCAGCTGCTATTATAGATTTACTTATAGCTTTTACCCTCTGTCTTCAACATTTTAATGATGTGCAAGCATTCTCTTGATATCCATACTGCAACAAGGTTTGCTTAAATGAACTACAGATACACCAAAGAGGAAGAAATACAAGGCCTTTCACTGTTGCATTCTCCTTCCTCATACCCCTTAACAGATCCTGTCCCCCAGAACACATCTTCAAGCTCAAAATGTGAAAGCCATCCTTTGCATCCAATATGGCCACTTATTCCCTTTAAAACAAGAATATTTCAACTTGCCTGTAATTTTGCCCCTCCTACCTAGTCTCTTTTGCAGAGCTGGAGTCATCTCCTCCTACACTGACACTGTTTACAGCTTTGTATTTAAAACAGTTGGCATGTAAGTCATGATTCTTTCGCAAATTATTATCTTCAGACCCTACCAGCAAGCTGCAGGCTTTAAAGGGAAAAAAAACCACAACCAAAAAAACAACCAAAAAACCCACAACCCTGTAAGAAAGAAACCCATTCCTTTTCAAAAATTGAAAAATCGTGCATGATCTGTGATTAAATTGCACAGTTGTTCTCTGTGGGGATCTTTCAATATAGATCTATTTTTTATTTTTCTTTTTAACACTGTGAGATCTAATCTAGCATGGCTGGCAAATTAAATATTCCTTGAAAGCTTGACCTGACCTTCTTGGTCTCTTCCTACCTAGCAGGGAGAAGGCTGGTGCACATCTATACTAGCCCCGTGGCAAGAAGCAAGCGTGCTTTGCTCCTGTGCTGTCACAGAACACGCTTCTAAGTACACACTCCGCATTTGCATGATTGCTCCATCGCTACACTCTCCACATCCTGACACCGTTCGTGGTGTGCATTATCTGGATGCTTATCAGACCGCAGGAAAAGCTGAGTCTGGGGTCATTCAAAATATACTCCTGTGTCAGTCTGTTTTGGGCAAGAAAAATTGTGAGCCCACTTCAGAAACCACTGGCCAAACCCACAGTGCCCATGGTAACGCATAAACCCAGGTATCTGTAAACATCAACTCGCTGCAGCAGCTTTAGCACAGGGGTAGACAGGGTATCCCAGAAGGCTGACACCGAGCTGGCACTTGTCCTAGATGCTCTTCTGAAGCAGCTTCTTTTAGCTTCTCCTTGCACTGTTTGCACTTTCACGGTGTGCAGACCATCATTCAGCATTTACACAGCAATTAACACCCAGCCAAGATGGTCCCAGAACAGATAGCGGGAGACTGGGCAGTAAAAAAAACCATGGTGGGCCAGCAGTGTGCCTCCACGTGGCATGCTAGTGTTTAGGAATAGTAGTGCACCTCTACCCTTCAGCAGAGTAAGTCACCCCCTTTTTTAGAAGAGATATGCCATAGCTCATCCTTAACAACAGATTTCATTTTGGACCTGGATCACTGAAACAAGTCAACACATTATCAAATTTTATCCAATCCCAGCTGCAGTCAGGTCAGTTCGCTGTAGTTTCAGTCCCCCCGTTCCAGCTTGCTTTGCCCTCTGACACAAACAGGGCACTCTCACCTGCTCTCAGAAGAGCACCCTTACTTTTACTACTCTAATCCCTCTTCTTCTCCCTGCACAGGCAGCACAATAATACTGCTCACTTGGTACAATGATTAGAATCGTGGAATGGTTTGGGTTGGAAGGATCCTTAAAGATCATCCAGTGCCAGCCTCTACCCTGGGCAGGGACACCTCCCACCACACCAGATTGCTAAAAGCCCCCTCCAATTTGATCTTGAACCCCTCCAGGGATGGGGCAGCCACAGCTTCTCTGGGCCACCTGGGCCAGGGTCTCACCACCCTCACACCAAACTTCTTTCTCACATCCCATCTCAATCTCCCCTCTTTCAGTGTCAAACCATTCCCCATCATCCTAGGGCTCCCGTCTCTCATCAAGAGTCCCTCCCCAGCTTTTCTGGAGCCCCTTAAAGGACTGGAAGGGGCTCAAAGGGCTCCCTACAGCCTTCTCTTCTCCAGGCTGAATCCCCCCAACTCTCTCAGCCTGTCCTCACAGCAGAGGGGCTCCAGCCCTGGGAGCATCCTTGTGGCCCACCACTGGACTCATTCCAACAGGTCCATGTCCTTCCTGTGCTGAGGACTCCAGAGNAAACACTGAGACATGCAAAAGTACTTTCTGTTTTCATACCAAAACATGATTAAACCATTTTTATAACAACTTTATGACTCCCTGTCAAGTAAAGGATTTGTAAAATATGATAGAG
The DNA here is from genome assembly GCA_013398155.1 of Pedionomus torquatus. Taxonomy (NCBI): domain Eukaryota; kingdom Metazoa; phylum Chordata; class Aves; order Charadriiformes; family Pedionomidae; genus Pedionomus; species Pedionomus torquatus. The sequence continues at coordinate 39,101 of VZRU01000674.1, forward strand.
AAAATAAACTGATACCAAAACTGCTTAAGCAGGTTATAGCGCTTTCATTAAAAAAAAATCAGCTGCTATTATAGATTTACTTATAGCTTTTACCCTCTGTCTTCAACATTTTAATGATGTGCAAGCATTCTCTTGATATCCATACTGCAACAAGGTTTGCTTAAATGAACTACAGATACACCAAAGAGGAAGAAATACAAGGCCTTTCACTGTTGCATTCTCCTTCCTCATACCCCTTAACAGATCCTGTCCCCCAGAACACATCTTCAAGCTCAAAATGTGAAAGCCATCCTTTGCATCCAATATGGCCACTTATTCCCTTTAAAACAAGAATATTTCAACTTGCCTGTAATTTTGCCCCTCCTACCTAGTCTCTTTTGCAGAGCTGGAGTCATCTCCTCCTACACTGACACTGTTTACAGCTTTGTATTTAAAACAGTTGGCATGTAAGTCATGATTCTTTCGCAAATTATTATCTTCAGACCCTACCAGCAAGCTGCAGGCTTTAAAGGGAAAAAAAACCACAACCAAAAAAACAACCAAAAAACCCACAACCCTGTAAGAAAGAAACCCATTCCTTTTCAAAAATTGAAAAATCGTGCATGATCTGTGATTAAATTGCACAGTTGTTCTCTGTGGGGATCTTTCAATATAGATCTATTTTTTATTTTTCTTTTTAACACTGTGAGATCTAATCTAGCATGGCTGGCAAATTAAATATTCCTTGAAAGCTTGACCTGACCTTCTTGGTCTCTTCCTACCTAGCAGGGAGAAGGCTGGTGCACATCTATACTAGCCCCGTGGCAAGAAGCAAGCGTGCTTTGCTCCTGTGCTGTCACAGAACACGCTTCTAAGTACACACTCCGCATTTGCATGATTGCTCCATAGCTACACTCTCCACATCCTGACACCGTTCGTGGTGTGCATTATCTGGATGCTTATCAGACCGCAGGAAAAGCTGAGTCTGGGGTCATTCAAAATATACTCCTGTGTCAGTCTGTTTTGGGCAAGAAAAATTGTGAGCCCACTTCAGAAACCACTGGCCAAACCCACAGTGCCCATGGTAACGCATAAACCCAGGTATCTGTAAACATCAACTCGCTGCAGCAGCTTTAGCACAGGGGTAGACAGGGTATCCCAGAAGGCTGACACCGAGCTGGCACTTGTCCTAGATGCTCTTCTGAAGCAGCTTCTTTTAGCTTCTCCTTGCACTGTTTGCACTTTCACGGTGTGCAGACCATCATTCAGCATTTACACAGCAATTAACACCCAGCCAAGATGGTCCCAGAACAGATAGCGGGAGACTGGGCAGTAAAAAAAAACATGGTGTGCCAGCAGTGTGCCTCCACGTGGCATGCTAGTGTTTAGGAATAGTAGTGCACCTCTACCCTTCAGCAGAGTAAGTCACCCCCTTTTTTAGAAGAGATATGCCATAGCTCATCCTTAACAACAGATTTCATTTTGGACCTGGATCACTGAAACAAGTCAACACATTATCAAATTTTATCCAATCCCAGCTGCAGTCAGGTCAGTTCGCTGTAGTTTCAGTCCCCCCGTTCCAGCTTGCTTTGCCCTCTGACACAAACAGGGCACTCTCACCTGCTCTCAGAAGAGCACCCTTACTTTTACTACTCTAATCCCTCTTCTTCTCCCTGCACAGGCAGCACAATAATACTGCTCACTTGGTACAATGATTAGAATCGTGGAATGGTTTGGGTTGGAAGGATCCTTAAAGATCATCCAGTGCCAGCCTCTACCCTGGGCAGGGACACCTCCCACCACACCAGATTGCTAAAAGCCCCCTCCAATTTGATCTTGAACCCCTCCAGGGATGGGGCAGCCACAGCTTCTCTGGGCCACCTGGGCCAGGGTCTCACCACCCTCACACCAAACTTCTTTCTCACATCCCATCTCAATCTCCCCTCTTTCAGTGTCAAACCATTCCCCATCATCCTAGGGCTCCCGTCTCTCATCAAGAGTCCCTCCCCAGCTTTTCTGGAGCCCCTTAAAGGACTGGAAGGGGCTCAAAGGTCTCCCTACAGCCTTCTCTTCTCCAGGCTGAATCCCCCCAACTCTCTCAGCCTGTCCTCACAGCAGAGGGGCTCCAGCCCTGGGAGCATCCTTGTGGCCCACCACTGGACTCATTCCAACAGGTCCATGTCCTTCCTGTGCTGAGGACTCCAGAGCTGGACATAGTACTCCAGGTGGGTTCTTTCCAGAGCAGAGCAGAGCAGAGGGGCAGATTTTCCTCTACTGCTTGAAGCAGAGGAGTTTCTAGCCTTTACTGTCACATGCCCTTGCATGCCTATGTGTTGGGCAGCACAGACAGGTTTATTTGGACAGACACCCACTAACTCCTCCCAGTTGTATTTTCCTACCTTATTTGCTAGTATTAAAAGACAAGAGAGAGCTGGAAAGCTGGCATGTGAAGGATGCCAAATGCATTCTTTCTTACACTGGAGGAATAGAAAAGTATTGCCAACAACTTGGATGCAGTCACACCACATACAAAGCACATTTTGGAGAGGGATAAAGGTGGCTACAGATACCTTCTGGAGTTAAACAGTCCTAGCTCACTCTCGGAGGAGCTCACTTAAGTTAAGACCACATCTTCAGGTCAGCCTTCCATCTGGTCTCACTCATGATCCAGTGTTTTTACTTCAAAACTTACAACTGGGCACAGAGGTTGCATAAAGGTGCCCGTCTCACAATCTCCTAATCCAGACCACAACCATACAAGCAGCAAAAATGGAGTTGCATGAAAGTCATACCAACCCCCACTCCCCCAACACCTCTGTCAGCTTGATCTCAAACCTGTGTTGAAGACATCATCCCAAAACTAACCACACTTTGTTTATGGACAATGACCTGCAGACGGATGACCACCTGTGGCTCTGACACTCGTGCCTGGCTCGGGCAGCCCAGGACCAGGAATTCTTAGCGCAAATGAGAATAAAGAACAGACATCTGTTGTTTGGGAAATCTGTTCTGAGCTGGAAGATGGAGAGTAACAGCAAAGCTTCGAAGCAATACACATTGTTTCACAGATTTCCTTGTCGAGAGATCTTGTGAGAGGTGTGAACATAACAAAATGTCATCATTTCTCTAAGCTGAATCCCTACAAATCATTGTTCTCAGTTCTAGATGTAGGTTTTTAGAGCAAACAGATAAAACATCATCTCAGCATACCGAAGCATTTTCTCCCACTACATAAACAATCCTCTTATCTTTTTGTGGGGGTGCCTGTTATATACTTATATGAAACGGTCCACAGGTACACGATCTGTATGATAGAGGAACTGCAGAGGCAGGGTGCAGCAAAACCAGAAAATCATAGAAGTTATAGCTGCATGAGGCATATTCTTTATTCCCCGATAAAATCAAGAGCATTAAAAAAGCAGCATTGACCTCTCAGTCCTGAAATATAAAGAGAATTATTTATCTGAGACCACCTTTAAAAAGTGTTCACCTTAATTTAGGAATTGCTCATCAACTGGTGAGGTGTTTTCCTTTGTAAATTTTTTTCTTCTCTCACTTTGTCACTGCACTTATATATACACATACATACACACACGTATATAAATACATATCACACTGCATAAGCAAACCTGTAGGGTTTCGCCATCCCCACATCTCTCCCTGGTTTGCCCTGTTGGGAGATTTATGCTGCTTGGCTTTGAAACAAGAGCTCACCTTAGGTTTTTCCATGTGTTTGAGAGCCTTTGTCAAGTCCCCGGCATTCTCGGCCGATGATGGTCCCTGTGTCCTGGCTCCCTCTCCAGACTCCAACCCGGGAAGCAACGCTTGGGAACAGCTACAGTGGGGCTCCTTCACCTTCTGACCAGAGATCAGGTAGGTCTTCAAACCTACAGAAAAAAAACACCAAAGAAACAAACAGTCAGAAGTGAAGAAAAACAAAACTAACACTGGTCTGGACTTCTCAGATGTGAAATACAGCAACTATCAAAGCACTATTGGGAATACAGCACACCAAAAAAAGACAGTGGCTTTATATTCCACCAGGAATATCAAGATGCTCCTTGTGAAGTGGCAGCAATTAGGATTGCCCAACATCTGCAGTCCCAGACACAAGAGACTACTCCAACACAAAGCAACAGCCAGGACTGATGTGTACTTTCTTTATTCATTCCATTTTCACTGGTGGACTTCTGAAAAAACACAGTTAAGACCTTACGTATTTGCTTCCAAGTTGTAATTTGAGCTCTCACATTAACTCTTTACTTCTGGAAAGGATTTGTCATCTGTTTTTCAGTGATATCTGTGTTAATATTCTACTTCTGAAAAAATCAGCATGCATTCCTCCCCTGGCACTCTCCATTTGTCAGAGAGACGTTGTGAAGATTGCTTAATGCCAGTAGCACACTGAGAAAGGAAATGGCGTTTAAGTGCTAGAAATTCTGATGGGTTTTCATAGTTAGCTCAGACTTCACATTTTTAAAGAACAAAATCAATCTTTCTCTCTCGCACGTACGCCCCCACACGCTCTCTGCAACTGTTGGATGAATTGAAGCATAATTGGAAGGCAGATCCGATATTAAAGGCCAGGCTGGTAAATACCACGTTGTATCAAGCTGAGCTGTATCAAAAACCTGCTCAAAAAATAAATGATCTGAATTTTGAATACAATATCCCTTATTTTACTTCTTAGAACATCCTAACACAAAGTTTCATGTCATTTCTAGGCACAAAGGCTAAGAAGGAGCTACTAATCCCACTGCTTTCTAAATTCAAATGAGTTAATTTTATTGCCACTGCATGGGAAATCTCCCACTCAGCAAGGAAGGGCACTGACGCGCTCTGAAAAGTGTGGAGGTCACCAGCAGAACTGGAAAGCACTGGTTATTCACTGGTTCCAGAGCCTGTTGTCCCGTGGGATTGTGCAGCCAACCTCTGGCTCATGGGACGGCCCCTGGGCTTCTATTTGGGTCAGCTGCGTGACACCCCCACCCCCTCCTCCTTTTCCTGATACTTGTCACCCGGCTGCAGGCAGACACATGACTGTCACTGCCATCGACTGCACTCAATTCTCTCCATCCCCAGGATGAGAGCTGGAAATACATATGTCAAGTTGCAGCACTTAGAAGAGGGCAGGTTTCTGTTCCTCATGATATGGCCATTTGATCATAAACCACAAACCTTTTCTCTGTCTGTAAACTCAGAATGATATGGGGTTGGAAGGGACCTCTNGCCTCCCATCTGGAGAGGCATAGCAGAGGGAGAGAATGACCTCCCTTCGCCTGCTGGTCACACTCCTCTTAATACACCCCAGGATGCCATTGGCCTTCTTGGCCAGCAGGGACCATTACCAGCTTATGGGCATCCTGTTGTCCACCAGGACTCCCAGGTCTTTTTCCTCAGAGCTGCTCTCCAGCAGGTCACCCCCAACCTGTCCTGGTGCAGGGAGTTATTC
>VZRU01000675.1:24668-35160 GCA_013398155.1 Pedionomus torquatus
AGTACACTTGTCTATGCCATGATTCTCCAGCTTCTCTAGCAGAATGCTGTGGAGGACCATGTCAAAGGCCTTACCAAAGTCCAGGAGATGCATCTTGGAGTGTCACACATGGTGCCAGTAGGTGCTGAAGGAGCAGCAATTCCCCCAAAGTCTGCGATGGGAGAACCCCAGCAGCCAGATCCAAACTCCAGCAGACTGTACCACCTTCCACGTCGCTGTCCACATTAAAACTCTGCCCTACCCCTGGTCTGAGGTTGTACAAAGACCATGCCCTCGCATCACTCTGACTGCCTCTCCTCAGGCCCTCCTCTAGACTTATCTCATCTGCTCCAGTTACTGCTTCCTCCAGCCTGGTTTGCCCACTCAGACATATAGCACAGCCAGCACCCTCGGAGCCGTAGCACCCCACCCACAAAGAGGACTGTTTTTTGGTAAAAGACTGACTCTGTAGTGTCTTGTCTGCTACTGCAAACTCTCTGAGGGACCCACAACAGGAGAAGCCAAGCATCATCCTCAATGTGCTCCTCCAGCCATGCACAGCTCAGTTTAGGACCCTCTTTTTCGTTCTCTGCGAGGAAAAAGACTACATTACCTGTATGTCAAGGTGTAGCCTGGTCGGCTCTGGCTGATCCGAACAAGGAAGCATCCCAAAGGCTTGTCAATCAGCAAGTTTTCTGCTTCCCTGTAAGCAGGAAAGAGTTTTTCAGCAGACTGCGAGCAGCTGCCTCTGTGTATGGATTCCTATCTTGTCTCACAAGCTACCATGGTAGTGCTCCCAGTCCACAGGGAGGCCAGCATCTGCCCCATGTGTTCCTAGATAGAAATTTCCAGACTTGGGCTTGCTCGGAGGGATTAGCAGGCTGAAGCAGCGCAACACCCTCATCCAAAGTAGGCTCCAAGTAGGGCTGCTCCAAACTTGCTGCAAGTGGTCTGACGAGGGCAACAATAGCAGCTGCCTTTCAGCAGGCAGCACGTCCCAAGGCATTGCTGAGAGGAGGAGGCCATGCACATGTGCATTTCCTGCACTCCTGGGCTGATGGAAGAAGTCGGGATGCTGTGGGGTATTGGTGCTCGCCACAAGGTAAGCCCCAGTGCCTTGGAAAAACACCAGGGTGGATTACAGCACTCTGCCTCTGTGAACTTCCTGCTGGATGGAGGTCTTCCCCCCACTCAAGAAAGAGACAAAGCACCACTTTGTGCTTGTCATGTGCCTTGCTCCAGGCAAAAGGTGACTGCAAATCACCAGCACAATTCAGGATTTCTCTGGCTGCTCTGTAACAGGAGGCTGAGCTTAGCCTGCTGTAGGGAGACTTAACAGGAAGCTAAGAAGCAACAGGAAGCACCACTTAAAAAGCATCTAAACTTCAGTGTCTTTGGGAAGGATCTGCTACATCCTTCATTGTGAAGTGCTCACGGCTAGCCTCTACTCAAATTCTGTTATCTTCCAGATGCTAGTTCCTCTCCTGCATTCTTGGCTTTGCAGACAAAAGCGTTCATGTTCGTGGGGGTCTTGTTAATTACCTTAATGAAAGAAAAAAACCCAATGCAGCTACCAGGGAGCTGTCAGCTACTGTAGTGTCCTTTACTAAGCAACATGCTGTGCAATGTCTCCCAGTAATGTTCACACTGATAAGGTGACAAAACCCAGCGACTCGTGATCTAGTAAGACTGGAGGAGACATGCAGCTTTAACAGAAAAAAGTGACAAACTGGAACAAGATGATAACGGTGTTCAAATGGCTGGCATGCTTGGCAGCAATGCCCCCACACAAGTCCCACCAACTATGGGACACTGGAAGTTAGCAAGCACGCAGCACCACAGACTAATTTGCAAACAGGGGAGACTACAGCCAGAAATCCTGTTGTCTATCTGCTGACCTCACTGTCTTGCTCCTATCTGATCATTGGTATAATCAGCATTTCTCTGATTATCATGCTGCTTGGAAAGCAGTGCTTGGCTCAGTCAAGAGAGTGACATGAGGCATATGGTGTAGCAAAATTTTAAGTATTTTAAATAAAAGTTTTCCCCAAAAAACTTTAGAGTTCAGTCTTGTAAAATGCTCTGTAAGGAGGTCAGGTTTTGTGGATGTCTTTCCAGCGTACAGTGGGAAAGACAGATGGGCAGTGTACAGATGGGCAGAGGTACAAACAAAAAGCCTTCCTTTTCCTGTATCGGGGGGTTCTGCAGGAAACTGTCTATTGGGCACTCATTAAAGCACTTCTTAATACTTTTTAAAATAAATGTACACTAAATTCTATATTCTCCTGCTGCAAAGTGAGGTCACCTCTTGGCCTTAATTGAGAGACATGAGCACAGTCACAATGACTCAGACAAAAGTCTATCTTCTTTCCATATGAGGTCTCTGCAAATAGTCCACAACAGGGTAAAAGCATATGTGTATTTTGTCTCCAGGTACTTTCCCAGCCTCCCTTCCCTGTGCAGGATCCGTATTTAAGAACGCACAGTGGACTTATTTCCTATGAGTTTCCACAGTCTTTTCCTAGATCGATGTAAAGTTTTGGCATTTGCATCCCGTGATGGAGAACTCCACGCTACTCCCCAATGGTTTGACGCTCACAGCCTAAAAGTGAAAGGTTATGGAGGAGGCAAATCCTGCCAAATACAACCTGCAGCCACTGGCCTCAGCGTACTCACCTCCGGCTGATCATCCCATGTAGCCAGCTTGGAAAAGCCCCATCATCCTGCATGACCTTCTTGGCCTGTGTCTCTTTGAACCAGCGGAGAGTTGCTCCTCTTTTGCATTTCCTCATTTTAACCTCTTCTCCAGTCTGTTCCTCTGTCCTCAGAACAGGGCGAGGCACAGAGGGGTCCAAGAAGTTATCAAAAGGAGTGGACTGAAAGTGAGGAGAAGGGAAAAGTGGGCATGAAAGCAAGGCCAAAGGCAGGGGACCTTTGAAGAGATCCCTTTGGTAGCCATCCCATTTCTGAGTCCCTTAGGACACAATCAGTCACAAACTATCGAAGACTGCTTTCAGTTCCTCAAAGGTCCTGACCACACATTTTAGCTAACCACAGCAGGAAAGGGCTTTCTCACTTTTCATAACAGAATGACAGTGTTCTCCTGTGCCCCCATGCAGGAGAACACGTGCATGCAGAGGGTGAAAGAAGAAGGGAACCAGCACACCCAGCTAAGGTGCCCCAAGCAGAGACAACTTTGCTACCTCTGTTAGTTTGCTGCGTGGCCGTGGCACTGGTGGCTGTGGCAACTTATCAGGAGAATGGGGACAAGGCTGAGGGCGCCTCTTTCGAGGCATGGGTACTGGAAGGGAGATTCTTTCTGCAACAAGAGAAAAGAAGTAGATTAAATCTAGCATCCAAGTCCCAGGAGACCCACCCTCCACATGCCCAGGACAGGGACAGGCTCTGCGACACGGAGCGTGTGGACAAGAAACAGCTTGGCACTCCTCCCAACAACTTTCACCACACCACTCCTGTTCTTCACAGAGAAAGCTACACTTTTAAATGGCAGAAACCACCTTGCCCACCTCATCAGTGGAGCCCCCAGCCCCAGGGGAGCTGAGGGCAGGCCGTCATCACCTGGAGCTTACAGCACTTTGAGGTGACCATGGCATGAGTGGCCACATACAGGGGCAGTAGGACTGGGAGGAACTCACTCTGGGCCTCCGCTTCCATTGCTAGCTGCCGGCTTCTTTCTCTCTCTGCCTCCTCCTGTAGCTGCTGCGCCTGAGCTCTCAGCTCAGCCACCAGTTTTAGGTAACTCTTCTTGCATCTGAATCCCCTGAAAACTGGTCAGTGAAAAGCTGTGGTTAGACATAAAATGTTCATCATGGCTTTGTCACTCCCTGTGGGAAGCACACTACACATAGTCCTCCACCTCGTGCAAAGCACTCAACACTTCAATCATGCTGATAAAGAGTAATATAGACTCTACTTGAGCAAGCAGTCAGAAACAAGTGAGAGCTGTCCTCTAGTCTCGATGCTGCCAGATCATGGATTTAAAAAAAATCAAATTACGGATCTAAACTCTCATCTGTAATGCCAAGGTACAGGAAGCCTAGAAAACAAAGTTTCACAGATGGGCCTCTGTTAACCATCCATCTCTCTGGTATCCTTCAGACACTACTCAGTAAAAACAAAGCTCTTCTGTGTAGGAGATGGGATTTCCTTGATGTCAGCCCACAGGATAACCTTTCCCATAAGCAGCCATCACAGGGTTCATCAGGAGCCTTAGCGACATCACATTATTCTGCCTACTCTACCAGGTAATAAAGCACATGAACTGAAAGCCACACTGTCTCATTTCCCACTACCCACACATCTTCCCCATGGATGAGAACAAGGCTCAGCATGTGACAGTCTGATGTTTGTTATCCTATACATAGCTGGAAGCTGCTCAGATGCTTCAGTGGTGCAACAGCCCATACAGACGAGAAGTACAACAGAGAGGAACAAGTCAGGATGACAGACTCCTCCTGGTTGCACAGTCCCCATGGAGCCTGTGCAGAGGGAAGTACCACACTGCCCACAGTGCATGATCTGGAGAAACAGGCTGCCAGAGCAGATTCTAGATGGAAAGGAAAGAAAGAAAACACACCAAAACAAAACTTTATCCCTTTCTGCCTGTCTCTGAAAGAAGGAATGAGATCTTTTTCACTCCTTTTCGCCCTTCTCAGTTCAACATAGAATCACAGAATGGTTAGAGTTGGAAAGGACCTTGAAAATCATCGAGTTCCAACCCCGCTGCCATCGGCAGGGACACCTCACTCACAATGAAGCCCTCACTCCAGAAGATGGTTACCCAGTTCTTGGGATGAAGCCAAATCATATGCTTGCCCTGCTCAGCTCCTGCACGTGTGCTTTCCCTCCTCAAGGCTAACCCTATCTGATAAGGATGAGCATGGAGGAGGTGGGCATCTGTAATAAGCACTCTGACTCTGCAGTGCCTTGACAAGGAGATGGTGCCTGGCCTGCCCTTCTGTAATCTGCAAAGGTGCAATGGTGGAGTAGGGACTGGCGAAGTTTTTCCTTGCTCTGGTCTGAGATCAGAGTTGAGTGACCCTCCTGCCCCAAGTGCTCACCTTTCTGTATGACAACTGCTGCTCTTTCCAGTCGCTCCACATACTTTGCCAGCTGTTCCTGGTGCCAATATTTAAAGAAAAGTCGTGACTTTCTGTGAAGTTGGGGAGAGAAAGAAGCAGTGAGAAACACAGTTTGTCTAAACCTGAATCCATCATCCTTTAGGCTGGCCTTTCTTACAGCCACAAAGGTCTCCCTGAATGGGAACTGTATAACAGTCCACATGCATAAAGTCTCTGCAGTTTAGGACCCCATTCTCAGCAACAGTATTCCACACCTACCCGCATATCCAGCCTGTCAGCTCTGTACTTTGGAGTATCTCCAAGCAGCTAAAAGAGAGGAAAAAAGTGAAATAAATAATTTTCCACTCAAAGTGAACACTATGCAGTCAGTGGTTTTAGGTGCATAAAGGGAGAAAGTGTCTCAAACATTCTGCATTGCATTCTTTGTCCCCTGTCACCCAATCGCATTCAGTAACTGGCTGTCAATCTGTGGTGCTTTTTGAGGTACAGCTGGGATGACATTCAGAAACATCAGCAAAGGGGTTCCCAGAGGCAGATTTCCTTCAACTCCCTGGGAGGCAGTTCTGCAGAGCTTATTTTATTCTCAGAACTGTTTTTCCTCATTTCATTTCCAAGCCCTCTGGAGCACACAAGTTGCAAGGTCAGCACAGCAAGACTTCCGGGAGAAAGCTTGTTTCACTGAAAATTAATTCAGTTTCATTTTTCAGATTCCAGTAATAAAATCTGGGTCACTCGGAAAGATTCCCCAACACTTGGAACTGAAAGCAGTACTCTCACTGCACCACACAGACGGCTTCCTCCCTCTGCCTGCAAATCCGGGCTGTGAAATCGTAGTGGCACCTTTTGCTAATACCTTGCATAACAAAGCAGAAGTGGTTTGCCTTCTACCTCAGCCAACTTGCACTGTGCTACAATTTATATCCATGCTGACTCTTTTCTCAAATTCATCCTCCAACTTTTGTGTCTGAAAACACACATGACCTTGGGTTTGCAATTCTTTTTAATTCAGCATCATCTTTAACTTCCAAGGAATCTCCATAAAGGCTGGAGGAGGTACTGCCAGGAGATAACTTTTCCAGGAGAACATTCAAATCCTTTTCTTACAAGGCTAGAAAAAACCTCAGCTGGCTGCCTTACAACCTTTATTTTCACTGTCAGTCACAGTTGACCATGGCAGGAAGGAGGGGTTGGGAAAGTAGAGAAGAGGAAGTGGGGACCTGCCCTAAATGTAGGAAGAAAAAAGCTCCCAGGGTAAGACTAAGAGCTGGGTGGATGTTTGTGTGTGTAAGGAGTAGCTCTGTTCTGAAAGTACTGAGGGTAAATTATACCTGTGTACATAAAAAATTCTTAGATCAGAAACATCCTCTCTAGCCCAGGAGACATTCAGTGCTGGCTGTTTGCTCAGAATTGTCCTCTTCTCCCATGAGACCATCAGGAAAAGGCCTGGAGAGGCACCTGGTAACTGCACTGAACCCCTGCCGTACTGAGTTCAATGTGACTTGTGACTCCCTAAATCAAGTACCTTAGCCACTTCTCATTCCACAAGATACCATGGCTTTGTAACAACTGAATTAAATTGCTACCCAGCAATTCTGGGAAGATTTAATCCATCATTGTACCAAATGCTTTTTAAACACTAACTGTCCTTGCCTAGGAATTTGTGTTCCCTGTTACCACAAAACCTCATTTTCACTTTGTTTCTTTCACTCAGCTTGCTATACTACCCTGAGAGCAAAACTCTCTGAGAAGCAAACTAGATTGCACAAGATGAAGGAAGGGTTCCTACCTTTCTTTTGTGAGGGAAACGTCTGGTTTGACTAGTAGAATTCCATATCTGTGAAAAACAAACCAATTCAGCAAAGCAAGAGCCCCATCCTTGATGTGCTGAGGTGATCCATGTCACCCTCACACTAAACAATAAATCACTGTCTCTCACTCAGCATCCCACAGCAAGCAATCCCATGATCTCAGGCACAAGAACTTTGAGTAGGCAGTTTCACTCCCTGCCCATCTCTGGTTAACTGAGGTCACTTCCCTAACAACATTTAACAAAGAACATTCAGAGGTTTTAACAAACCTTTCAGCAAATTCCTCAAATGAGGGTCTCCAGGAGAAACCGTCTCTTCGGATACGGATAGTCTCCAGCAGTCCATTGTACCGGAGCTGAAGCAGCAGCACAAAGAGAAACAAATTGAAACAGGTCATTAGGGCACCAGCTTGTTCCTCTGCAGCCAGAAATTTCTTCATTCAGCCCTAAACTTCTTCATTTTGAAATTAAAAAGCTTCTTTCTGAAAATGTTTCCTCGGTAAAACATGGAATTTATCACCTCCTTTAACTCTGATGGTTAACCATTCTCAGTTAAAAGCTGGAAACCATAAAAACCAATGACTGAAATAATGTCACCTTCCAGCCATGGGTACTGCTTTGTCTCCCTTCCTTAGAGGACACCCTTTTACTTCCAAATATGGACACAGAAGTGCTTTGAGGCACGAACAAACTTTCCTCTTAATCCTATCCTTTCTTATATATATTAAACAGGCCACATAGCTTTCTGATCTCTTAGAAAAATTTCAGTATTCTTTAAAGTGTCTGGAATTGAGACCTGACACAATATCCAAAGACAGAAAGACAGTCATATCAGCACTTATCAGCTCGTGTCAAAGCAATCTCATCTTGGCTCCTATTCAGAATTGCCCTGGCTGACAGTTGAGAACAGTCTCCTTCATTTTTCATGGAGAAGTACTGTCTGTATCAGTTCACATCCAGGAGATGCAAAGATGATCCTAGTACATGACATGTGGACCTCATTGCCTTCATGAAAAAGAAACAGGAGAGAACTAAGACTGCAAACCCTGGACACAGCCTGAGCCACAAAAACAGCCAAGTACCCAGAGCCTACATGCATAAAAAGTGTGCCTACTCTTTCTCTTGCAAGGAGAGAGTCAGATCAGTCAGCTTCTGGCGATCTTCACAGACTCTTTGGTGAGGTCTGCCCTTCCCACTGAGACATGGCAGGAGTACCTGTAAGGAACACTGTTTTTCCTCACCTGCAGCAGCACCACCTGGCTGTCCACCACATCTGGCTCCTTCTGGCTGTTGGGCTTGATACAGCGTACAAAGTGGGGGTTGGCAGAATACATCTTCTCCATGAGCATCATCAGGGAATGCTAGTGAGGGCAGAGAAAAATCAACAGTCCGGCAAGCTGAAGCACTACCACAGCCCCACATGCAATATCCTGCAGTGAGAACCCAACAGCAACTTCCCAGACTCTGACAACAACCAGGTCACTCCCACCACGATCACCCAGAAAAAACCCTGTCTACATGCTGGATGCTATAACTATGCTTAGCAGCCTCACAAAAGCTCTCACAAAAACATACATCTCAAGGGGCACTGCAGAGCAGCAATACTTTACCCGGAACTGAGCTCCGGCAGACTGTTTTCGTGTGCTGTTGAACTTGTCATCTGCTCCTGGTATGATCTGAAACCAGGAACAAAACAAAGAGATCACTCTTGGAAGCAGCGCTTGATAGCCATCCAAAGAGTTCTGCTGGAAAGCAGATGGCAAAAAGGAGAGAGAATAGATTTCCAGGAGGGAAGACAAGTTAAACAAGTCAGCAGAAACAAGCAGAAAACCTGGCAAAAAAACAAAGGAGAATTTGATGCAAGCAGATTACTGTCTGGGTTTTATTTTCAACCAACTCCTGTCTGCTCTAATCTTCAGCCAGTTTCTCAAATAATAAATATCAGGTGACTATGCCATCATTTATCAATTGCTACATGGACCTGAAGTGCAATACCTTGGCTTTCACATGAGGCATCAGTGTCCCCGTCCTGGAGATAGTGGCTGGAAGGACAGAGACAATTGTTAAATTTGTACCTTTGCTTGCAATCAACCATGTCTAAACATTCAAAACGTCACTTCACAGACAAGCCTCCCTGCAATCACTGAATCACAGACAGGGCGTTAGGTTTCACCGTGTGGAAACGCAAGGAAAGAGCTAACAAAAGGGAGAAGAAAATGCAAATATAGTAAGCATACAATGCAGGCAATATTATTTTCTGCCACGGAGAAGACAAGGCAATCAGGTTATTGAACAACCCTAAATGATCTTCAAAGCAAATATCATCAATGGCCATCTACCAACACAGAGAAAAGTGCAAATGGGAATCTCACCTACAGCAGTCAAGATGGGAGGTTATACAAAGTCATTTAGCTTAAAACTAATTTAGTGACAAGATGAAAAAGTCAAGGAAGTTAAATTTACTGAAGGAACTAATGACAGTCTTGCACACCCTCAATGCAATCGTCTCAAGTGAATGGCAGAATCACAGAACGGTTGAGGTTGGAAGGAACCTCTGGAGGTCACTGGGGGCAACCTCTTTGCTCAGCAGGGCCCCCTAGAGCAGCTGCCCAGGGCCAGACAACCAACCTGAGAACAGGTTATCTCTGCTGTTTATGAGCTTTCAGGGAGTTGGGACTAGACTAAGTATCTTCAGCAACAGTGTGGAAGTGGTAATGAAGAAAAATACTACTGAGTAGAAGTGCTGAAAACCACAGTGGAGAATATAAATTGAATTTATCAGTTACTGGTAAAACCCAGAAAGTGACATGGACAGAATAGGACAAAAAAAAAATAAAATTCTGCACCAGAAGCACTGTGTTCAGCCAGACAAATTCCAAGGAAGCATCCACCTGACTTTTCTATACGTGTTTATTTTCAAGGAAGCCTTGGAGACTCTGAGGGCTTATCAATAACTGGAAAAAGGAGTGTGGTGGTGGAAGGGAAATAATGCACAACCTCAGAGTTCTTTAACAAGTTGTACCTGAAAAACAAAATGTGTTTGAAAAGGATAATCTCTACACTCAATCCAGCCCTCTGTTTTCAGTGTTAAAAGCTAGAAGCTATGACCTTGTCGATTTTTACACTGAAAGGGTTATTAAGTGTTGGAATGGGCTGCACAGGGAAGTGGTTGAGGCACCATCCCTGGAGGTATTTGAAAGATGGGTTGACATAGTGTTTAATAACATGGTTCAGTGATGTTTGTTTTTTTTTAAATCAGAGTTAGGTTGATGGCTGGACTAGATGATCTTAAAAGTCCCTTCCATCCTAGAGAATTCTATGATTCTATGGTAATTTCTACACTCATCACTTGTGGCTCCAGCAGTCTGTTTTCAGTGTGAATAGCTAGAAGCTATGACATCATCCAGCTTAATTTCTTTAAAGGAACAGAGCGTATGGAAGGGGCCAGTGGAAACAGTCCTGCTCTGGCCCTGCAGAAGATGAGCTGTCTGATCTGAGGGAAGACATCTAAGCAGCGGATAATTCTCTGGAAGAGGATACAGCCTGCCTTACTTTCCATGGAGGAAGGAACAGCTCTCACAGCCTGCCACACACCAGCAGCACC
>VZRU01000675.1:35637-48192 GCA_013398155.1 Pedionomus torquatus
CCCCCCGCCCAGGCTACAGCCTTCCCATAGTGTTCCTGGGGCTCATCCCCACACTTAACTCCTGCAAGGTGGGCTTTGATTCACGTGGGATGCCCTGTCACAGCAGAGGGACTTGCCTGTGAACAACAAGCTGAGCAAGGGGGTGATGCTGTTGATGAAGAGCCCACGGACATTGGCTGGCAAGGTGTCTCTGTTCTTCTCCAGAAAGCCCCCGGCAGCATATTGTACCTAGGGGAAAAGGCAGCAAGTCACCAAGGCCAGCAACGCTCACAGGCTTGCTGTGAAAGCCACCTCCACAGCTTGCCAGGAGACACCATTAAACTGAACATACACTGGCTTGCAGGTGAATTCTGTAAATGCATACGCACTCTGTTCAGATGGGGAACTCCTGAGGAACAAAACCCTGCGGATGGCACTGAGGCATTAGAACCACAGGAGTGCAGCACAACACTGAGACATACACCTTCTCTTTTTTCTCCTTTCCCTGATTATGAAGTTTCACTTACTTTTAGTTTAAGCTTCACTCATTTCATTGTTGTCCCTCTCTTCCCTATGAGCAGGTTTCTATCCTGTTATGCATCCCCTGTTTCTCTTGCTCCCTTCCTTTGTCATCTCTAGGCTGGCACTCTCCTTTCTATGTCAAGTGTTATTTTTTGTAAGAAAGAATGTCACAAGTAATAACTTAGTCAACAATGGTGGGATGATATTACTAAATTGTACATTGAAATTACCTGAATTGTCATATCTGCTCCTGCTCCAAAAATTTATCTCCCATCAATTCAACGTATTCGGGCCAACTCTTTCAAAATTGGTGGCAGTAACATTACATGCATAGTCCTAAGCCCCAAGGTGCTTAGATACCATTTGAATGTACAAATAATTGCCTCCACTTTCAAAACACTTGGTTGTTCTCACTGTATGCCTCAGTGCTTGCAAAAAAATAGTGACTACTATGCTCTGGATCCCAACAGGTAAAGATAAATCCGTTAGACTCCTGTGCTAAGCGAATGCAGAGCTTTTATTTTATAAAGGGCTATTTTATGACATCATTCCAGCAGAACAATGATGAGTACAGCAGATTCTTCGAATACCCTTTGTTTCCCAGAGATAGTCCCATTTTCCTCAGGGGTTCTCTCTTCCTAAACCTAGTCCTTCTAAAGAAATCTCAGGGAATCCTAGGAGGTAACTCCCCAGGAACATATCGCTTCTCTTATACCATTGTTGGACCATACCCTCTATAACTACAAAGCCTTATTTTTCAAGCAACACTTTTTCCCCTTCCTACATACGTTACAACAGCATTCTTCCTCCAAAGAATACGTACTTTCCCAGCATAGTGAATGATACTGAAGCCCAAAACATGGCCTCGACCTGGCTGGAAGTGTGAATTTCCCTTGAAGCTGCTGTTTAATTTATCCACAAACGTTTTATCAGTTGCCTGCAAGAAAATAGAATTCATAATCAAATGATAAGGCTGCAACAGAGAACTATCAGAGCACACAGATGCAAGACAGTGCTGGAAGTGGCCTTGGCTGTGCAACAGTCTCATACTGTACACTCTGACTCTCCACAGGGACATCAATATCATTAGACTGTCCCTGATATGTCTGTCCTGTCTCATCAGTCACGCTGCTGCTCATCCCACTCTTTAAAGTCACAGTCCAACATGAGTTCTCTCTGCAGCCCAAATATTTATTGCTACATTCCTCCACACTGTTTTCTCTGACCCCCATCTCATGCATACCTGAGGGAAAGCACTCTGCTCATCCAGAAGAGACAGAAGCCCAAGTGGCTTGGCCAGGAGCAGATTCTGCAGGGAAAAGAGACACATCACACATATCCAATGCAGCGCAGGGCAACCACTCTCACCTACACCACCCTTTTAAGTGTTTTTTTCCCAGGTACATCTCCATCCTACTATGGCAAGAGCAAGACTCCTCTCTTGGCTGGATGAAGCAATTCTCTCCTGTCAGTCCTCTCACTCACCAGAATAGGTTCATTATTGTTGAATGTGATAGTCTCCCAAGGCAGCTCTTCTTCCTTATAGGCAGCCTGCTCCATCTGGAAAATGTGCTGAAACAGGGAAAAAGCATACAGGTTTGTGCACACCTGAACATCTTCCTTCCCACCCTGAAGAGAGGACAGAGGCATGGCTCTCTCACCCATGGCATCAGAGGCACAAGACAAAACAGCTGTTTTGGATGCCCATCTGTAAGCCTGTCACTCACAGATCCTGGTGCACAAAGCAGGAACACTTCTCAGAGTATAAGTTTGGTCATTTTTTGACCCTTCTTCCTTCCCTGAACCAGTGGCTCCCCTGCCACAGCAAAGGAGGCTGCTGCTCTCTACCCTGCCTCACTAATCACCATCTCTGTCCTTCCAGGCAGTAGACCTGCTTTTCCCCAAGCTCTCCTTCATCTGCCAGGGAGATCAGGGCTCTGCTTTTTCTGCCACACCAGGTGAGATCACCCACAGCAGACTTACATGGTTGAAGAAGTGCTGCAGCTGCTCATTGGCCAAGTTTATGCACAGCTGTTCAAAACGATTCACTGCAAAGTTTTCAAACCCAAAAATATCCAAGATACCTAAAAGAGGAAAGATGAGCACATCATGGAGCCTGCAGACCATCCCTGCACAGCTGCACAGCCCAACACACAACTAAATATCCCATCACCCAGTTCTTGTGGCACAAGGAAACCCCAGCCAAGTCAACAGAGTCACCTCTCCCATAAGTCCCCTTGCACAGCTAATTAGGAGAAGCCCCCCTCCCACTCCAGTCTCCCCTGCAAAGCCAGAGTGACTCCAAATTACAGCCCCAAAGTTGCTTCAGACCAATGAACTGCTCAGGGCTGGCCAAGGCCCTACACACTTCATGCTGCTAACTAGTATCTCCAACATGATCATGTCTTTGATAATGGATCCCTGCAAGCAATATCTGCAGAATCACGTATTGTGACTTTCCTTCATTGTGGCTGAGGGACACACATTTCATAGAATCATAGAATGGTCTGGGTTGGAAGGGACCTCAAAGATCATCGAGTTCCAACCCCCCTGCCATGGGCAGGGACACCTTGCACTAGACCAGGTTGCTCAAAGCCCCATCCAGCCTGGCCTTGAACACCTCCAGGGATGGGGCATCCACAGCTTCTCTGGGCAACCTGTTGTGGCAGTGTCTCACCACACTCACAGTAAAGAATTCCTTTCTAGTATCTAATATAAATCTCCCTTCTTCTAGTTTACAGCCACTACCCCTCGTCCTATTGCTGCACTTCCTGACAAAGAGTACCTCTCCAGCTCTCCTGTAGGCTCCCTTCAGATACTGGAAGGCTGCTAGAAGGTCTCCACAGAGATTTCTCTTCTCCAGGCTGAAAAACTACAGCTCTCTCAGCCTGTGTTCACAGGAGACATGCTCCAGCCCTCTGATCATTTTAGTGGCCCTCCACTGGACCCATTCCAACAAGTCCATGTCCTCCCTGTGTTTAAGACTCCAAAATTGCGCACAGTACTACAGGTAGGGTCTCACAAGCGCAGAATTTGATGACAGAACAGGAGCAAGGCAGGCAGAACTCACCTATCTCACTCAGTTCCACCTCAGGATCCACGTTCTCGGCCAGCAGCTCATTGATCTTGCAAACGATCCAGCCAAATACTCGGCCATATGCCACCTTTGCAATGGAGTCCCGAGCATCTGCACAGAGAAAACAGCAGCTCACTGAAGGGCTCCAAGGAGAGCAGGGAACACAGCACACAAGCCGGCTCAACACATCCACCTCCAGCAACAATGCCTAGTGGTTTATGAAGCTATTTGAAAGATCAGATAAACATCAGATATCTGCCTGATTGTCCTTGCCCTCTGTAAGGTCAAAAAGAGCTTTTTCATTCCAAAATCTTCAACAATCTTTCTACAAGATCAGATATGGCATACTAGGGCATTTGTGAGATCATCTAAAATGGAAAATTTCCTTTCTGAAAAAGTCCAGCCACTTCTTAGAATGTCCAGAGACTTGCTTTCTCCTTTGCAGGTCTGAGTACGGACCTCCCCACTGCTACACCAAGCGAGAGGCTCCAAGATGTACTCGGAAAATTGAATGGCTCTGCTCCTCCTAGCTCACAGCTGCCAAGTCTTTAAATGCTGTGGGCAGGAGGAGGGTGCAATTGATGGAAAACTTGCTGACGTTCTAAGGAGGAGACCAAATCAACGTGACCTACTGCATGATGCATCTAGTGATGGGAGATGTTTCTTTTATTGTCTAGAGAGATGCAAAAGAAGACATGTGGGAAACAGAAGTAGCTAATTCTCCATTTCCAGTTTTTGCTTTAATTTATTTTAAGCAATAATCTAGAAACCCTGGCATTTCATGCCTTTTAAATTGTTGGGGTTTTTTTTTACTCTTTTACTTTAACTGAACCTTTCTATGTAGATTTTCTTGGATTATTTTTCTTTTCTTATTGAAAGGCAAAATAACATCTTGCTCTTGTTACTTTAACATATTTCTCTTTACCTCACTCCTTCCCTGATACTGTGCTATCTCACTGACTCTCTGTTATTTCTTCATCTACTACCGAGAGCTCTGCACCCTGCCAGCACTCTGCAACACGAGCCTTTCCCTCTTTAGTACAAACACCTACAGTTTCCTTCTAGGCTGGACTGAGGGAGAAAGCATGGCTAATTCCTTGGTTTCTCATTTAATCTCTGCAGCCTCCCAGAGCTCAAACAAAAGCAGCATTCATAGTCCTACATGTCAGTAAGAGAATAAACAGATAAACATTGATACAGTTGTCTCTGTGCAAGGGGAATGAAGGGGCACAGACTTCTTTGTTCACAACAAGTTGCACATATGTGGGGATACCCTTCCACCAAATATGGGTCAGTCATTCTAGTCAGCACATCTGCAATTCATTATGTTTCCTACCTTCTGCCTGCTGCTGGGTGTGAAAACGCTGAATCTGCTCCCCTCGGGTCACTGACATTGTACAAATAAGGCATTTTAACAGTTCATCTTCCTGGACTCCAAACTGACCCTGGGAAACAGGAAATAGATGACGACAGTCAATAGTAAGCCCTTATTCTAGATGCAGGGATTGCATCTCCTTGCATCTATGCAACAATCAGTGGAATGGGGTCATAATTCAGATTTAGGCATTTGAGCCCCACTGTAAAAACAAGCATAACTCTTAAAATCTCGCAGCACTGCAGTCAGATAAGGGCTTTAAGATCTGCACTGTCCCTGCAGTGAGCAAGCTCACTTTTGTACTGAGATACTTTCTGTTTGTTCTTCCAGTGCTGCCACCTTTCACCTTCTTTGGGAGCCACGCCAGTCCCAGCTGGACGGTTCAACGACTTACTGAACAGCACCACACGGAGGTGACTGTGCAGGTGCTGAGGTGTTCTGAGATTCAGCAGGCATCAGAAGTCACATGAACCCACAAGGAACAGGAAACAAGGGGAACTGAGACACAACTGAGCTCCTCAGCAATTGCTTTAACGGGAATTCCCCTCCCATGGGCAAAACCAAGGAGCAGACTTGAAGCAAGACAAAAAGAAGTTGGCTGCTGAACAGATGTAGGTGGTTGTTTCAGGTATGCATAGGAGGGAAACAGGCATAGAGATGGGAGCGAAACCAAAAACCAAGGGTGCTTGGATTTCAAACAGGTAAAAATAAAAAGACACTGAACAGGCAGAAGTGTTACTTTTCTGTTCTGTGTCGTTAATGAAGCAGGATAATGTACCCACCCCATATAGTAAATATGAGATGGTCCTGGGGAATACATACTTCTTAACCTGTGACAATTTCATGTGAAATAGCAAAAAGTTTAATTCTGGATAACCAATTAAAATCGATAGCAGCTAAGGTGGTATCCTTGGATAAGATCCATTGAAAACAGAATTAGTGTTCAGATACTGCACACCTGAATTTCTCCAAGGCATCATCACACTTAGTAACATATAACATTTAATTTTAAAAAGCTAGTTTTGTGTGAAGTCAACAATGCATATGGTTTTGCCATATGCAAGGCACTGTTTCTAGACACTTGAGAAAGAAAAGTTGGCAAGTGTCTCCTTGGGAATGAACAGCAGCAAACACAAATGCAGATGTGGGGTCAAACTGTGTATTTCTGGAAAAAAAATTCCTTTCACTTAAAACCTTCGCACCCTGAGGCACAAATATCCTTTGCCACCTCTGGCAGCCTACTGCCAGTGGGAAACAGCATCATATCCACAAGGTTTCTGTCAGCTCTTGTGACTCACCGCTGCAGCCTTCAGCCAGCCTCGGGAGGCTTCACTCACTTTCACAGACCCATTCATTTCCTCAGGCTCAAAGGTCACATTGCCCAGAGACAACACACCAGCCAAGATAGCCTGCATGTCCACTTGCTCCTGAAACACAAAAGAAAGGCGACTGAAAACCTATCAGCATGTAGCATATACAACACAGAGACCTTATAAGCTGGAGACTTGAGGGAAAGGCACAGGCAGCCTGTGAGAAAAGGCTCTACTCAAAGTCTGACAGACCTAGGTGGTTTGGAAGCAACACAGAAAATAAAAGGAAAGAAATAGGACTAAGCCTCCCAACAGCAGCCAGAAAGAAACCCTCCGCCTGCAGGATGCACAGATGGAAATTAAATGACCACATAACTGACCTGTTCTTGGAAGCCCACCATGTCAAGAGCATTGCACACCTCTTGGTACTTTTGCTTCCAGCGCTGAGCTACATCCTGTGTACCAAATCGTCCACTTATGTACCTGAGAAAGTGTATATCCCATACAAAAAACAGTCACACAACCAGCACAGCAAGTCAGTCATGCCCCTAAGGAACAAGGCAGACCAGCAGCAGCGGAGACATGAAAGGGAAAGAAATTTTTCCAAGGTGATGCCACAAAGAAGACACTCCAAATCTCCCAGCTTCCACGATGCCCCATAAGATCTCTTCATGCAGCTCCTTTCACACCTCACTCCAGCTTCCATTCATTTACCTGTACCAGTCTCCACAGAGAGCCAAAGGCCATCAGGTTCCACTATGCTGCTCTCCCCTCCATCCCCCACCATGCAGACTAAACTAGTCTTTGAAGTACCTGTAGAGTGAAGGATCCAATAGCCCATACATCTCCTTTTCCTCTGAAGAGAGTCCAGCAAACATGTAGTAGAAGATATGGAAATTCCTCTCCCCGGTATCTTGTTGTACTACCCGTGACTTCTCCAAGAGGTACTCACTCAACTTTGCACCTCGCACTGCACAGAAGAAGGTGACAGGGTAAACTTTGCAGTTGGGGCTGAACCGAGTTGTTCTGCATCTCTTTTCTGGTGTCTAAAATAGCTTTCCTGTGTGCAACACCCTCTAGGCTGCTCAGCACCCCGGAAATGGGCTTCTCCATGCTTCCTCCCATCATCTCTGCTCGCTTTCTTCAG
The DNA here is from genome assembly GCA_013398155.1 of Pedionomus torquatus. NCBI lineage: Eukaryota > Metazoa > Chordata > Aves > Charadriiformes > Pedionomidae > Pedionomus > Pedionomus torquatus. The sequence continues at coordinate 43,047 of VZRU01000675.1, forward strand.
CAGCAACCAAGGTTTGTGGCACTGCAGAGTATTGATGATACTTCTTTTGTACTGCAACCCCATATCCTTCCTGTACTCACAGACTGTCCAAACCCAGGCCTCATCCTACAGCTGTGGTTGCTGTAAGATTTTATTTAATTGCACACCCTTCCCACTAGGGCATTAGTGGGACTCCCTTCGCACGGGGAGTCAAGTGTCAAAATTTCACCTGCCACAAGTTCTTGCTACTCAGTTCACTCCCACTGGTGCCTGACCATCCCCCAAACTAGTAATTGTCTTTGTAATTTACCCGTGTTCTTCTGGAAACGCAGCTGTATGTATTTTCCAAAGCGGCTGCTGTTGTCATTCATCACAGTCTGGGCATTGCCAAAAGCTTCAAGCAACGGATTTACCTAAAAGAAGCAAGCAACCTGAACAAGCTTTCCTCATATTCAGTGATCCAATCTAACTTTCTAACTGGGAAACCTTTAACTTTAGCATTTACTGTTCAGCATTCAGCTGGAATAGAATACACTCCATGAGTACTCAAGAGCACTGATTTTATCATAACCTGGGTAAGGAGCTGAAAGACACAACTGTGTCAAAGACTAAGCAGCATGAGATGACTGAAAATAAGCAGATTCAAACTGAGTTGATCTCAGTAAGATCACTGACTCATTTGTTAAAAGACAAGGTTTGTGTAAGAGGTTTCCACAAAGCACCTGACATGGTATCACTAGATAATTTACTGCTATACTGCAATAAACAAGGTAAACATGCCACTCAGTAAACGGAAGTACGGCAACTTAGCTACTGAAATTTGTAGACAGCATAAGGCTCAGGACTGTAAAGAAACTAACAGAACAATCAGACCAGCTTGGTGAACTGGATGCAAATAGGGTCAAACAAGTTTTTCCATATTTGAGCATTAGGGTGCATGTTGGATGGCCTGCTGAACACAGCTTTATAGCATGAGGCTGTAATCCCAAAAGGGCTAATTCAGCCTACTACCATTGCCAGTCAAGTCTTTCAGGATCCATTAGGCCAGGGACTACATGGAGCAAACGCAGCTAACCTGCTTTCTTAACCTGCTCCAGTCAGAAGCAGCTTGCCAGCATGCCCAAGCCAGTCCTAAGTGGAGCCAGCAGGCGTATCAATGCCATATTCCTACAATGGAGCACAGGCATTCACCTCTGAGCCACCACAGATGATACCTCACTGAATATGTGATTCCAGTGCCCAAAGCACAGCAGAATGTTTACATGGCAACATTCTGGTAGCGGGGAGTGGCTTCTGTGAGAAGATGCCAGAAGCTTCCCCCATGTTTGATAGAGCCAATGCCAGCTGTCTCCAAGACAGACCTGCTGTTGGCCAAGGCTGAGCCATCAGTGACAGTGGTAGCACCTCTGGGATAACGTATTTACAAAGGTAAAAAGTTGCCGAACAACAGCAGCTACAACAGAGGTGAGAGAGTATGTGAGAGCAACAGAACTGCACAAGGTCAGTGCAGAAGGAGGGGAGGATGTGCTCCAGGCACTGGAGTAGAGATTCTCCTGCAGCCTGTGATGAAGATCATGGTGAGGCAGGCTGTCCCTCTGCCACCCATGGAGGTCCACAGTGGAGCAGATATTCACCCACAGCCTGAGGAAGACCTCATGCCAGAGCAGGCGGGTTCCTGGAGGAGGATGTGACCCTGTGGAATACCACACTGAGGCAGGCTCCCAACCGGACCAGTGGAGAGCCTGAGCCTCTATAGTTTTCTACNTTGATAGAGCCAATGCCAGCTGTCTCCAAGACAGACCTGCTGTTGGCCAAGGCTGAGCCATCAGTGACAGTGGTAGCACCTCTGGGATAACGTATTTACAAAGGTAAAAAGTTGCCGAACAACAGCAGCTACAACAGAGGTGAGAGAGTATGTGAGAGCAACAGAACTGCACAAGGTCANCCTGTGATGAAGATCATGGTGAGGCAGGCTGTCCCTCTGCCACCCATGGAGGTCCACAGTGGAGCAGATATTCACCCACAGCCTGTGGAAGACCTCATGCCAGAGCAGGCGGGTTCCTGGAGGAGGATGTGACCCTGTGGAATACCACACTGAGGCAGGCTCCCAACCGGACCAGTGGAGAGCCTGAGCCTCTATAGTTTTCTACCACTTAAGATACCACTACATGCCCAGCAAACAGAATTACTGACCTACCAACCCTTCTAATTTGTGGTCAGCTATTTCACCATCCTTATCCACTCTTTTCATATGTGTCTTACATTTTGCTCCCTGACGTCCAATGGTGATTCATGAGCAGGCTTTCTGAGCCTAACACATGTTGACTTGCAGCAGTGTTGTTTCTGCGTCTTCAAATACCATCCTGTAATGACCTACCTGAAGGATCTGCTGCTCCAGCTGTGAGTTGCCTTTGCATAGGTTCATTATGTGCTGCAGCAGTAGCTTCGTACTCTCCGTTTTCCCTGCACCACTTTCTCCACTGCCAAGAAAAAGCAAAGGAAATTCCAGCAGCTGTAAAGTACAGTTTTCTGCCCCTTATTTCTTGGTGCCGCACCACTTGAGAATACTCTCCTGTCCAAAAGTTTCACAACTTTTTCAGCTAAATCATGTGTGTGAGAAAAAACTCACACCACAGCTAGACACAGTGGGTTCCATGAGGTCCTGATCCCTCCCCAGGATAATTTTTCCCAATATGCAAGGGAATACAGATATACCCCACACTGTCACTTCTGGTGGGATGCACTGGACAGCCCATTTACTCTGCTTCTTAAGAAAAAAAAAATCTAACTTCTGGAAAACAACCTCCTTCAAAAGTGACCTGATACATCAACAACCCCACATGTGCTGGAATCAAGAGCTTCCTTGTTCTTCAAAGAGATTTGCTCCATCCACCCATCTCACATCCACAACTGAGTACTGATCTTGAGGCACTGCAGCAATCTCAAATCTCAGGCTCTTGTCACACTCAGATGCAACAGCTGGTTGAGAACATGGGTACCTGGCCACAGAGCTGCCCACACACCCACAGCAGTAGGAGAGCACGTCACTCTGCCGTCACACACGACCAGCATCTCCGCCTCCAAGTCAAACAAGCAGCACTTGGAAAGCATATTTTCCCCTCTCCCGAGAGGAAGAAGGTACAACCAGTGAGACAACCTGTCCTTGACTGACAATATTGTACTGGCAGAGAATTTCAGCATATGCATAGGCAGAAAAATATGCAGGAAATGCTGAACGTATTCTTGAGGGCAGGTCCCCATTTCCACACTTGACCTTTGAGTATCTGGTGTCACTTTACTGCTTTGTAGCTCCCAGTGTGCTTGCGATCAAGTATCTGTCATAGGTGACTCAGTATCTCAAATACTTTGACAGATACCTGATCTGAAGCACAGATTAGGCCATCATCATCTGAATATGTACAAACAAAATAAGACCATTTTGACAGATGAGAACATGCCATCCAGAGAGTACCTCTGCTAAGTATATAAAATGTTTTTCTTTTTTTTGTTTGTTTCAGTGGCTTTCTTCCTCCACAAAAGCACTACCAGTCAGTACTCAGTCAGCAAGTTCAAGCTTGTCATTGTACCCTCCTAAATACACAAGAGTTTCACCTGGTCCAGAAAACGTTCCCTGTGGCATGTGTGTAACTGCTCCAGGCTGTGAAAAAAAGCAAAGTCATCTCCAGTAGACCCAAGTCCTGTACAATAGCATGTCCAGGCTGTGACTAATATCCGTTGGGACTGGGAAGCCAGTGGAATTTGTGGTATAGGACAAGCTGATTGCAATAAGCCTTTATCACCTTCAGGCAGCTGCTGTGTTCAACATCAGCCTCTGCGATGTGCCACCCAGACCTCCCAGACTAAATTGGGGAGACAAAAGGGACCACAATGAACAGTAGAGCCTGGTCTGTCACCATGCTCTAAAAGGAGTGCCTTCCTTCTCCTCAGCTTTGCTCATGCCAAGTAATCTCATTAATGAGTGAACTTCCTGTGATAGTAACACACAGAGCAGTTAATAGGGTGGCAAGATGCAGAGGAGTAGCTCAGTTTCTCACCTCTGAGACTGCAAACTGTTGGCATAAAACAACCGGATCACTGACTTCTTGACAAACAGCCACAGGTTACTGTTTCTTGTCTTCCATCTTGGGAGACGGAAGACATTCTATGATTCTCCATCCCTAAGAGCCATACTAGAAGCACCTCTTTCACCTGATGACTCCACGGTCACCACTGCAGTTGAGCTTTGTGAGAGTACTCCATGTAAAGCACAGGCTCTGATGACTTGGAGGCTAGGGAAATGAGTGGGGCTGGACTCTCAAAGTCAGCTCCTAGTCCCACAGCTCTCAGCAGTGATTCAGCAAGTCATTTCCACACCACGCAGACTGAAAAAACTGATAAAATGACCACAAGGCCAACGCAAAGAAGGAAATATTAAATCAAACAAGCTGGCAATTAACAGTTCAACTGCGATGACATTTAAACTGTTCTCTACAACACCCAGAAAAGGCAGATAGTGTTTTGAGGCTTTCTCTGCTGACTGATGCTATCTGCTTCCCTACACAGTTTCAGCAGAAGTATACTGACATCATGGAGTAAAATGTTCATGACACTGGTAGGCTATTCAGTTACGAGTGCTCATTTTTTTCCTTTCTAGTGCACAGAACTGCCCATGGCAATAGGATTTTCCCTGACCAGATTCCTAAAGGTCTTAGGGGGAAAAAAAAAAAAGCTTCTGCTTGTCTTCCTGCTGGTCTTTCATTATATATAAGGAAAAAGCTCCACATTGGGAAAACAGGTCCCTTCCACTATGTATAACCTTTATCAGAGCACTCTTTATCAGAGCATTCTTTATCGGAGCACTCTGATATCGTAACCACCCTATGACTTTCCCCAAAGCTGGTTAAATCTTCCCAATGCCACATCCCTCCAGAAGCAAACCCAACGAATTTAGCTGCTTTACCAGCATCAGGCAGCCGAGCCACTCCACAAAAAAACCCAGCTTTGTTTGCCAATGATGATCTGCCCGCTCTCCTCTCCGGGAAGCGGACAGGTCGGGAAGAAGAGACGTGTGACGTGTTGGACTCACCAACAGCGTGGGAGATAAGCTTCGTCCAAAGCTTTGGTGGCAAGAGCCCGAGGAGAACTCGCTCCCAGCTCTGCCTGGCTC
>VZRU01000676.1:7443-26132 GCA_013398155.1 Pedionomus torquatus
TCTTTTCTTTTCTTTTCTTTTCTTTTCTTTTCTTTTCTTTTCTTTTCTTTTCTTTTCTTTTCTTTTCTTTTCTTTTCTGTTCTTTTCTGTTCTTTTCTTTTCTTTTCTGTTCTTTTCTTTTCTTCTCCCGTGGAAATCTTCATGTTGTGGGGCTTAAAACTACTTGTCAGTAAAGTTTATGAGTTTCTGTGTCAAAGGACAGTTAGTCCTATCCAAGATGGGAGCTTGTACACGAGTAGCACACACCTCTTTGTCCCCACTTAGATTATATTTCACTATGTTCCTTGAGGCACCAGTAGCTTTTTGAAATTTTCTTCCTGAACACAAACTTTCTTAGATCAGTGTGTGTGAGTAAGCAAGATAAGATGAAGAAGGCAGAGTTTAAAATAAAGCACTTTGATTTCGTGAGGAAATATTCTACATACTTCTCATGTACTTTAACTTTATTGTCAAAATAAAATCCAATAAGTCTAAAAAGAGCAGGCACCTTTCATTTAATAGCTAGATTGAGAGAGAGATGAATTGCTGGCTGCTGGACATTGGTGATTATTGTGGTCTTCAATGTCACGTGCAAGCTCTCTCTCTGTGTTCCCCCAGTAGGCATCAAGAACCCCTTTTTTCTTTCACCCTGCTTTTAAATGAAAGCAATACAGTGTATCAAATGCTGTTTTTTCCATAGTATTTGTATTTTTGATTTTTGAATTTACCCACACTGATAAGCTCCTGGAGTGGGATGTGGCTCCAATCTAAGTTTCTGTGTAGGCAAAGGTGTAGAATAATATCCAAAAATGGGCTTTCTGAACTTCCGTTTCTGTTGAAAACTATGGATGGGACATCAGTGAAACAGAGCCACTATCCTCAGGTCCCGTCCTGGGCCACTTTCTAACAATGCTTACAGGAGAGACACAGGAGTGCCAGTTCTGTGAGCTGGCTCTCCTCTTAGGTCTCTTAAGCAAGACATTAATGTTGTGATAGAGCTATCTCTAAATTTATAAAAGTAATTTATAAAACAAAACTGTTGCATCCTACAGAAATCTGTAATTACCTTCTGTGCTGAGATCGTCAGATCCTCAGTCACTAATGTGGAAAGCACCATGATGCTGTAAACGAAGGTACTGCATGAACACGGAGGGATTCATGCCAGTCATTAGACCTGATGATATATTTGGTAGGCAAGACTTTCATTAGGGGAGTTGTCTGGAATGTTGCAACAGTCTACAATCTAATCAAACACATATGCTCTGTTTAGCTGGATAATCTTAACAGGGATCAACATTACATTCTTCAAATCAGTGCTAAAACCTCCCTGCTTTGATGACCAAATACCTAATAGCATATGGTAAGGACTGTCTTCCTGTAAACTCAGGGTGTTAACTGCTTTGTTTATATCCTGCATCACAGTTGGTTGTCTCTAGGTTACAGTTTGGTGTAATCTATTTAGGCTGTACCTCAGTCACCTGAAGGTAAAGATATGCACAGCCGTTCCTTAGAAGGAAAAGGGAGTCAGTGAGGGTTGTTAAAGTCTCATTGACTTTTTTCTGTATGTCTTAGATGACGGACAAATCCGGGTCAAACATGCTCTTGCCGAGGTGGAACATGAAACCAAAGAGTGATGATTTCTCTCACCAGTTGTCTCTGAAGAAGGTACCAAGTTCAGAGTGAGAGAATTCCCAGCATCAATTGGGCTGACTGGGCCTTGCTTCTCTCTCATTCAGGTAACTTCTCTCAAGACTGGAGAGCAGGATTCTTTACCTGCGCCTCTGCATTCCTCGGCCTGAATACGAGAGAGAAAACAACATTATTGCATTTTTTAGTTCCTCCGCCCTGCCATTTTTCCTTTTCTTGCTGCTATTCTCGGGAGTGATGTAGGTATCTCATATATGTTTGGGACAGGCTGACATAACAGAAAAAGTTTGTATGAGCATGTGAAATTTCTTAGAAAAAATTTTGTTCCACAACGCATTGGCTTGTCCCTGCTATTGTGAACGACTTGTTAGGATTTCCATCGCAACCCCCTTCTTCAATTTATTACAATAAAAACTTCCAATCTGACATTTCCCTCCTACCACGTGAGCTGCGTAACTTCAGGTAAAACCTGGAGAGGAATCTGACAGCGTGGTGCTTCTGGCTCTTGGTGGCAACATCATAACAAGGAGATGCAAAGTGTTATCAGTGCGATACAGGTCAGAGCTACCGAGGATTTAAAAAATGGCCAAATTGCCGCAATTGCTTTGATAATAAAATGACTGCTGAGCCTGGCAAGTGAATAATTAATTAATTATAACTATATATTAATTATTAATATATAATAAATAATAATTAATAATTATTATTAATTATTATAATAATTAATTTCCAGTACATATTTGGCTCTTATGGCTGGCAGCCACATTTGTTTCATGGACCATAACTTGTTGGCACCATTAGCTGAGGCAGAAGCCTTTAAATGGAGATTAACAGGCACATTAACTTTTAGCAATCAAATAATCGACATTTTTTAAAAGGCTGTGTGTATTTACAGCACAAATCGAACCCTGCATTTACAGCATTGGAATCCTGCCTGGCCCGACTTTTGTGTGCCCAGATCTCCAAGACCTCTCTGCGAGTGGTGTTTATTGAGGCGAAGAGAATCCCCATCAATTTTAAGAGCTGAACTGACGTCTTTCTAATTCTTCTGGAGAAAAACACGCACCAAGTGCTGAGGAATACTCAATGCCACACAACAGGCAGATTCTTCTTCCTTAAAGACAAGAGGTAGGAGTGAAAAGCTAAGGTGTGTTTGGCGATGCCTTCTCTACAGCTTCCCTTGCAAAGAGAGAAGGGCCAGCACAAGCCAACATAAATGACAAGTGTGCTGTGTTCAGGTTTTAGCCCCTTATCTCTAAACTGAAAGAGTACTAATTCTACTAATTTCTCTGGAAGTCTATTTTGTTTAGCCCTGTCCTCCTTTTAATTGCCAAACTCTTACAAAAAGACACATATGTGTCTAGGGTCCCTGCCACCTTTGTTAGAGTTGCTACCAAGCAAAAAAGAAAAGACAAAATCAGCCCACCTTCCCTTCCCGAACTCTGGTGTAGAATCATAGAATCATTTAGGTTGGGAAAGACCTTTAATAACTATAACCATCGATATAATGTTGCCACCACTAGACCATGTCCCTCAGCACGACATCTACCTGCCTTTTAAATATATCCACGATGGTGAATCCATCCTGTCCTGGGCAGCCTCTTCAAACGCTTGATAACCCTGTCCGTGAAGAAATGTTTCCTAATATCCGTCCCTCCCCTGGTGCAACTTGAGGCCACTTCTTCTTGTCTTCTTGTCTTCGTGTTCCTTGGAAAGAGACTGACCTCTCACCCGCTACAGCTTCCTTTCAGGGAGCTGTATAGTGAGATGTCTCCCCTCAGGCTCCTTTTCTCCAGGCTGAACAGCCCAAGCTCCCTCAGCTGCTCCTCGCAAGACTTTTGCTCCAGACCCTTCACCAGTTCCATTGCCACTCTCTGGGCACTTTCCAGCTCCTCAATATCCTTCTTGGAATGATTGGCCCGAAAGCGGTCACAACACTCAAGGTGATGTACCACCAGTGCCCAGTATCCGAAGCTCTTGTCTTTTCCTTACTCCATCCTTCATGTTCCTGCAGATTCACCATGCAAAGTCAAAGGGGAAGAAGTGACGAGACTTTCATTCTCTGTCGCAACCTCTATGTACTTTAATGCACCTAAGAGGTACTCACAGATGTGCTGGCCAGTTCTTGGAGCTTTAAAAAATGTATGAATTTGTAATATAAAGCACGGAGTTGTGTGAGTGTGGCTAAAGTCATGCTCACTTTATACCGGAGAAGACGCAGTGAATGCAGTACAGCTTGCAACATCCTATAGCGAATTATTTTCACCTGTGATTAACCTTCCCTGGCCATTAAATGTCACATTTGGTACGTACACATAGAGCAGAAAGAATATTTATTGCTCAGTAAAAAGGTGACTGAAAGAAAGAAGTCATGAAATGACATTTTCTTGCAGTAGGTTTTTCATAGCTGGAAGATGGTGGGAAATTGCTTTCTGTAAATCTTGGCCCACCAGAACAAAACACATTTCTTTCCAGTTGGAAAGCTGTACTCATAGACATAATGAAAGCATTGTGCGCTCTGACTTTTGCAAACTCGGATGGAAACCAATCTGCAATCTTGACAGATATGATCTTTCGCAGGATGCACTGTTCATTTACAGCAACCAGAGACGTGAATTAATTTATGAAGGAGGACAGCAGGCTCTGAACTCCCAAACACTGCCCTGGTCCGTCTGAATTTGTTCTGCTAATTTAAAAGGATTTATACAAAGCTTTTATTTCAGTTTGAGAGTAGATTAAAATTCTAATGGAAACCATTTGTATGCCTTTCTTGAATTGAATAATATTTATTTCTGAATGAAAAGGGAAAGGGGGGAAAAAATGCTGAAAAACTTTGCCAGCAATAAAGTTAGTGAGGCAGGAATAAATATTTACAGAGGCAGAAAGATCCCAAACGAGAAAGTAATAGTAGAACCTATAGAAGACTTACTGCTTTATAAAAGCATAATGAAAGCAATTTACACCCATTTCTGAATAAACAGAAAATAGGCTTCTTCCCTGCTGTGCATAGGCTCTCAGTTCTTTTAATTCCTTCAGTGAGATACTTCTTACTGCCTGGAGAAAAAGCCAGCCTCATCAGGGACATGGTATTTGCAGCTCAGAACAGGCACTCTCACTCTGTTAGGGCTGGGATTATTTTGGGAGGTGTGATGAGCAACCTAGTTTAGTGGGAGGTGTTCCTGCCCATGGCAAGCGGTTGGAACTGGATGGTCTTTAAGACCTCTGTCAACCCAAACCGATATGTCATTCTATGGTCAAGCAACCATATACTCTCAGAAAGATATTTTGAAAGCTCGTAAGAGCCTTCAACTTTTTAACTTTAGTGCAGAAATCCTGTTGAAGAGGAAGATGTTATTATTAGGACTGATGCTTTTGGACCTCATTAGCTCATAACGTTAGTTCCAGTCTGACAACTTTGGTTGGGGTCAAGCTTTTGGATTTTCTTTTGATTGAACAAGCACCACAGCTCACACAGGGACATGTGCCACAATAACAGGGCTATATACAGAAGGAGGAATAAACTAAAATATTTTATTCAGGACTTCCTATATTTTCACTGGCAGTTGTCTTGTCCGATCGGTGATCAATAGATTTGGCCCGGGACAGTTTTGTATGAAAAGCAGTATGTAAATATTTGAGCTGTTCCTGAGAAGGCTTCTTCGTGAGATAAAAGTCTCTCGGTGGCATAAGGCTGTAGCAAAAAAGTTATATCTACTTTTTCTCCTGATAAGCCATTAAGATTGGAAACCGTTAACTGTTAGATGAGCATCTAGGCTGGGTTTTACAGCAAACAAAGGCTGTGTTTGATTCCTAGGCTCTAACTCAGTGTATCTTCATGACATCACTTGAGCAGTTGTAGATTTTTGACCAGGACAGAAGAATTGAGTCCATCATAATTTACCTGAGGGCAAACGGATCTAAAGGCCTTTATTTTTTTAGCTATCTTGTGGCAAATAGGTGCATAAATCACTATCCTTTTATTGTGTGGACCCCTGGAATGTAAATCTTTTTCTTCTGCCTTTTATCCTATCTTACATTTTATTGAAATATACAGTGAAATTTTTTTTAGGGCGGTGGAGGTAAATGGATCCACTGCATTTTCCTTCCACACACATTCCTCATTGCCCTTAGCGATTTTGTTTGATAAAGGCCTCGCTAATGGAAATGCAAATTTCCTATCTGTCATAGAGCACGTCCGGCTCTGCTCTTTGTCACCTCAACGCTTTCCTCAAAAAGCATCGTTACTTAAACTCCTCTGGGGCCAGGGGAATTTTGTCTGCACCCACCCGAGGTCTGTTTGACCTAGACAGTAAAGAATATATTTATGTAAATTTGAATGAGAAATGAGAAATATTAGCCTGGTCTGTTCTCTACTGTAAATAAAAATAGATTGAAAGCCTTATTAAGCTTTGATATATTGTAGCCACTCATCCGTTTCCTGTTCTGTAGTTTTGTTGCCCTTTAACAAGACAGCAACTTTTGCTTTCATTTTCTAGTGATACATTAGTGACTCTAGTTCTGATAATATTCCATATAATCTAATCTTATCTGTGGAGTGTTGTAGAAAGAACAGGGGGATAACAGTGGAGAGATCCTTTAGCCACGTGATTTAGCACATTAGGAAATGTCCATAGCCTTTCCAGTTCCACTCTAAATAGAGTAGACAGCTAATACCTTAGTGGTGGGATTGCTCACCGCTCACAGTGGGATAGAGCACAGAAATGAGCCTCTGTGCTTTCATCTTTCTATGAGATAAAGCACTCTATAAAACTGAAAAAGGCTTTATACCCTCTGTAAGAGCAAAAGCTTCTCATTAACTTTTTGAAAATCTGATGTTCTGTTGCTTTCCAAATCTTAGTGGCTGCAAAAGGTTGTTTTCAGGGCAAGAAAAAGAGAAAGAGGAAAAAAAAAGGTAAGACAAATCCTTGTGTCTTTAAAATTCCCAGAGACCGGGGGACCCAGGAATTTTTGTGCCATATGTCAGTCCAGCTGAATGTAAAAATTATGAGCAGTATATTTTAACGTAGTCATATTTTTACACAGTTAATATCCTTGTTTCACAGCCTTCGCAGTGCACTTTCTAGCCCAAGCAGTAACCTTTCTAACACTTCTCCCCAAGAAAGCAATGCCTTGAGTACTCACTTCATTTTTTAACACTGCTCTCTATTTTCTCTTTTAATTGTGCCTCATTCTTTAATTTCCAGGAGGGCTCTACTTATTCCTGTGAATTTGTAGCATTCCCTTCCACTGTTTTTGAGTCTTTCTTTACTTCATTTCTCTAGCCATTTACAAAAGCTTTTCACTTATATCTTAGCTTCGTCTCAAAGGAAAGTACAGTTGTTGCCTCTACCAGATTGGCTCCTGGATGAAAAAAGAACCAGGGAAATTCATGGCTAATGCGTCCTGCCAAGGACCTCTGCAGTCAACACTCTCTGTTCAAAGCAGCATCCTGTAGTGCCATTAAAAAATGAAATGCCGTGGAGGCACTCCTGCCTCCAAGGAAAAGACAGGTCCTTCTTGTTGGCACTGACTTAATTTCTGTTCTGAATTTTAATGACGAAAGAATAAAGGAAAGGAGCTGAATGCCCATGTATGGATAATAGATCATGCTTGCACAATTCTTACAGTACGACAAAGAGCAAAAGGTCAATTAATTACAGTTAGGGCATGACGACGATCTTTACACTCATTCTTCCCTCCACACAGATCCAGGGATACCAGCAGCAGCCAGGGTTGCTCTTCATAGGGGCAGTGGTTTCAAAAAGATCCTTACTAAATAGAGACAAATCTGCTGAAACAGAGGAGGCTCTCCAAGTTGGGAGTTCCAGCGAAGTGTTCACTTACCCGTGGAGATCATAACATTCCCCTTCTATTTGAATTATTAAAATGCAATACTGCACAATAATCATTACTGCAGAGCTTGAAAACACTTCCTGACAATGTGGGCTTGGCAAAGGACTATTCTCTTTAATGGAAAGTCCTTGCAAGAGACAAGGAGAATCCCGTGTTCCAGACTAAGCTGTGCTTTCCAGAGGGGCTGAAGGTTTGTGCAAGGATATCGATTCCCTGCAGATTTTTGTTGCTGCTTTAAAAAAATACATCCGCCCGCCCTCTCTGTCAGCAGATCAGATGTCGCTTCACTTTCCTTGCCCTGAAGTAATACTGGAAACAGGTTGTTGACAGCTTTGGGGTTCTGCATGGTCAGCAGCACAAGAGAAGAGCACAGAGGTGAACAGAAGTCTCCCAGGATCTCCCACCCTATTTAAATCGTTTTGAAGGGCACAGGAAAACAATAACCGCCTCTGATTTGTCTCCCCAGCCACAGCACATGCCTTTGGCTTTGCTGGACCTGCCTCAGTGGACCCAGATGTGAACATCAGGAAGTCAAGGTTTTTTTTTTCCGCAAGCTTGGATTTTTTTTTTTTTTTGGTTAAAGGATGAGGCTGGGAGTCATTCTGAAGTCAGGTTTCAGAGCAGCCCTTCTTCCACTACCTTGGATCTGACAACATTTTAAAAGTACTTTTTATTTTCACAGAATTACAGACTGGCAGGGGCTGGAAGATAATTTCTGGAGATCATCTGGATATGGAGTTCAACAACCAACTGGGTCAGGTCCACCCAGGGCAGGTACCACAAGAACGTGTGTAAGTGGGGTTTGAATGTCTCCTGAAAAGGAAACGCCATGACCTCTGGGCAGACAGTTCCAAGGCTCTGCCGCTCTCAAAAGAATTTCACCTCATGTTTAGATGCAGTAATGCAATAGAGATTATTTGGCAATTATTTGCATTTAATAAAAGAAGGCTCAGCTCCTGTAGTTGAGGAAGACTTACCTAAACGCAGCTATGCCTAGCTGTCTGCATGGGAGAATGGTAAAGGGACGGAATGGCACCATACAAGATTTCTAACAGGCAGAGTAAATTATACAGTGCCACGCTCTCTGCTGGAGATGCTGCAGGAGAGTGGGTGGAAGCTGGATGTCTGGCTTGGAGGAACAATATCATGGGATATGTCACCCACTAGAGCTTACTTGGTTTGAAGTGGCACATACAGAGGTGCACAGGTGCATACAGAGTCAAGCAGAGCCAGTTTGCCTTTCTGGTTGGGGACTGGAGACCATGCTGGACGCTACTGGAAATGAAATAATCCCAGAATCATGTAAAGTATGGGCAGAGTGAGCAAACCAATAGAGAATTAACTTTTATTCTGCAATGTTCTCAGGGTCGGCATTGTCTCATCACAGAGCTGATTCCACATAAACTGTCTTCAGTAGAAGAATAGAAATATAGAGAACTTGAGATTGTTTTGGGATGCTAAGTGCGGAAGGGAGACAAGGCACATTCCTATCTCTGCAATGAGAGCTGAGGTCTAGTGAGGTCTTGTCACTGATGTTGGGACAAGTTTAAGAGGATGTGAGCAGGGAGGAGTCATTGCTGACCAGCTGGAGGACTTGTGGAGCCTCTGATCTAATCAAACTTCTGTCCCCGCAGTGGTCAGATAGACAGCACTCCCTGCCAGACAAATCTCATTCTTTGTGTTGCCTTTCGAGAGAATTAACTAATTAATTAACTAACTAACTAATTAATAGGCACTTATTGCCTATTAGTTATTACTCTCACTTAAATCTCTTTACCTCGAATATAAAGAAATTCAGGAGAAAAATTGCCACAAGTTTTTGTAGGCCCATTGTGCTTTTAATCCCCTATCCTCTCTGTTTTATGTTTTCCCATCTCCTCCCATCCATCTTTGCAGAGACAATGATTGTGTCATTTAGGTATGTTTGTGACTGTTTTGATTTCTACTTACTGTAGTTGTTTAGAAGTGTCTAAACATACGGTTCTATTTAGGATTAAATTCTAATTGGGATTAATTCAAAGCAAGAATCTGACACAGATCTACTGGATACAGTGGAGGGCAAAAAAGAACATCTCGCGTGTCTTGGGGTAGAAAAGTAGACGATAAAATTTCTGGGATTCCCTATAAAAGGAAGCAAGGGAAGAGCAATAGAAACTGCGTTTTGGAGCATGTACCCTTAGAGAAACTTGCACGATAGTTAAGATTTGTTCTGGAGCTCCTGCAAGGGCTGTTTGTGTTAAGTTGTATTGATTCCCTCCTGTATAATATAATGAAGTTGAAGCCTGCTTTCTTTCCCTGCAGCTATGTGCTGCGTCTGTCCTTGTTGGAGCATTTCCATGGCAATTGCGGGCTAGATTTTTATTAGTTTAATTTACTCGATAAATAAATAGAAAAATAAAACAAGATAAACCCAACAACGCATAGCTACCATATGAACAAAGTGAAAACTACACCAAAGGCAACTGGCAACTGGCAAGACTTTTAGTTTAGCAGTAGAAGATTCCCAATGCCATTTGTTTGACCTTCAGTGGCCCTTCCTTCTTTAGGTGTCAGGCTCTGTAGTTTATGTGAGTTTTACTGAATACGGAATGTCTCTCCTGGTTCCTTGTGTTCATACCATTGTTATTCTTGTTTAAGAAGCGGCAGCAGCTTTTTCTCTTTTTCAATATTTAGTCTGAATACTTACGTTTGCAGAGAAGAAAATTCCACCTTTTCTGCCCAGAGAAGTGGTGGAAAAACCTGTGCTCATAAAACAAATATCTGTGCTTCAGCTGAGGTTCTTTCTTCTAACAGACCAGCGCAGGAATATCCAGGCAGGCTGGTAACTGGTCCCCAAATCACTCAAAAATCCAATATTGCTGGGTGATGTAGGGATTTGGCCTCACTCTTGACAACCTCGGGGCAAAAGGGGCGCAGCACAGGCACCCCATGGCGAGGGGTATTGTGGCATGGGCACTTTGGTGGAAGCACAAGAGAGGTCTAGTGTCCTAGGATGAGCAACATTAACTTCTCTTCTAAGGATGGGGAAAACAGCCCTTTTAGAAGTGTCTCAATTGGGCAAAATACTTTATAGCCAGCTCTGGGACGTGGGATTCAAAGTCTCAGTGTTTTTGAGCCTTGCCAGGTGCAGGGATGAGGAGGCGTGAGACCAAGGGGCTTGACCCAAGCTGCCAGCAGGCTTATTACCCCGAATGTCACATTCAATATAAATTAGACAGCTTGCTTAGGAGTTCTTCCTCTCTCTGTCTTTCGGTGTCTGCCATTCTGAGCACTCCTTGTGAATGACCTAATCCAGGGCTGTCCCTGCTGATTGCAGGGTACTTGTGCTTCAGTTTTAAAATCTTAAACTTCACACAAACTAAATAGGACAAGAAAAAAAATTATTCTGAGCATTCATTCTGCTGCTGATCAACATGTGCCAATTAGGATGAACCCAGTGGTGCTCCAGCTGTACTCTAAGAAAGGCTTTTCAGAAGCAGACACCTTTATTACTTTGATGATCTTCTTTTTCCCTAGAGGATATCACACAAGTCCAAAACTTCCTAAGAGCATCTGTCGAGCGGCTTAAGACATGCCTGAGTATTAAAAGTTTCTGAACTGATGTTTGGAAACTTGCTTGAATACTCGTTCAAAAGAAGGTCGCAGGAGGTGATTCTCTGCTCTGCTTTCGTGAGATCCTACCTGGAGTACTGTATCCAGCTCTGGAGTCCTCAACACAGGAAGGACATGGACCTGTTGGAACGAGTTCAGTGGAGGACCATGAAAATGGTCAGAGGGCTGGAGAACCTTTCCTATGAGGACAGGCTGAGAGCTGGGGTTGTTCAGCCTGGAGAAGAGAAGTCTCCGGGGAGACCTTCTAGCAGCCTTCCAGGATCTGAAGAGAGATACAGCAGACTTGAACAGGAACTCTTTTTTCAGGAATGGAGTGGTAGGGTAACTGTTTTAAATTGAAAGAGGGAGATTTAGAGTACATGCTAGAAATAAATTCTTTACTGCGAGGCACTGGAACACGTTGCCCAAAGAAGCTGTGGCTGACCCATCCCAGGAAGTGTTCAAAACCAGGCTGGATGCAGCTTTCAGCAACCTGGTCTAGTGGAAAGTGTCCATGATTATATAAATGTTCAAGCTCATATTTGACATTCTTACAAGGAACCATGGATCTTTTTGTAAATCTCATTTCCATGGAAATTAAGTCAGCACTTTAAGTCTTCTAATGCCAGTGGTGGAAATGTTTTAAAAAATTACTGCTGAAATGACAGTATCTATGTCCAGAAACTCTCGTTAAGAGAACAGTTAACACCATTAGACCTATGGAAACTGCCAGGAGCTCTTATCATCTCAAGGATAAAGCCTGTCTCCTTTCGGGATTCAAAGGGTGACGTTTCAAAGGAACTAAGCTTTTTGTTAAGATCCTCTGCTGTTCTTGCCTCTTCCTGCTCTTCTGAACTGTGGTGTGAAATATTGCAAGACCCGTGGCCTCAGAAGGTGCATGGGCTTCTGTCAGGAGTTGGTGCTGCTGTTGCTGAGGCCAGCTTGCCTGATGGGTGCACGGAGAAGTGGGCCAGTAATTGTACAATTTCACCCTATGAAACCTTTCACTTCTGCCTATGGTTGTACCCTTGACAGACACTGCTCCAGAGCTATTACAGTCCAGATCAGAAGATTGGGGAGTGGGGGAAGAACCAACAGTTTCACCTCAGCTTTTCCCACCAGAGCACCGAGAGAATTATTTCCCAAAATAAATGGGAAGAAAGCCCTTAGATAACGCTTCTCACTCCGAGGAAATCATATGTGCTCTCCAGGAGGGCGCAGGTTACCAAGAAAGCATTAACGAGATTTATTTGCTGCTTCTGTGAGCATGTTGTGTGTAGGGTTTCTAAGTACTTGAGGGAAAAGCCTGTTGGCTTTGAGAAAGTAACGATGACCCTGCCCCTAGCACCGAGTCTTGGGAACAACAAGGAGACGTTTGCAGCTGCGTAGATTTCGGAACAGCCCCGTACATCTCGGAGATCCCAGGTCTTCAGCCTGTGTGTATTCTCCTGATATGTGGTATTGTATTAGGGAGAGAAGACACTGCCCAAGGGGCAAAAGGAGAGGAGGTCCATTATGGTACACGTCTACTTGCAAGGGCAGGGCCCCAAGACTTCTCCTCAGCTCCAATCCTTGTGACATCACCTCACCTGTGCTGCACTGACGTACAGAGACATTCTTCTCACTCCTTTAATTGCTACTGGTGTTTTATTTAATCAACGGTCTGTTCTTTAACTAGTATTTCCTTTTCATAGAATCATAGAATTGTCTGAATTGGAAGGGACCTTTCAGATCATCTAGTGCAACCACCAACCCAACACTGACAAAAACTACCACTAACCCATTTCTCAGCACCACATCTACATGGCTTTTAAATACCTCCAGGGACTGTGACTCCGCCACTGCCCTGAGTAGCCTATTGCAGTGTTTGACAATTCTTTTGGGAAAGAAATTGTTCCCAATATCCATCCTGCACCTACCCTGGTGCAACTTGAGGCTATTTTGTTTTGTCCTATCACCTGTTCCTTTGGAGAAGAGACCAGTGCCTCCTGGCTACACGCTCCTTTCAGCGAGTTGTAGAGAGTGAGAAGGTCTTCTGTCAGTGGCCTTTTCTCCAGGCTAAACTTTTTAAAGTGTTTTTCACTCTGCCTCCTTTCTATTCAGAACCTTATCCCTCTCCACCCTGTTGAGGTTCTGTGTGTATGTCCAGTTCTGGGACACCATCTATGACATAAGATTGGTGGATAAGCCATAAGCCACAGCATTGACTTGAGGAGTGATTTTTTGCTCTTGCCAGATAAGTCCCTGAGGCAAATATGGCAGATCAAGGTCTTCTGTGGTCCCAAATCTGCAGCATGGTGCAGAGAAGCTGCTCTCCCAGAGACACTCTTGTCAAAGAGCAAAGCTGGGTAGCTTTCTGCCTTCTCCAGCTCTCCTCATGTGTAACAGGCTTCTGGTCTGGAAGACAGTACGAAGGCCAGGATTGGCCATCCTTTCTTCAGCCCCTGCCTTTCCTCCCTGTTCAAAAGGTGATCACACTTCACTTCAGTGTTTTTGTGGTGAGGGTATTGAGTTGTGACACATTAACCATTAACCACTGTACTGGTAAATAATGGGAGGTTTTTACCATTTATCAGTTGGTTTTGGTGTGTTCCTTTTTTTATTTTTTATTTTTTGAACACCTAACCCAGCAACATGGTCCAGGAATTTCAGTGGAATGCTTGTCATTTTCTAAATGCTCTTATAAATTATGTAGAGCAAAAATGGTTTGATCAGAGGTTATATAAATGCCCTTAGTTGGCAGCAGCTGAACACGTGTGAACCCTCTGATGGGGGCTCAGTTCACCTGAATCCCTGCTGTACCACGACAACTTTCACCTTCTATGTATTTTTTTATGTTTCTATGCTTTTATATGGGCTCTTCTGTCTGCATGGGCACAGTGTGATCTGATGCAATTGGCGGTCTGTGAGATCTGGGTCCCACACAGCTTTTCTTAAATCTGGATTGTCAGCCCCACTAGCTCCCTTTTTCTGCAAGGCCGTTGTGTTTTAGTTTAATTTTATTTCCCTTCTCCGATTGAGAAAATAAATAGGAGTCTGGGAAACAAACGGTGCTTCTTTAGGGAGCGGCAGTGATTTACCCGTGTGCCAGTGGGAATGAGGAAATGCAAATCCCCTTTGGCTTCTAGATATTGCAGGCTTCTGTTTATTAACACTCCGTGTCAGCCAATTTTGAGGGAGCTACTCCATTTTTTGGGTTGTTGAAAAAGTTTTGGCCATGTGCCTCACTCACCAATCAGAGTATGTCTGAACAGACCTGAAAAGTACGGCACACTGTGACTTGATTTTATTTACATTTATGTAAATGTCACCGAGTTTATTTTAAAATGACTGCAACTCTGGGGTCATAAAGGTCACTGAAAGGGACCCGTGGGCAGGAATACTTACCACTAGACCAGCTTGCTCAAAGCCTTGACCAGCCTGGCCTTGAACACCTCCAGTAACTCTAGCTGGATTTCTAATGACAGAAGTTGTAGCTATTGTTTATCCATGATAAGAAAAAACAGAATTCTAAGCAAGAAATTAAGCTTTGAAACATATTTTCTTCCGTTTGACTAAAAATCCTCAAGCTGGTAATTGTCTCCCATGGAGCCCTCTAACATCAGATCTCCATCTCAAAAGGACAGCTTGACTAGCCAGAAAAAGGAGCTCTAAGTCAGTTTCTGGCTTATTGTGGTGTGCTGGTGAGGAATTTTCTGTCAAAAATGTTTTTATTTTCTCCAGTCAGAAGCCACTGATTTGACAGCTGTTAGTGAAAATGTACCTATCAGTTTTGGCAGGTAAGTCTCACACAGGGGAAGGACTCTCTGGAGCAGAGCTCCACAGAAACATAGAATCACAGAATGCTTTGGGTTGGAAGAGATCTCAAAGGCTATCTAGTTTCAAGCCCTTGCCATGGGCAGGGACACGTCCCACCAGATCAGGTTACTCAAAGTAGCATCCAGCCTGGCCTTAGACACGTCCAGGGATGCGGCAGCCACATAGAGAGCTCTAGGTTTCATCCAGACAAGGAATCAGGAGGTCCCATCTTCAACTTGTGCCATGGCTACCTCTTTGCTGCTGCAGCCCTCTGCAGAAGCAACCCTCTTGCCATTCTCTGCAGCCCTCTTGCCTCTCTCTTACTGCTGTTTTGCCGCTCTCATAATCCGTTAAAAAGTCTTGCAAGACCAGGAGACTTGCAGAGTAGGGGAATGGCTTTGTACTTGTGTTTCCCCAGAGGTCTTAGTCCCAGGAGCATGGGTGCAGCTTGTTTGCGGCACATCCTGTTCCTCCACCAGCTGAAAACTACTGTGTTGGGGACATCTGGAATGAGCCAAAGTCTGTGTCTCCTGGTACACGATGAGTTCAGTAATGTTGGCCAATGCTGCCATTTTAAATACTTCCTTTCTTAAAATTAGTTGTGAGGTGTTTTTTTTTTATTAAGTATAGTCTACACGTCTCTGCTTCCAGGCACAGGGTACAAGTGGCTGCTGAGCTGCTGCTGTGGAAGGTAGCAGGTATTTCAACTGTTTCATTGCTAATTATAGCTTCAGTAAACAACAGCTTTTCAGATGCAGCTCAGCTTCTTGCTTTGAAAAGATTACAGTGCCCAAATTGTAGTCTGGTATTATTGAAAAAAGAAAAAAAAAAAATTTATAATCATTTCACTCCCCTACTGCTACAGATTTTATGGTCCTTGTGCGCTGTTATGTCAGGCATATTAATTGCTACTGAGTCGATGTTAAGCAAATGAAACAGCTTTGTGCAGTGTTCGGACACTCGGTTATAGACAGTTTAACAGCAGTCTTCTGGAGAGCCTGTGCATGAGTGTTAGATTATTTTCAGGCACCAGAGGAATGGCTCTTTCAAAGTAACTATAAAATGAATCGTTGCTGCCGTGCAATAGCAGTAATAAGCTGTTAAGGTACATTGCAAAGCATGAGGTCAGAGGCAGAGTGTTCTTCCAGCCACCCAAGAAGTGTAATAGGAACTAATTAGTGCAGCTCCTTCAGAGGCTATTGCTATTGCAACAGGAGGAGAGAAAGGCACAAAGTGCAAGGAGGGGGCCCAACTGCCCTTTAGATGAAAGAGTTGTTAGTATTAACCCCGCAGAGGTTGAAGGCCTGACCCAGCGCAGCACCATGTGTCACTGATGTGATCTTGGCACTGGATAGAAAAACAGCCCTGTACGCTCTGTGCCTGCTTTCTTCTGGAGGATTTATAGGAGTGTCTGCCTTGATCTACCGAGGAGCAAAAATTAGTAAACTTCCAAGGCACGTGCAGGCATACGCTTTGCTGCACAATGGGCAGCCCTTCCCCTTCACGCTCCCAGCCCAGTGTTGGTATAATGCCCACGGCCACTGCTAGCCACTGCAAGCCATGCTGAGGGACAGGCGGCTGTTTGTTTGAAGCAGATGATCTCTGCGCTGTTGCGTTTCACTGGCTGCAGATGAAAGCCATCTGTAAATACCTTTTGTGCAGTTAAAAAAAAAAAAAAAAAAAAACACAAAACACAAATCTAAGCACCCACTAAATGCACATATCAGCAGTCAAGCTGACACCCTTTGATAGTATTTAATAAGGAACAAGGTTGTATTAGTTCAGCAACTCATTGCCAAGTGCAACGAGTTGGGCTGAATTGCCAAGGCAAGAATCCCGCTTTAGGACAGCAGACCAGTAAATATCCTACACTGGGGGTGGTGAGACACTGGCCCAGGTTGTCCAGAGAGCTGATGTCCCCATCACTGGGAACTTTTAAGGCAGGGCTTTGAGAATCCTGCTTCAGCTCTTAGCACTCAACATCAGAAGGACAAGGACCTCTTAGAGCAAGGACAGAAGAAACCACAAAGGTACTCCAAGGGCTGGAGCCCCTCTGCTGTGAGGTGACTGAATGAGTTATAGCTGGAGAAGAGAAGGTTCCAGGGACACGTTCTTGGGAAATCTTCTGGGGAGATCCAGGAGAGATGGGGAGGGACACTTGATAGGGGAGAGGAGCTATAGGACAAGAAATTGAAAGAGGGGACATTTAGACTAGATCTGAGGAAGAATTTTTTTGCTGTGAAGGTGATGAGATCATGGCCCAAGTTGCCCCGAGAAGCTGAGGTTGCCCCCATCCCTACAGGGGTTCAAGGCCAGGTTTAAGGGGACTTTGAGCAATCTGGTCTGGTGGGAGGTGTTCCTGCCCATGGCCGGGGGTTGGAACTGTATGGTCATTAAGGTCCCTTCCAACCCAAACCATTCTGTGGTTCTGTGATTCCCCATTGCGGCTGTGGGACACAACAAGATCCAGGGTGAAGATGGGGCAGGCAGCTGGACTGAGGGCAGCAGGCAGGGCTCTCCTCATGGTGATGCCTTTCCAGAGCACCTGCCAGCTCTGACACGAAATCTCAAGGCGGTATTATTATTTATTTGGAGAGATAACGGTTATTAATAGCCCGTGTCCGGCCGTTTAAAATAGCGTCCGGGCCCCCTCAGGCACCGCGGCCGCTGCGGCCCTTCCCCTGCCCACCAGGGGGCGCTCGAGCCCCGGCCGAATGGCGCTGAGGGAGCCGGCGGGCAGGCGGGCTGTCTGGTGGCCCGGCCTGGCGCGGCCCGGCGAGTCGCCCCCCCGTGGCGGAGGAAAGCGACAGCGGGTAGTCGAAGGAACTTCGTTGTGCGGTGGGGCAGATCCGGGGAGGGAGCAGTTTCCTCTCCCTGGGTGGCAGCTCAGCGGTCCTCGCCCTTCCACCCTGCCCCGCAGGGGGGGTGTGTGTGTCTCCATTTTGTACCGGGGCCTGAGGACAGTCCTTCTCCGGAGCTGAGAGAGCACGGAGCAGCTGGGAGGGTTTAATCGGTTATTGAGGGCAGTGTATACCCAGGGCAAAGTGCTGTCACTGTTGACATGGACAAGGTTTTATTATTTTATATTTATTTATTTTTAATCTAAGCGCCGCTGAATGCCTTGGAGATGAACATGCAGGTGGATGGGCTGCTACTCTGCTTGTGAAAAGAATTTAATAGGAGACTGAGGAGGTTTATTTTAGTTAGTTTTAATAATCAGCTGCGATAAAAAGTAATAGAATATCACATCTCTGCTGTGGAAACCAAGGGATGTTTTTAAGATGCTTTGGCTTTGCACTGAGCATTTAAAACCTCTGGGCTTTTAAAAGTTTTATTGGCTTTAGTCTGTCGCAAAGGAATTTGGATATTTCAGGATTGGAAAAGGGGTAAGGGAGAGGCAAACTTAAACCCTTCAGCCTGCCCTTTGTGATGTCTCCTGTGTGGTTAAATGGACCCACCTGGTCCAGCCTCCCCTCATCAACATCCATTACATGGAGTCCCAGTAGCCACCTGTGTTGCTAAAATCTTCTGGAAACTACTTCTCCTGTAGTTTGTTGTAGCGGTCATGAAGGAGAGCTCCACCTCTCCTTGCATTTGGTTGGTGTTTGTGTTTTTTTTTAGTACCCAGGTCCTAATGTGAATTTTATCAGACTTCCACTCCCTGCCGAGTCCCTCCTCCTCTCTTTAGGAGCTCTTCACTACAATATGTTTTTTCTCTGCAGAGGCACTTTCAATCACAGCACCCTTTGGCTTTTTTTTTTTTTGTTGTTGTTTTGTTTTTTGTTGTTGTTTTTTTTTGTTGGGGGAGCTGCTTAAATTTC
>VZRU01000676.1:29170-48269 GCA_013398155.1 Pedionomus torquatus
CACTGTTAGCTAAGCAGAGTGACCCGATTGTGCTGGATCAACCTGTTACCTACTTGAGGTTGTCACTACAAAGTATGTGTGGTGAGGTCTGCCTGTTCCAACTAAAACCGGAGCAGTCTCTTTACACAGATTAGTGCGGAAGTCAGCATTTTCTCTAAAGTGGGTCTTAAATGCAGATTGAAGGATCTCTTCTGTGTATATAGGTAACTACCAGTGCCAATCTCATTATTTACAATGTCATATTTTTACTAGGGAAGACATGGGAGAAAACAGCTCAAAGTGAATTTTTATTTATTTTTTGTTATTTAGCTTTTCCTTATCTCTAAAAGACTTGGCTTTGTGAGGTATACTTAGTGTTTTCTCTAAAGTAGGCCACCTGAGAGATGCCATGGAGTAATTCACTTTGCTGAGTTAGCAGAGGAGGCCATTGGACAGAGTCAAAAAAAAATGCTGCCAACTGTGAAGCAAATGAATCGATACCAGCATGACTGGGATCAGCTTGCTTCTTCCAATACCACGAGAAAAGCAATAGCACAGATGCAATATCTGACATACAGGTCTAGAAAAACCAAATATAAACACACACACACACACATTGGGTTGGCTTTTATTGGAAAGCCTAGATGCAATCTATACTTATCAATTTGTGGAAAATTCAGGACACATATAAAGTTAAGAAGGCAAATGAAAAGACCAATACAAATCAGACGAAATATACATCTTAAAATATCAGGATAGCATTTTGACTGGCATTGCCTAAAATACTTAGAATCTCCTTTTCTTTTTTGTAATATGCTTCTTTTAATTATACTTTTTTTTTTTTTCTTTAAAAAGATCTTTTGTTTATATATTCCCCAAGGTCACTATTTCCTGCAGGAGCATGTCCAGATCACAAGTCTTTTTTAGCAAGAAATAGGCTCATTATACCTACTAACAAGGCCACTAATTGGCTTGATTTGACTTTTATCTAAAATGATCACCAACAGATACTATAATTTGTTGTTTATTGGTTCCAGAACAAAGGAGAAGGAACTGGTACGCGTCAAGTAGAAGATATATTTCATTGTTGACATGTTATACAAGCTTTTCATATTTAAACAGAACAGAAACATTTGACATAATTTAGAATATGAGCCTATTTCAACAGAGAGCACTTACAGCATGCTAAATACAGTGCTGTGGAAGACCCACCCAACAGAACTGCAAACACCTAGCATTTTACATCTTCAAAAAGAATACGCAGATCAATTGACACGCCTCTGGGGTCTGACATACCATCCTCTCTAAAATTTAGGGCCCTCAAGACTTCCAAGGGTAAAAATCCTAACAACTAATCTGTGCTTTCATTCTAATAGATGATTAGCATTCGTTATATGTGTAATTAGTTCTGTATGCTCTACCAAATACACACATACAGTCATAGCACTGATACTGTAGATTCGGTAGTGACTTGGCTGGGAGAAGTTCAAATCTGTTTATCAAACAATCCTAATGTGCAATTTAGAGTATGTAATACCATAGACTCTCAGAATACAAAGCAGTTAGTTAGAAAACTATTTTTATTACATCCACTTGAACCATTCATAATTAAGACACATTCACTTATTATGTTTCGTCATTATAATACATGGATAGAAATACTGTGTATATTTCAATGAACATCAAAAACCCCCAATTTTTTGTCTCGTCTTAAAAATATTTTAATTTTGTGGCTGAATTTAGTGCTCATGAGAGTAAAGCTCTAAGAACGGCTTCAGCCAAGGTGTAGAACAGATGCCATAGATGCCACTACAGGCTTCCTGTGAGGAACCAGCTGCACGCTTCAGTTCTGTCCTGCAGCAAATATAACTGGGCCTTGGAGCAGAGCATGCCAGATCTATGCGGTGGTGTGGAGATGCAGACTAGGCACTAAAACTGGACCTTCCTCTCCATCCCCAGGGTCAGTGTTTGCGGTAACGGGATTTGATCTGCCAGCTGAAGGCCAGGAGATGAACCTACGGAACAGCCTGCCTGCCTAAAGAGCGATTCTGTAGCATCAGGTCAGAGGTACTTTTCTTCTATCTGGAGTTATAACATCTAAAAGAGCTGTATTATACAGAAGACAAAGTTGACATAACTGGATGAAACTACATAATTTCTTCTTCTTCTACATACAATTTGCCAAGCACCTGAGACACTATTCTCTCCATTGTGAAACAAAGCTGCTAAAAAAACAACAGAAACCCCACCTGGTATGAATAAATGTCCATTTATTACGTTAGATCTGGAAAAAGACAAGGAAAACCCAACCTATTAAAGTCTTCCATCATCATAAACGAGACTGATTTGGTTACTGTGCCTTCTAACAATGACTGATGAAGTGGCCCTGGCCTGGGTGACAGGAGAGGGAGGGGAGGGGAAGGAGCTGCGGTCGGATTCAGCCAGCCACTCTGGAGCGTCCCATCCTATCAGCAGAGTGATAGATGCACAGCTTTAAACCTAATACAAAAATATTAACACTTTTGGACATTAGTCATCACTGTTATATCTCTACAATATAATCCTTTATACTGTACAGCTATAACATAAAAGGTGCAATTCCTTTTTTCTTTAAAAAAATCACACACAACACATGTTTTTATCATTTTATTTTTAAGTATAAACTTTTTTAAACACTTTACATAAATTAACTCTTCTGAGACTAATATTTGATGTACAGTAAATTGTAATTCATATAAAAATCCATAAACAACTTGTCTCACATAATTTACAAAAAAATCAGGGTTTCCTTTGCTTATCTGCAACAAGGATTCTACTTGCTGTTTTCCCCCCAAGGCAAATCATGTTAGCATTGTAAAATCCATTATTAAATTCCCATGGTAGCATAAGTCACTTGTGCCAATGTCCTTTTAGAAAGCAGCACAGTTTAAAGCAGTTGGGTTGTCTATAAACAGTAATTTTTGCCCCACATTTTTTTTGTTTTTTAAAATTAACAGATATATACCACATCCTATGCAGTGAGAAAGAGAGAGGAAGAGAGAGAGAAAGACACTACTTCTGGTAAGCAAAGGTCAACAATTCAGTAATATTTAGAAACACTGTATGGGTCTGTATCTTAATTAAATACAGTGCCTCAAAGGACCAGACAGCCTGTTGCAAAATCGGTAGGCCTTTTTTCTTTTCTTTTTTCTTCTTTTTTTTTTTTTTCTTTTTTTTTTAATACTTTTCAGTCCAACTTGAGTGCAGCGATATGCATATGTAAACATATTCTTTAAAGCAGATCACCTTTAAGGTCATTGATCAAAAAAAAAAAAAGTTTTGTCATTAGCAGTATCATTCTTCTGGAAGGCGCTCTTTTCCTTACAGAGTCTGTTTGGATTGTGCTACAGAAAAATCTGAGCAAAGATGTAAGCTTAGGCTCAAGTAGTAATGCAGCAAAACAGTTTGGTCTCCTTTGTAGAAGACACTGGTAGACAGTCTCTTTGGCAGCCTGAGCTAAGCCAGTGTGTTACCTCTTTCCTATCTCGCTTTGTCTGAGGAACTGTATATTGTTAGCGCTGTCTGCTAATTCTGGATATTGCTCCACAGAGAGTACATAGTACCCATCGTATCCTTGTACCTTCCCAGCACTGAGCAACTGCCTCTTTTCTCCTTCTGTCCACAACCTGGCTCCTTCCTCTCCGTCTCTGACTCTCTGTTGTTCTCTGGCCCAGGCACTGGAAAGGGCTCTTTGCCTGGCTTGCTCTAGTATCCGGGCCTTTTCCTCGTCGAGCGTCATGCCGTAGCGGACGTGAAGCGCTAAAGCACCGTATTGCATTTCAACGTCGGCAAACCTACGAGTCCTGCCGTTCACCACAGTGGTGGACTGGGAAACGGTGACGTTGATGCCGTTCTCCAGGGCTTTCCGCCCGCTTGTCAGCCTCAGTGTCCCAAGGTCACTCTCGGGGGAGGTGGTCTTGATAAAATAGTGCGTGTCCTTGCCCTCAACAGTGAAATGCAAGTTTTCTAGGTAGTAGGCGTTGTTCAGAACAGCTGCCACTTTTATGCAGTCCTCATTGGCAATGTTGAGTACGTTTGTTTGCACTTTGCCTTGGTTGACAGCCAGCATCACCCCTTTCCCAATCAGAGACTTCACAGTGGCAAACCACAGCCACGACTTCTCCCCCCCAGATTTCCGTCTGCTGACCTGCACTTCTGCCATCTTTCCCAGGGAAAGGAAAGCCTTTGCTTGTCTCGCCACTTGTTGTTGCACTCCGGAAATTGGCTGTAAACAAGAACAGACAGAAGTTTTACCAGCCATCTGTAGCCCTCTAGATGCCAAACAGCCAGGCTTGCTTGGTGTGCTGCCCATGGACGACAACAGGATATGCCACAACTGACAGTGCCAAGGAGTTAATTAAATCTACATACTCTACATACTGCTTGTTCTGCTGAGTTACAAGATGATTTTGTTTGATACTGTTCAGTGCTTTCTCTCTTTGTCTACCCGAGAACCTGCACAAAAAGGAGATAAAACTTCAGAGGCTGCTTACCAGGCTGCACGGGGCATATCTCTGCATTACTAATAATGAATATGGGTAAGAGCTGTCAAACTACAGTGTGATCTCATCCTCTGAGCTTGTTCAACTGATTCCTGTCTACCATGGGTCCATCCAAACGGAGGATTTTTGCAGGTCACGAAGCTGTTCGAAGAGGAACAAGCCTTTCTTTATGCTGAGTCAGGAGATGAATCTCTCCAGTAGCTGCAGTCTGAGACCAAACTGCAGGGAGGCTCTCGTAACCCCTCAAGCTGCTAAGGGAAGTGGGGGGGGAATCGAACTGTAATGATAGTCTTTACAGTAAAAGAGAAGGAAGCAAATGGTGCAGAGCAAAGGCATGGAATATTGGGGACTGATGCCCTTTCTTGCTAAAAATTCCAGGAGCTGATAAAAGGGGACGTGGGAAAAAGCTGTATGAAAAGTTAAGTCATACGTTAAGAGCTTTTGTTTCACTCCAGGTATCAGCACGTGGCCCAAAATGGATGCATTTTAGAGGGGGGCAGTCCAGAATACAGCAGTGATTTGTTGTCAGGTAACAAAGAGAAGGGGCAATGAATGAAATGAACCAATGGGCAAGTCTGAAATAACGCTCACTTGGTATTTAATTTTTTAACACGTCTGGGGTGTTCTTATTGAAAAGGCAGGTGTGCAATAAAAAGGGGAGGAAACAGGCGCTGCAGCTGTTAGGTGCAAAAGCACAGTATGGAAAAAACTAGGACAGGAGAACCTGTTTAAAATGTTTATTTGCCTATTAAGAGCCATGTGTAGCCCAGTATGCCCGGTGGACTCTTGAAGAGACAGGGTAACTGGGGACCTGACAGCAGAACTGCTGTGGGGTTAGCGGGGCAGCTACATGCTATGGGGTCAGCTGTGGTTAGGGTGAGACCTTACAGCTGAGCAGAAGAGGCGTATCTTATCTGTCTAACCCTGGGTCTCAGCAGCCCCAAGCTGTGAATGAGCTGGTATTGACGGAGGTGGGGAGCAGACAGCTGCCCTAGCAGTTGTCTCAGCATGAAACAGAGAAAGATTTATTTAAATGCTTTGGGTGCACTTTTGAAAAGGAGTACTTTCAGTTTCTGTGGATTATGCAGTTTATCTTCCAATTGACCCCTTCTCCCTTCTATAAAAATACTGTTTAACCTACTTGATTCATTGCTGACAACTGAGGCAAAAGCCTGTTCAGTTTTCCTGAGTTTCTGGGTGGGAGACCAAGCAGGAGTCATTAACAGACTCCTACCAGCCTCATTCAGCCTTGATGCTAATCAAAGCCTGGCAGAAGGTTTGCAAAGGCTTCTCTGCTCTGCCACAAGGGCAGCTTTCTGGAGAGGACAGTTCCTGAGGAAATTACAAATTGACTTGGACTCTCTTCTTAAACATGGCAGATTCCGGACTGTGCTTGCTAACAAGTATGGATTTCAGCTGTTGTAAATCCTACATGAAAGGTATTGAGCACAAAAAGACATTCTAGAGAGCACACTCAATCAGTGAGAGTGGCAAGATGCTATAGCAGCTTCATAATGACAAAGTTTGTTTATTTTACCAGAATCCTCAAAGCTCTGAAGCAAGATCTCAGAGATCAGTAAAGCTCACTCTCTGCAGAATGTTTCAAAATACTAAGCGATTTGTGTATTTACTTCTGGCTCCCAATTGCATTTGCTTGTTCAACAGTGAATATCACAGTTGCAGCTTCTTCCTACCTGAGAATTTCAGATCTTTCTGTTCCTCCCGCTTCTCTCTTTTCTCTCTGTCTTGTCCCATGTCCCTGTCACTCCTCACACTGCTGAGCTCTTTTGGGAAGATTTTTGACAACTACCTGTGTGCTCTCATCTCTTTGACCAGACTGGTTCTTTTCCTGATATATCTTTGCTGGTGTTAGTGGATCATTGCAATCTTTAGAGATCTAAATAAACAACCTCTGAGAGTTCTTCACAGCCGTGCCTGTAGACAGGTCTCTTATCTCCTGATACTACCATCTTGCCTGGAGTACTTGCTGTGCTGCTTCTTCACTGCTCCTGCTGTTCATGGGAGGTGCCATTCTTATGCTGTGCTCTAAGGTCTTTCCCAGATACTTTCCCTGGCTATTAAAAAGTATATATAGTGGGTCACTCCCTGCATGCAAAATTAGCTACTGTATACTCCCTTCTGCTGGACCACATTCTTATTTTTCTGTTTTTTGCTTTTTTTTTTTTTGGTGTGTCTAAAATAGGTTGTAAAGTTCTTAATGATTATATCCCCTTTAAACCTTATAAAATTCTGTGATTCTTGTTTAGAGAGATCTGTTTTTGAGTGATCGCAATGGGAGTACCTTTTTTACTGTCTCTTAGGTCTCCCATCTTAACTGAGAATTCTAGGATTTTCAAGGGCACAGGTCTTTGATCTTTGAGTAAATTTGATTTGTAAATGTAATAGCAGATTATAAATAGCAGATTTAGATTTTAACTTCCACATTGATTTCTCCCATTCTTTAAAACTATTGCAGGTTTTCAGGACAGTAGTTCATTTCCCCCTCCACCCCCAAAGAACTTGAAAAGCACCTGGACTTTTAGTTTTATGTGATGGAATGGGTTTTACCTCAGGTAATTTAATTTTCAATATTTTATCTTTACATATAAAACATGGTTAATATTAAAGAGAAGTAAAAATGTAGTGGTGTCTGGTATGCATAATTTATGTCACCTGTTCTGTTTATCTCACAGTCTATTTTTTACTACATTGTTCAGTTTCTGCCTTCAGGCAGAGTGGTAGTACAAATCTAATCTCTGTAGTTTCTGCCACAAAACGTGGACATCTTTAAAAGATCTTCAACATCTTTTCATTGATTATTGTCTTTCTGCATTTATATTATTGCTGAAAGCAAACACAAGCTTATTTAAGATGGTACCTAACTTAGCAAATCTATAAGAAAAAAACACCATCTGTAATTTCCTAAGTTCTTTTGAAAGTAGATAAAAATTAGAGGTTTAAAAAGCACTGTTCAGATTTAACTTAGCAAGTCACCCTGTCAGGACTACCCATGTCTAATAAGATCTGAATAGAAGCAAACATTCTGTCCTGTCCTATTTGTATGTTTAGTTTAGTTTCTTACTGGTATGTCCTCCCATTGCTGGCTCTTCACAAGTTCGTAAGAAGGTTCTGTTAAATCAAATTTCGGGACAGGGAATCCAGGAATGGCGTTGTGCAGATGAAAGCCAAATGTCACCAGCCAACTGTTAACATCTGCANACAAATATTAGAATTGTGTTATATTTTTGCAATACCACTTTTACAGAAAATAGTTTTGGGCACAGTTGATTTTCTTCTGTAATGTGAAAATTATTCAACAGTCTTCATTTTGATATGGATGGATTTAGATGTGGCCTACAGCTAGCAAGCCTGGGTGCTAAACTTGAAGTTCTAAACTTGGAAGAAAATTTCTATTGTATGTAAGAATTGCACTGTGCTCATTTGAAAGGCATTGCAGGTTTCAGCAATCCTGAAGGCCTCAGTGACTTCCAGAACAACTACAGGAGCACAGTTTCTAATCCAGCCTGAAGTAATTGGGACCTTACGGTCAGGCTGAACACGCTGTATATCACACCATCATCAATACTTTAAAACAAAGCAAAAAAACAAGTAATGCAGAACACATCCTGTCCTTTTGTTACGTATGTATTATTGAAATGTCTTCAAACTACCTTCAAGTAACAAGTCTACAGCCAATTACTTAATAATAAATTAGGGATGCCAATGATCAGTTAGTTAACAATTGTTGGGCAAGAATGAATGCTCTACCTTGTTTCCTTCTACCCTATCTTTCACAAATACTAAGCTTAGCAGATGTTGGCAGAGCGCTCCTTACCAACTCTAGTAGTTTTCATTTAAGAAAAACTCAACTAAGTGGAACAAGGAATCAATTTTTTCCAAATATAAAAAAAAAAGAAAGATATTTACTTTAAAATATTTTCTGACCTTTCCAGATAAATGATGTGCCTCATGAGGCTCTGCATCTAACACTGCCAGTCAGCCAAACTGCTCTTTGTAATGATAACCTTATATTAGCAGTGTGTGTCTATCTATTCCATACATCAAAGATGCTAAGAAAAGAACTAAAACTGTATGTTAAGGGCAATTTTTGAACTGAGTGCATTGTTTTCAATGCCACAAAGAATCTGATTGCAACTGCATCTCCTACAGCAAGCACATTCTGGTAAAAGAGGACAGATCCAAAGGTCTGTTATTATCCTTGCTCCCAGGCAGCGTGTTAGCAACCCTGTTAATAGCTGCTGTTTGTTAAATTAATGCAAGCCCACTTCAGTCCAGGATGCTTTTCTAAGTGGCACTCTCACAGCTCCTAAGGAAGTGGGGCTGAGCCCCTCCTGTAATCTGGCACTGTCTGCGTATAATATTTCACATTATTTACATTTATTCAAATATGAAAATTCAAATGCATCTGAGCTGTGAAACTCAGAAACTTTTTCAGAAACTTCTGCTGATGTGCAATCGGATTATTTTTGTATGTAGAATAATGGAAAATACTACACACCACTAACTCTGGACCCACAAAAAGCATGTAGGTTCCTTAAGAACTCAGTTACATGAGAAACAGCATTATAGCAGCTTTCTGTTGCAAAAAAGAGAAATTCACACTCCTTTTTGTATATCCTGCTCCTGGCTGTGTACTTACTGCTTTGTGCTGGCTCTGGAGCTTATTGGACTTCTTTTTCATAGCCAAATTACATTAATAGCCTTGCAATAACCTATCCTCGAAAATACCAACCAACCTGCAGTGAATATTCGCTGCCACATTAATGAAGTCAATTGGTCACAGAAATACCCCTCCTGCCCTTGCTACCTTACACTCTCTCTTGCCTTTGGTCTTTTTGCTCCATGAATATGCACTTTTTACTGCTAAGTATCCAGAGCCATGAAGAAGCCTGACTCTAATCCATGTGTAAGGAGATTCTCATAAACAGTCTTGAGGGGTTCTTACTCTTGTACGGGCCAGAGGAGTCTTTTTTTTTTTTCATTCTAAGAGCACTGGGTAATGCGTAGCACTATTGGAAGGAGAACCTAGAGCTCCTCTTTCCTCTATCAATGCACCAAGATCTTGAGCTGAGGCACCTGGTGTTACAGTTCAGTCAGTGGGAGGAAGAGAATTACTGCCCTGGTACTCCAAAATGTACTTTGGGAACCTCAGCCCCTCAGGATACACTTGAGATGTTCCCAGTTATCTTTTTGGGTCAACAGTCCAATATTAAAGCAACATAAAGACTGTGCAGAGCACCAGGTTTAGTTACCTAAACCTCAAAGCTAATAGTGGCTTGTGGATCTTAATCTCTTACACAGGCATCCGGTGTCTAAACCTAGGTGAGATATTTTCAGGATCTCCCATTTACTATGTCGCTATTCCTGATAAACGTGTTTGCTGTAATTATTCTCACTGTTAAGTGCTTAATGCTTCCTCATAAACAACTCTTCCAAATGGGACATATTTAGGTATTTCACCAAAATTGTGAATTCCAATCTAAATTGGATGTCTACAGGTCCAGCACCCCTGAGCTGAAATAACTGTGTTGATCTGGTTCTAAACATTAGGTACTTTGAACAATTTTCTTCTCTGGGAGTTTCTTTGCTAACTTTCCCCAGACAATAGCCTCATCCTCTAACCCAGATAATCAGATTCCGGAGAGAGAACACAGAAAAGCGTGAGACAATCTTGCAATTGAGTAACCTCCTTTTACCTGTGATGTAATCCTTCACGTCATGTATTTTACTGGCTGGGTTGTTATTTCTAAACATGTACAAATTAAAAGGAGCTGGGTCTTTCCCAATTCTCTTCCAGATTTCAATATCGGGTGTTGTCCACCGGCCTGCCAGTATGTCGTAATCTCTCTCTCCGAAGTGGACTAGCTTGGTCAGTGGGTCATACAAGCCTCCGTGGAATCCTATAACCAGCTGGAAATCAAGGTTAGAGTCAAAATAGATCTCTCCATAAGCAGTGTATTGAATCTGTTTAAGCATGAGACCGTTGCTGCTGAAAACAGCCAGCGGTGTCCCCGTGTTGTCTGATGCAATGTAAAACTCGTCTCCACTGCTGATTTCCATGGCGAAGAGGTGCCCTTGCAGATCGTAGTAAAGAGATGTGATTTCAGAACTCGAATGGTTATATACATGAGTTATCCTGGTCGGGTAAGTAAGGTCCGCATAAAAAAACTGGAGATGCTGTCCAAGGCTAGTTTTGGTGGAAACTCTTCGTCCGAGCCCATCGTACCGGTAAATCACCGTCCACCCACTGCCTTTGCTATAAACTCGAGTAAGGAGACCCTTTGAACTGTACTCAAAGATTTCAGTACCCCTCTGACGCAGAAATCCGTCTTCATCTAATCGGTACTGGACATCCCCCAGCCGAGTTATTCTGTCTCTCAGGTCATAGCGAAGCGGTGTCAGGCGGGCGCTGCTGCTGGGGTTGAGCAAGTGGAGGTTGCCGTTCAGGTCATAGTTGTATCGCCACATTATTTTTTCATTCAGATAGACTGTCTGGAGCTGACCGTCTACATCATATTCATAAGCATATTTCGTGGTGTTGGCAAATGGCCCGATCTTAATTTCTCTTTTTGTCACTCGTCCCATGTTATCATACTGAATTGTAATCCAATACATTAATGACCGGAATATTTCATACTGAATTTCCTTGATGCGGCCGTGTGCATCAAAGTGCTTTGTGTAAGTCATTACAGCTGTGGAAATGATCTGGTTAATATCGTAATATATAACTCCAAATTTTCCAAACTGTTCAACTTTGCCAGAGATATCGTCAAACTGGTAGAGATCGATAGGCAGAGGGGTTTCATTGATGACGCCCTGCATGCTGGTCACTCGGAAGCTATTGTCATAGCTGTAGTCAAAGCGGGCATTTACCATTCCATCCTCGCTAAAGCGGAAAATCTGTCTGTCAATCAATGGGCCAATTTGCCTGTACCTAATGGTGCAGATAAAACCATCGCTTTGGAGGTTTACTGTTTTCAGGACTCCTGCTGTCTCGTCATAAGTAAAACTAACTCTCGTACTATCATATAAAATTTCTGAGAGCTTGGTCTGCCGTCTGTACTTGAATAATACTCTTCGGCTTGTCCCCAGGAAGGCAGTTTGAAGGAGCTGCCCTTCTTCGTTGTAGTCCATTATAACAGAAGCATTACTTTCCGGGGGGTTGTATATATTCCGGTAATAGCCGATGGAGCGGATAGTCTGCATGGTATGACGAGCAACGCTGGGCATGGTGACAGCAGAAAGCCGATCCAACAAATCATATTCGAAGATATACTGCCGTTGGCTATGGAGCAGAAGAACCATTGACTGAAAATTAAGAACAGATTTTTACCATGTGACAAATGGCGGATGACACCCCCCACCCCCCCACATACTGATCCTATTTCTTCACAAAAATGTGACATTCCCACTTGAGAAAATTATCTCCTCTTTAATTGAGTTATCCTTGACCTTACATGTTGTTAACATCTCCTTGCCTAATTTACTTGTATGCTTAATTGTAAGGGGTTCTGTAATTAGTAGTTCCACATTCATAATTTGCTACTTGTTATGACTGTATCGCTCTTTTATCAAGCACTCACAGTTAAACAGCAGATTGTCAATGGATTCAGATAA
Source organism: Pedionomus torquatus (assembly GCA_013398155.1). NCBI lineage: Eukaryota > Metazoa > Chordata > Aves > Charadriiformes > Pedionomidae > Pedionomus > Pedionomus torquatus. The sequence goes on from VZRU01000676.1 coordinate 41,329, forward strand.
GTCATGTTTAATATGGGAAGAAGTAAAACTGTCTTAGAGCCATTAACTCACGAGGAGAGCAACATATGGGAGATACAATTTCTTCCCCACAGTTAGAGACGGTTTTGAAGAATCTGAATAGCCCAAGATCCCTGAATACTGTCTTCTTCTGTAAGCTTTTAAGGTGTAGGCAGAACAATTGTTTGATTATTTACATCAAAAGGAGCTGCTTGGAATTATTCTGACATTCTTCTGATGCATGGCTATTATGTATCATAGGTCTTGATTAAATTACATCTGCAATGACTAGAAAAAGTATTTGCCGAGCAGCAGCTTCGATAGAAATATAGTTAAACCCCAGAAAGAAATGGATTGTCTTTTTGTAGAGCAGGCATGAGATCTCACAAGGGGGATTGTCACAGATATCTCTAGAGGGAGAGCTATATTTCAGCAATGGTTGTACATAATGAAGATCCCTGATCTTTTCCCTATCATTTATTTTGATGCTACAACATATAGCAAGTGCAATTGACAGCTGAAACTGCTCAGAAGCAAGAGCTTTTCTTGACAGTGAAAAAAACAACAGTGAAGAATTTACAAACAAATTATTTTCAACTGAATTACGCTGCATAGATCTCGTCCCTGAACCTTATTTTAAGTGTTAAGATAAAAGGTAAATACCGATGCTTCTTCTTAGTCAGTGGCCTAAATAATTTAAAAAGACATCAATTCCTAGCAATTAGCTACAGCATGATTACATATCTATTGCATATTGTAATTGATATCTATCTTTTGTATAAAACATTCCCTTAGGAATCCCATGTTGATACTTCGAATAATTGAAATGCCCTTCTCCTGGTTACCTGCTTTTGCTTTGAGTGCAGCAGTTGGGTGCTGCAGAATTCCAGCCCATCCGAAAAAAACTTTTTTTAAAAAAAACAACATGAGTGTTCTTTATTTACCTTTTCCAAATAGGTGTAACTCCATGTTTTCCCATCAGCAAACACTCTAGACACTATCCTCCCCTGTCCGTCATACTCTATTTTTTCGCTAGTCGTCCCTCGCTGGATGCTGCCAATTTGACCCGTGGATGAGTAGGTGACGTTGACAGCCATCAGCTTGCTGCTGGGTAGCCAGAGGGTGGGGTGGCCCGACATGTCGTAGGCGATCCTCAGCAGGAATTTACGGTGGTCGTCGTAGATCTTTTCTGTCTTTGTGGTTCGATCAAAGTCAACTGAAAGGAGGTTTCTGCCATTAACCTTTTTAAAGCAAACAAAAATGACACAATAAATCACGCTGTTCAAACCCCAGCCACTTACCATTTCCACAAAGCTACCTATTCTTTAAATACCATTTACAGTGATTGATTTGCTGTGTGTGGAAATTATTTTAGCAACTTCTTGACATAAATGCAAGGCGCTACGTTACAATCTACTTTAGAAAGCCTCATTATATGAAGAGATGGCCCAGAATTTGTTGCAATGTCTTCTTTGTTGACGCTTAGTCAACTGTTAAGAAAATACTGAAAGATGTGCGCTGAAAACTTCTATAATGGGGCTGTTTCAGCAAACAAGCTACTTCTTTTGTAGGCAGTCCAAAGTATTTCTGCAAATTATTGTCAAAACATACTCCCAGCAACCCCTTGTCCGGTTCAAAGCAATCACGCTAAGAAAGAACGGAATCCTAATCCTCCACAGCAAGTATTCCTCAAAACACTTAATACAAAATTAAGATCTTCAAAAGCAGATTAATTCTTCAGATTGAGATTAAACACTTTTTAGACCGTAGGCTTGCTTTCCCCCTTCCGGATCAAATGGAGGTTGAACTCCATAGACCATCCGCAGGTGCAGCATGTTTATGAGGCTGAAATGCTTAGAACAGGATGTTGTCTTTCGCCCAGTTCGCTGCCCACTGAATGCCATCAATGAGTGGAAGACTACCGGGCCACTGAAAAGCAGTTATCGATGCTCTGAAGTCCATAACTGTTTTAATTTGAAATTAAAGCCTTGATCTAGATACATTTATGTTGAAAACCATATCATTTATATACATACTCTGTAGCAGTGAACAGTGCTATATACTTCTCATGCTGAAGTCCTGTCATGTCCTCCAGCCCCAGCTATAGTGTTCTAAATAGCCTAACTTTCAGTCTCAGTTTTGTGCCTATGAAAGGAAAACCTCTGGTTTTCTTTTCCCACGTTGCTATCTTCCCAGTTCTCTGTTCCCCCTCTGCACTGAGCTGGTTTTCAGTTTTCTCAGACAGGCCTGTAGAATTTCTTTGTCCATCTGTAAATCATTTCTGTATCTGCTGTGGCTTTTTTAAGGTTTTCCAAGTCAGGGTGAAACATTGATAACTAAGACTTTTCCCAACACTGCATTTTGCTAATATGTGGGAAGAAATGGACATACAGCTATGTCCATTAAGATTTTTTTTTAAAAGTTCCTTTACAAGTACTCGATGCATACATTACAAAGAGGTGAAGAAAGATGCCTAAATAACATTCAGAAAGGAACAAGAAAATAGATATCCTGACCAAAGAAATGACTGGAGGATCTTTGCATTTTTCAGGACTGCACATTCAAAAATCCATATATCACAGACTTTGGTACTTACTCCCTGAAGCTGAAAAGCTTCTAAAAGATCAATATAAATTAGATCCTTTGTTACTGGCATAAAAAGTATTAAAGTTCTGGTGATGAGTCATAGGCAAATATGAAAATAAGTTCTACAAATGCTTAGTTTTTCTTATATCAGTCTGTCTGTCTACACCACCTTTCCCTTTTTCAATGTGAAATCACTGGCACGAGAACAATGTACTATAAAGTTCAGAACAAAAGTCATGTTTTCATGTAAATCTTGTAAATAAGGAACACAAAGTCTAGCAGATACAGAGTAGCTACTTTATATAGTTAATGAGGCATCAAATGTTATTTAAATTAACACCACAAGACTGAGTCTACAAGTAGCTTAAACTTCAGTATGAAGCATTCCCATTCACTTCCTTTTTGTCCTTTTTTTTTGACTTTTTCAGATAGCTTTTGTTTAAATTCTCCAACACTTAGTACTCAATCATTTGCCTAAATTCACTCTTAAATCTTGTTTATCTCTGGCTTTTATTTCCCAGCCTCTCCCACACATGCCTGCACTCATCTATGCGTCTCCCTGGGGCCTGTTTTGTTTCTCTTTCTTCCCGTCCTTTTCTCTCCATCTTCCCTTCCTTAGTTTACAATTAATTACATTTTCAATTAATTTTCTTGTCTACCTCTCGGGTTTAGACACCGAAGTGAGAACGGGCACTTCTGCTTTCTGTATTGGCAAGAGGGAAGGGTGGGTTAAGGCAGATGTCCAAGCGATTGTGGTTAATTTCTTGGCTAAGCACATCCTTCCGGTGTAAATTGCAGCAAAGCACTTACTCTGGGTGCCTGAGTGCCTGGGGCTGCTCCACCGGATAGTTCCATCCCTTCTCCCTTTCCATCCCCTCTGGCCAGTGTGAGGGCAGGATAGAGGGGAAAGAAAGGAAATGCCTCTTTCTCCAGCCAGAATCATCCTTCCAGATGACAAAGCTCTTGCTTTCAAACGTGAGCTTTTGGTGAAATTTTGGCTGTTGTTGCATAATCTGGTAATACAGATCACAATTATAATAATGAGTTTTAGCGATACAGCATCTTTCACTGGACAACACGGGGTTGGAATAACATATATCAGCTGAAGTACTGCCTTCAGCTGAAGTGTTGCTTAATGACAGCTCTGCTACCAAAATACTTTTACAGCAAAACTTGGAACAGTTTTATTGTGCCTAAGACAGTCATGCTCCACATATATTTGAAACTGCTGGGTTTCACAATGATAAATACATGTGGTGGGTTGACCCTGGCTGGACACCTGGTGCCACCGAAGCTGTTCTATTGCTCCCCTCCTTGGCTGGACAAGGGAGAGAAAATATAACGAAAGGCTCATGGGTCACAATAAGGCCAGGGAGATCATTCGCCCATTACTATCACAGGCAAAACAGACTTGGGGAAATGAATTTATCAGATTAGGGTAATGACAATTAAAACCAAATCTACCTCACCGTGGTCTTTGCTATGGGCTGCAGGGACCGCAGGGGAGCCTCTGCGCCAGCACCTAGAGCACCTTCTCCCTCTGACCTTGGTATCTGCAGAGTTCTTTCTCAGGCATTCTCACCGCTCTTTCTGGCTGCAGTTGCACAGTCTTTGCAGTCTTTGTTCCCCTTCTTAACTATGTTATCACAGAGGTACCACCACTGTTGCTGATGGGCCTGGCCTTGGCCAGTGGTTAGTCCATCTTTGAGCTGGCTGTGCCAGACATAGGGGAGACTTCTGATAGCTTCTCACAGAAGCCCGTAGCCTCTAGGCTACCAAAACCTTGTCAAGCAAACCCAATACAAAATAGTAATTCAGGGAATTTTCTACTAGTAGCGGGCAGAACTAATACAAGACAGAAACCCAAGAGAGTACCTGAGAGGGTGCTCTGTAATGTGAGACACTGCATATATATAATGCAGTGAAAGTGGCATATATATAAGTATATCTACTGGCAATACATTTTGTCACTGTATTTTGTCTACATTTGTCTTCTTTGCAGCAAAATGCTATTGATATATCTGTAGATGGAAATGATGAGCTCCCTAAGTTATTCCTGTTTTTCTTTCTGTTGTTTTCTTCCTCTGCTTTCCTCCATTGCTCCACCCACCCCCGAGTGACATTTCTGTAACATCTTCCCATGTAAATCAATTTCAAAAAACATTCCTTTTTTTTTCTTTGCTGACAAGTTTCTTATTTGTTTTTTTTAGGCACTTTTCTCTTATTAGCCCATCTCCATCTGCCCTACTTCTCCAATTTCCATAAACACTTTTAATTCCTACTATTTTATCCTAATCTATAATCTCTCACTTTTCCCTCCATCTTGTTACATCTTCCCCTCCGCTGCTCCTTTTTTCCTGGTAACTCTTCCAAGTTAAAGTTGCCCGTGACATTTCTTTTACCTCCTCCACGCTAAAATGCCAAGATTTTGCTTCGCTTTGGAGAACTGGACTAACAGCAATTTGTTTTGCTGCCAAACCCAAATGCCACTGGTACGGTTATTTTATTGTCTCTCGAGCGTCTTTCACAACTGAACTGGCAGGTGTGTTACCCCACTGTACTACGTAATGACGTGCCTATGAAGGATGAGCTCCAGAAGCATGGCTTCCTTTTCCTCTCCCTTGCATGGCTTCCTTTTCCTCTTCCTTATCCCTGTCAGACAGCTGTCACGGCGAGGTACAAGTGTGTTGTTCTGAAGTAGCAGCATAATCATTCTTCCTTTTGGAAAAAAAATCCATTCTTCTTGCAGAGCAAGTGGCAGAGAGGAATATAAGGTGCACAAGAGCATTCCTTCCTTTTTCGTCCCGAGGGAAGATGTAAAATATTTTAAGATTTAAAATGGCATGTTACCTCTTAGACATCAAGTGGTCTGAAGTTACTTACCTTTGCTTTATGTACTGCTCGGGCCTTATTTTAAAGAACGGAGTTCAGTTCTAATAGTGAGTCAGACCTCAGATGTGGTCTTGAAATGGTCTCCTGGCAACCCAATTTTAAATGCTTAATCTATGTTGTCTTTACCGAATGGCTGTCATAAATCATAGTTTGCTTCCTACTTATATTTCACTCACTATACAGGAGGAAGAAATGCCAACAAAACGGTAAAGACATATGTTAGAGGAATATGCCGTACACATACAGTTAAACCCTTTCTACCAGAAATGAGTATTAGTACAATTTTTATTTAAAACAAAAAAGAAAGAAAATAGCAGTACTGTGCAAACTTATGGTACAATAATTCAAAACAAGATTCAAAATGAGGCGTGGGAATTCTGTACCAGAAACAAAAGCAGTGAAGGAAAGCAGACAATTATTCTTTTATCCGGATTCATTCCAATGCACACCAGGCTAAAACCAATATTTTAAAGTCCAGCCAATATTTTAAAGTCCATTGCAGAAAAGAGCAATTAATAAGGAAAACAGCCAATAAGTGAAGTAATACAAGCAAGTAGTTCCATCTCTACAGTGAGAGTGTCTACAGTGAATATTCTGTGGTTGTTGGATGGCAGTACCTACAGGAATGGGTTCATGTGTCCTCTCTCAATGAGAATGCAGCAGAAACCACGTGTGTGTGCTTACCCGGAGCTTTCGGCCAAAAACGTTGACTTTCCCCTGGGCTTGCTCTTTCCGGAATCTCCACTCCACCAGGTTCTGCCCGTTCTCCCCTGGGAGGGTCATGTTCCTCTTGGCCACGGTAGGGTTGGCGGTGCCAGCCAACACATGGGGCTCAGTCTGGTAGTGTGAGTCCAGGCCGCTGGCGTAGAGGATCCTCAGTGAGCCATCATAACCAATCTGGTAGCTATTCCTTAACTGATCTGAAAAGGCAAAAGAAAAGAGAAGCGCAGGTTACCCAGGTGGGTTAAGGGTCTGCGTGTGTCCTGCACACTTTACGCCTGGAACACCTGGACTTCACAGAACTCACACAATGGTAATGAGCACCCAGGGGGAGATTGGTAAGAATGTCTGTAGCATGTGAGAGCACAAAAGCCTTTGGGACCTGTCTTCAAAATCAGTTAAACACTTAAGAAAATCCCATCATCAGAGTATAGTCTGCGGACTGGCATAAAACATGTTTTCTGTCACTTCATGAGGCATTTTTGGTCTAAACCAGGCACATCGTGACTGCTGACTTTTGCAAGGGTGCGGCTGCTGGGACATCATATGCTGTTTTAAAGAAAAATCTCACTTTGCGTTATTTCTGCACCTATTTCCCTTTCAATCCATCTTGTTCTCCAAGATTCCCTTTTAATGCAGAGTAGGTTTCCTGACTACTTCCCATAGCTGCTTACAAAAGCTATTTGGTTGGAAGACAATTCTACTTTCATTGTAGCTCCTAATTTCCATGAACAGTTCTTTATATA
>VZRU01000676.1:48356-160173 GCA_013398155.1 Pedionomus torquatus
TATATGTATAAAACCATGTATGTATCACTCCTTCCTCTCAACACTACCCTGAAAAGTTTGCCCTCTGATGTATCCCATCAGAGCTGCTTGTACCCTAAGAAAACAGTTTTCAGGTCGAGTATTTGCTAAGAAATGTTTTGTTTACATTACCTTGTACCATGGTGTAGAAAGAATCAATCGACGATAAGTTGGAGGTGATGCTGATGTCCTCCTCTCTGCTGGATGACTCGATGTCCACTGTAATGGCCCTTTCCATTTCCCCGTGAAGGTTGGTGACAACTCCAGTCGGGAATGTAACATTTGTCAGACGGCCCTCGCTATCGTAGCTAGAAAAATAGGGGGGGGGGGAGAAGAAGAGTCCAGAAATGATACATAGCAGGAACAAATTGTTTTCATTTACAAGTAAAATGAACAAAAATACCAGCTACTCATATTATTGTTAAGGCATGTTTGCTTTTTTTGTGCATGTGTGCGTGGGATAGGCACAGCAAAGACTTCAAATGGGCTTTGAAGTAGTCAGAAGACTGCTTAACATACAGGAGCCTCAGCGCAACAGTGAGAGCAAACAGATGGATCTTCAGCTCTGCATATTCTTCTTTGAAGTGTGACCAGATCCTGCTGCACATCTAATTCACCATTTCAAAGGGAGCCAATTTATTGGTGCTAAATTCCATAGCATTCTGTACTCGCTCTCTGTTATTGGACTAGATTTTGCTGTTATTGTAGGAATCCTCAATGTTTTTCACAAAAAGGGTATCTTAATAAGAGTGTCTCTTGGGCCTTTCCTATTCAGTGATTATGCAGACCACCTGCCCTCCTGTTTCTGAGTGCTTAACTTCCCTTGTATTATTAAAAGAAAGAATCTGGGGTAATATTTAATCTACTTAAGCTGCTTGTAGCTGGAAATCAGAACAGCCAGCATATATAACTCGTTAGCTGCCTGTGGATCGTAGCTTGAGAACCGTGGCATAAGCCACATGGGAGATGCTCTTTTCTCTGCCTCTGCTGATATTTCTTTAAACCAACAGCTATATATCCGTTTAATATGAACAGGTAGATGCAATTTCTGTAATTGAAGCAGCACTATGATGTTTAAACCATGTCTTTTCCTATGCTATGTTAGGTATAGTCCATTGGTACAAGACCCAAGAACATGCTCACATCCAAACATACACTGTGGTTGTCCCAATATGGAGAGGTAAAGCTTTATCTGAGCTTCAGCTCATAAAAGTGCCTTTTAAGATTAGCTCTTACAGTGCTGTAGCCTGGATTCCTCAGCCCGGGTGCAGTACAGCCTCCTTGTACCCGCAATAGAGGGAAGCAAGTATTCAAAGGGTGATTCAGCCCCCAAATGACCTCTTTGCTCTCAGGGGCGTTCCACCCCTCTCCTGTGATCACATAGGGGGAAGCTGAAGGAAGCTTTAGTCTTTTAAAATAACTCCAACGTGACCCTGCAGGTCCTCATTGTGTCCTAGACATTACGTCCTTACGCTTACCATCAAAATCGCTCCTTCTGGGAAAGAAACACAAAACCAAAACCCCCCAAACCAATAAAAAAAAAAACAAAAAACAAGCATATCAGTGAGGCAACAGAAACTCTTCTTCTTCTTCTTAAATTGAGAGAATTAATTCCAAAATTTTTTAACCCACAACACGCTGACTTCCTCTGAGCAACACGAGTACTGCACAGCGCTACTGGAACTGAAAGGATTAGGATAAGAAATGTTTTTCTCCAGTTTGCTTACTCCGTAGATTTGACAGCTTTTTGCATACAGTCATTTCCATCCTTTTAGCACAGTTGATTTCCTTTGTTTATATGAGACTTCCACTTAGCAACAAGAGAAAGAGAAGAATGTTTAAAAACCAGAAACCATACTGCAAGCCAAGGAAATCAAGTGGGAAAACTTATTTTTTGAAGTTAAGTACATTTCAAGATAATGGGTTTTCTTCCAGTGTGTTTCTAGCCCTAATTTTGGCTCTTTTTCACATGCTGGACTTGGCAAGTCAAGATAGGGCATTTCTGCAGGAGACCCAAACAAACGTACAGCCATTGCTCATGCAGGGATGTGACTGCCAGGCCCACTAGTGACCTTCAGTCTCATTCCTCAGCCCCAGAAACTGATTTTCTTTTCATGCACAACTTCTCTTTTCAGCTCCCAGGGAAACGTGTATTGTCCAATTAGTGTCCTTTTCTATTTTCCACTTTATGTTTGAAAATGGTATCAGATTGCTTTGTTGGGAATTACTTGTGTCCTCTGATTCGAATAGCCAAGGTTTTTATTTCCAACGAAGCTTACTCAAGCCACGGAAGCTGAGATTTCCCTGTTAAGAAGAATTGTTCACCCTTTGAATCACAATATTTGCAAGATGTTAATTACCACATTTCTGAGTATACCACTTGAGTTGGAAAATGCTGCACATTGGTAGCACTCAGTGCAGCGTGTGGCTTTGCTGCAGAGCATCCCTGTTCTTGTTTCCTGCATTCTTGCTTCCACATTCTTATTTTTTGACTCTGCACCTCGAGTTCCTGAACGGGTCTCTTCTTTCCCAAATACATGAAAGCACCCCATGAGCCTGAGATAAGCAGCTAATATCATTACAGCAGGGGAGAGTTCAAAGATCCGCAAAAAAATATCATGCTACACATTCACGTTCTTAAAAACATGACTTTAAAGGTGAAAGAATCTTAAAAGCTGTGATTGCTCTATTCAGGCATCCTGGTGCAAGAAGAAAATGTGACTGAGATGCGAAAGGTAGGAACAGGATTTCTTATACTTTTATAGCCAGAACAAAAAGACAGAAGGGAAATAGGCCTTCCTACAGTTCACTACAGATTCTATTTTATGACGGATTGCAACGTGTGTCCTTCATTTTGTTCACAGCACAGCGAGTACTAAACTTACTTTATACTTGATCTCTTTTTGTCCACAATGAAAGCCTTATCAATGCTCCGCACAGCAACATCACTCATACCTTTGGGCATTCCTCTGCGATTTTTCTTATTACATCCAAACATCCTTGCATTCTGCTGCCAAGGTGAATTTATTCATCCAAGATCATCAGGTTTAGACTGAGAGATTTCTTTTATCTGCCTCGTGTCCTAATATTGAAATTGCCCTAAAAGGAGTGAGATCTAAAGTCTGGAGGGTGAGCTTCTATACTTGGCATTTCACAGACGCTTTCATCTTCCCATTCTGACATGGGCTCCGGCACATGTTACCGTGGGGGCCTCTGATCTTCCTCCAGCGCTGGGCTGAAGAGCAGAGCTGTTCCACCAACCTCTTCAGTTCCTCCACAGCAGCTCAGACACAAACTTCGCAAGAATCTAAACCAGAACCTTGCTCACGGGGCATGACCTCGTGTGCATTAATTCCATCAACCTGTTTCCATTGGCATTAAGATCTTCATACTTGGTCACTAGCTGCAGCAGACAGCAGCAGGGGCTGCTCCCACCACCATGGGCTGAAGTTCCCCTTAGATCAAGTCCTTTTTCTTCTTTGGGATGATCTGCCACTGCCAGATAGCTTTCCCCTTCTGCAGTGAGAATTTCTCTGAGATAATCATTATCAGCTTCCCAGATTCTTGACCTTTTGCACTTCACCTGCTGGAAGTCTCTCTTCCATTGTTCATCTCCTTTAGTTTTAATTACATTACTTCCCAGACCATTTTCTGTTCTAGTCTATGTAGGACACTTCACTTTGCAGCGATAACTTCTTGGTAAGCCTTGGCACAGAAGGAAATGCCCTACTTTCTTTATTTCTCACGTGCGTTGTCTCTTAGTTTGGAGCATGTTTAGCTCAACTAGCAGAGCATTATTAATGTTGTTCCTTCAACGTGAAACAGGGAGCTGTAGAAAGGAAGCATATACGAAGGTTGCTGTAAAGGTTGCTGCTAGAGCCAATTCCGATCTTATGACTGGGACTGGTTTTCCGCAGACCTCTGCAGCACATTCACTTGGCAAAAGAAATTCTGCAATATTTTCTTTCTCCTGGCTATTGTAAACACATCAGGCTGAAGAGAAAGGCACGCTGGCTCCTGCGCGTTTCAGCTAACAAGGCATACAGTGCAAGCAGGTTCTATGCATTTCTTTAAAGACTGGTTGCAGATTATGCTATTAGTTGGGGTACTGCAATAGAGAAATGAGGCATGAATGCATTTCATAATATAAATGTGTAATTTTGACAGTAAAATGAAAAGCACTGTTACATTCTCACTCAACGCACATCGGGTCTTTCCTCTAAATATCAAGATATATCAAGAGTGGCTAAAAAACTTATGGAACATCACCTTGCTTGTTGCAAACTACTTATCAGAAGCACCTTATATACCAAGGTGCTGCTTCTCGGCAGGTGAGAACAGAAGGTTCAGAGCTGACTTTCAGAAGTCCAGCATTTAGGTGTGTACTTACCATATCAACACATGCTGAAAAACCTGTCCTAAACTGGTAATGAAACGTCTCATTCAGCTTGTTGAGGCCGTTAAGGCCTCATTTGCATAGAGGATAGTTGTCTTTAATGAGTGTCGGTTTGTAAGCTTGTTCTTTCCCTTGTATTCAGCGTCCCATAGCATGAGTTCTGTCGCTCCTGGACAGCGAATTCACAGTTGAAAAGCTACAGCAAAGGGAAGCCACCTCGACAAGGCATCGCTAAACCAGTAACAAACCAAAAAGAAAACAAACCTATAGTTGATATGCCATTGCTTTCATTAGCATTTCATCACCCCTGTGGAGCCCTCCTGTCCTCCACTGGTTTAAAATAGGGCAATTTACTGGGGGCTCTAGTTCTGACCATCTTTAACCATTACGTGCTAAGGAAGGTCTTTTCCATTAAAGAAGACTCTCGACTTCAATATAATGAAATTTGTTAATTTTGCCCTTTACTCCAGTCTGAGCTGCTTTCCAGTGCTTTTGGGGATGCATTTGGGCTTTTTCTTTGTCTGAAAAGTGAGTGACTGAGCTTGCTAAGAATGTAAAAAAGTGAAAATAATGTACAGATGTGTCGATAGGCAAATGATTTCTCCTTTTTTTCCGACATTTCTTCTTTAGTCACATTGAGATACACGCCTCAGTGGATCCATACCTACTCATTTACAACCTGCCTTTAAAAAATAATATTAATTGAAATACCGTATTGCACATATTCCTATATTTCCATACAGCGCATTTGGCATCTCAAAAAGGCTTAGCATCTTGCTTATGGATTCATGGCACAAATATATCAGGAAACCCAAAATATTGAGCTTTAACTTCTTTTTGAGATGTAACAGATAGATTTTTTTTTAAGTGTAACCATAAACAGCGAGATAGCTGTATGTCTTGTTAATATTGTTTTGTTTTCCTTATCAAGAGGGAAGCAAATGTGTCATAAATGACAATTTGATGTATGTTAGTAAGCTTGTAAATTATGACAAGTGGATTGATTTTTTTTGTTGAAACTTGACTATTGTCTGTGAAGGGTAGTGTTTTTCCTTTGTTTTATCTGGAATATTGTTAAGCACAAGAAGAAAATTCAGTATTATTTCCAGCCTTACAGAATTTTAAATATTGAAAAAATAAAATAAAATGGCTCTTTCTCTTCTTTTCCCTTTTCTTCCCACTCAATTCTTTTCCCTCTCCCTTTGCTATGCCTAGCTCAGAGAAAATTGTGGATGAATAAGAATTACAGAAAATAGGTTCAGAAATGATTCTAGGAAGGACCTGAAGTAAACTGCAGCCCAAAGTCTACTTCTGGGCAGGACTTTATCTATCTACTAGGGGTTTTTTTAATGGAATTTGAGCAGAAAATGCAAACTCACAAACCCACAAAGGCTGGAAGGGCATTAAAAGTATTAGGATCAGCTAAAATTCTCTGTCCTGCTCAACCAAGTGTCAGATAACCCAAGCTTGAATTTGAGGAGTGGGTCCACTTTTTCTGTCCCTTTATCTGGTGGCTGCCTTCCACGGGGAAAAGGTCTTTATCCCATTTTCATCTGGGAAAGCCTTATGCAACTGTTTGCACAACTGGTTAAATAATTCAGGTAATGCTCTTTTATCTCCGCAACAGGGTCAGGATGAATTTTTCAGCCTGGGTTTAATGAAGAAATTTCTTCAGCTTGGGAGTGATTGACAATTTCTCTTTTCACCTTCTCCTGTTGTAACTGTGGCTTTTGAGGCTTTTTTTGTCTGTGCACGTCTGTTTTGTCGTAACGTTAAAAGGGTAATTTTCAGCCTTTTTTTTTTTTTTTTTTTTTNTTTTTTTTTGTAAACTGGCATCCAGCACAGTAGACATCAAACAATTCACCTAAATAGGCGGTTCTTGACAGCCACAACTCATCTGCAAAACAACAGGCAGGCTCTGAATGAAAAATCACTGCAGAAAATGGGTCTGCTGGAAAGGGAGATGGGAGAGATGAATCGCGACCTGCCCTCCCGATGGCTTGCTTGCTCCCCTACCAAGAAGTTTGGGATGCTCATTTTCCGCTCCATCACACAACCAGGCAAACAAGGAAGACTGACCAGCTTCCCAGCCTAATCTGAAATGACTTCCCGTGATGGACATCTAGGAGGAGCAGTGCTGGTTTGTTTCGTTGTTTTTACCCACTTTTTCTTTACGGTTTTTTTTGGCCGTAACAGCCAGTTTTTTTGCTTGTTGCTATACAGTGCCATAATCCTCCCATACTGTGTGCTCTTTGCTGCCATCTATATCCACAAAACCAAGAATTCTTTCATAACTGCCATTTCTGACATGCACAAATAATTCACATGAATAGAATAGAATAGAATCATACAATTGCCCAGGCTGGAAGGGACTTTTCAGATGGAGTCCAACCATTAATCCAACACTGACAAAAACCATATCTCTAAGCACTATGTCTACCCTTCTTTTAAATACCTCCAGGGATGGTAACTCCACCACTCCCCTGGGCAGCCCATTCCAATGCTTGATAACCCTCTCAGTGGGGAGTTTTTTCCTAATATCCAATCTGAACCTCCCCTGGTGCAACCTGAGGCTGTTTCCTCTTGTCCCATTGCCTGTGATTTGGGATAAGAGACCAACCTCCCCCCGGCTACACCCTCCTTTCAGGGAGTTGTAGAAATGCTGTGGTGACGACAAGCAGGAAGGACAGTTGCGGTGTTGGCACAAGGGCAAAGGGTTCCCTGGGAGCATTGGGATGGACGTGGTGTGGCTGGAACCAGAGGCGTTACCTGGGGATGGCGCAGGGCTGGGGGTGGGCTTTCTCCTTATGAAGATAAGCCTAAATTACAGTAGCCAGGCTTTCATCTACAAGACCTCTACTCTCATCCCTGGCTTTTCAGCTTCCCTTTGGAGTGAATTCATGCCCCTCAGCCCTGGGGGGGCTGGAGTCTAGTTTTTGTCAGGGTTTACCGAGCCAGGTCCTGCCCTGCAGCAGCTTCCCCCATGCGGCATCTTTCATCTTGGGGCTCCCTGGGGCCGCTGGTTTGTTTCTGGCGTTGTTTCCCCCCGCCGACCTTCTTCACTCATCTCCAGCTGTACAAACAAACTGGCGTGTGGCCTTTCAAATAGGAGAAATGCTGGTGTGTATATACTTCGTGTGACAGATTGTCCCTGGCTGTGAGGTCTGCTTACACTATCAGAGCTGAGGGCATAGGCCCATCGGTGAAGAAAGGATGTCAGGCTGGTCTGTTGGGCCAGAAACAGAATAAGCTGTAATGTTGCTTTTCTCCTCTTCTTTCTTTCTTTTTTTTTTTTTTTTTTCATTTTGAAAGGTAAAAACTGAGGGTGTTTTTACATGCTCACATAAAGTGGACATAATGAACTTATTAAATGTCATAATGTCTTAAAAAGCAAATTTAGAAAAAGGAAAGCAAAATTATACAAGTGCATTTTTTTTTCTTTGAGAACAGTGGAATGCCAGGATGGTAAACAAATATTGCTAGATTTGGGTTCTGTGGTTAATTTAGAGTAACAGCCTGATTCCTCCAGAGCACAAGTCCCACCCAACCAGTGGAGGCTTCAGAAGTGGTAAGACTCTTTGGGGGGATTAGGTAGGATTTTCAAATGCACGTTCAAATGTAGGCTCCCAGGAGACACAGTCGGTGTGGCCCCACCGGGGACATCAAGGAAGACTGTATCTCTTGATGAGGCTTAAAAATGGAGGCTGTGTGTTTGAACAAGGTGTGACCCACCATAGAGCTAGCTGCCTTTGTACCACTCTTCCACCCACACATGCAGGGTCCCCTGTGAGGCGAGCCTGGAGGAGAGGGAGCGAGCTTGGCTGCAGCCTCCCTGCCTTCTGTTTGACATAGAAAATCAACAGGGGACAAGAATATTAACATGCCAATAACTGAACAAATGGTATTATTAAGTCCCTGATAAAGCCAGAAGTGAAACGGATACTTTCGGGAGCCTGAGCTGAGCTGACTGGATTGACAACGGAGGACATTTATGTCATTAATAGGAACAATACTGTTTTTTTTGCTGAACTATCCTTTCTTCTAAGTGCTCTCTAAAACCACGGGACATCACATGCCAATTTTCTTGACAGAAATCAAAGCACACTCATACGAGCGTTCTCATACATGTAAGATGGAATAATGTTGATGTGTGTCTCCAGCGCTGCTGGCTTGATATTATTACCTATTCAATGGTTTCTCAGTTCTGCTCTTATTCCTTAGTAACTTTAGTCCTTCATATTCCTGCTTTCGTTCCGTAAAAGGAAGTTGAAGTTAGAAATTTTAAAAAAATGTATTTAACAGTTTATCTGAAGAAGAAACATGGCGAGCATGGTCAACGAGCACCACTGTCACTGAGCTCCTCTCAGAAATGGTGTACTCCATGAAGCACGGTGCCATGTTTGCGTGGTACCGATGTATCGAAGGGAAGGTTTAAAAAAACGTGTCATTCTTCGGCGTGTGGCCGGGCACAAATCCCACAGGTCAGCCTGCACATTTTTTCCCTGCAAGTTCTACAAGCCAGGGGAACAGTTTGTTTGAATAGAGGGAAGTGTTTTAATCACCTTTTGCCCCAGCCTTGAAATGCTGAGAAAGGGTTACGCCTGTTGGACTTTCAATTTGTGCCGTGTCGAGAGGAGGAGAAGCACCAAATCCTGACTAACAGAGAACCAACTAGTCCCTGAAATCCAACGTTAAGAGAGAAATATATCTACTGCCTGCTGGACTGCGACAGGAAATGTGGATAAAGAGGCACTTAGGAAAGGACTGGATGTTTCAAAAATGTCCCCAGAAAGGCAGTTCAGGGGCCGTTAAGAATGAAGAGAGTATGTCTTCTGTTGCTTCACTAAATATAACACGGGAAGATGAAAGACACTGCGCTTCTAAGTCACGGTTTGCAGTCAAGGGCTCACGTGATGCCACAAAATCTATGCAAGAATATGAAAATGGGCTGAACAAGCCTGTTCTAATGAGCATGGTTAATTACAGCCACTTAATTAACAGTTAATTATATTAATTAACCATATATATTAAATTAATTGACCATTAATTAAGGGTTAATTATAGCCACTGTTTCAGACTGATGAAGCAAGAAGCAGCAGTAAAAGCAGAAGGTATAGAAGGTTGTTGATGATAAAGGGATAAAAGTATCTAAAAAGCACTGTGATACCAAGGACGTTCAGAGAATGTTGCTTAGAGGTGGTAAAAAAATCCACATTACGATTGTGCACAAAGTTCTGGTATTTGTAAGAAAACAGAATCAAATTAAAATGACCCAAAATTGCAAGAAAAAAACCTAGGCGTATCTCAGAAGATACTCTGAATCATACTCTGAATCATACTGAAACATGAATGCGAGGGAAAAACGAACACAAAAAGAACACAAATGTCATAGGAAAGTAAACCTCCACAAATGTTACAGGAAATGGTATAGCGGTATTAATGATGAAAAATGATTTGAGAATATCTTAACATACAGTAAAGGTGCAAATGAATTGATTCTGCTACTGTGGGGTAGTTTTTGTCCAATCAAAATTAAATACTTGCTTTTATCTAAAGGGAATCTTTGAGTAGGAGTCCACAGAGCAAGAGGAAAATGGCAAAGTGTCATCAGTTCCCCATTCCCAAATGCCGGTTACAGACTGGTATGTGGGGAAACAAAACAAGGCCAAGCCAGAGGCAGTGTCTTACCCTGCATCACTCTGCGAGTAGGCAGAGGATGACACTCTGCAAAAACAATGAAAATACATTTTTACCTTTGATTCCCTCTGGTCTACAAAATTATGGTGAGGCTCGCACATCCCATGTGATTTCAGCCCCTTTCCAGAATGGCTGGAAAGCTCGTTAATTTAACTGTGGGAGCAAAGTAAACTAGTAAGGGCTCTGCTTGCTAACGTCACTCTCTTTGATTTCTGCTGCATTCCCTCAGAGACAGGAATAGAGCAGGAAAGGGAGGAGGGGAAGGAGAAGACAAACGAGCTGAGGGCATGAAGTGCCCGGGGAAACATTGGATGGACTGTCAAGAGATCCAAGAGGGGATTGAGAAGAAAAGCACTGTTGGGAAAGAAAAAAGGCAGGGCAGCCAAACAAGCTTCAGAGAAATGATGGGAGACAGGGGAAGGAGCAAGATACAAGGTAAGGAAATAAGAAAACAGTAGGAGGGCAAGGTTTAGAGAGCAAAAAAGGAGACATGGAAGAAAGGCAGTGAATTTGCAGGGAGGAGGAGGAGGAGGCATCTTAGCCTGGATCAGATCTCTGGCTGCTGCTGTTGCTCCTGAAAGGAGAGGAAGGCAAGAGGAGAAAGGAAGAGATAAGAAAGAGTGGCTACTGGAATTGAGTCGTGGCTAAGGCAGGAAAGTTACCAGAGTTTAACTGGTAACTTTCCTTTAACTGGTAACCAGGCCAAAGGAGGTGTGTGTGCACCCTGCACCTTCCAGGGCTTCCAGTCAGCTTTTTGCAGCTTTTCAGCTGAATTTAAAGCCTGGCTGACAACCACTGGCTTTGATGGGGACCTGGGGTTGGAGACTGGGGGCAGTCCTGACCTACATGACCAAGCGATTGCCTGTGGGCACTTCAAGGCTTTTTTAGGGTTTCACTTCTGATACTTCCAAACCTTAGGTGTCCAAGGAGAAGGCTCCTTCTACATGCCTGGCTTAGCTCTCTGTACGTGCATCAGAATGGGAACTGCTGCACAAAACCAGTGTCATGTGGGCTCGCTGGGAAGCGTCACTTTCCAAATGCTAATATACACATAATTAGTTCAACTTTTTAAGACTTACCTGTTTAAATGTTCATATTATGCATACATAAAACACAGTGATAGTTAATATTTTCCAGCTCAGATACCTCACAATTTTATAACAACAGCATTTGATTAGTCTGATTACTCTTCCGCCTTGTTTAATATTATAATTTCATTATAAAAGCTAATCTAGAGGATTTTTAGCTTCATACGGCTCCATTGGGTTTTTTAGCCTGCATGTATTCTCAACCCTTTTTGTGAATGCTCTCATAATATCCTTTACAATTCAGCAAGTCTTTAGATCTTTGCTAACAGATAACAGTTATCACCAATTTCAGTAACAGCACTTTACCAGAGTATGCATTCTTGAAACATAAAGTGTCAATTTTGATCAGCAGACTACAGTCCCTAATAGAACAGGAATTCAGAAATCCATTTTGCCATAAAGACAGCCAAAAAATCAGAGTGTGTAAACAAATATGGAAAAGAGATTATACGATATCCTAAATAATTCAAGTTACTACTTACAATTTTCACTGTAAAAACCACAAAGAACATACAAAAAATTTTTCTTGTATGTCGGTCCTTCCCTTCCTCAGGCAAAGTGGAGATTAAATAAACTCTAGGTTAATTTGCGTCCAAACTTAAATGAAATAACAAACTTTTTTTGGATCTGATATTGGTGTGATTTAGACGGTGGAAAAAAGCCATGAGAAGAAACAAGCCCAAATGCCTTAATATGCGCCAGAGCAGTGATTGCCAATTTTGGGGATGCAATGTTTTTCCAAAGATTTCCTCTTTTCACTGAGAAGTTGCTTTAAGAAAGGGAAAAAAAAATATTAATTTGTTTTCATAAATCTGCTCACAAATTACTGAGAACTCAACTCAATGATCTAAGTTCTTTGGATCCACGCTCCAGTTGTACAAAAAGATTTGCACAAGAGAATAGTTAATGAAGCTATTACCAAATTGGCTCCAAAACCAGATCTTTTTATTACTAAAACTGCAATATTTTAACTCCAATGTAACTTCTGCCGTTTAAACAGATGTTTGACAACCAAAGGGTGAGACAGCCCAACCATACTTGAAGCTACTTGAAAAATGACATTTCTAGTCCATTGGAAATTCTAATAGTAGAAAAGTTTTAACTCTTGAGTGGAAAGAATGTCTAAATTCACCATGCAATATAAGTTCTTATCTCCTTCCCAAAATATTTAGAGAATCTGAGTACTCATAGAATGGTTTGGGTTGGAAGGGACCTTGAAGACCGTACAGTTCCAACCCCCTGCCCTGGGCAGGGACACCTCCCACCAGACCAGGCTGCTCCAAGTCCCATCCAGCCTGGCCTTGAACCCCTTCAGGATGGGGCAACCACAGCTTCTCTGGGCAACCTGGGCCAGGGTCTCACCACCCTCACAGCAAAGAATTTCTTCCTAATATCTCATCTAAATCTGTCTTTCAATTTAAAGCCATTAGCCCTCATCCTATCACTACACACCCTTGTACAAAGTCCCTATAATACAACAGAGTAAATAAAATACCTAATTAAGCTCCAATATGCAACGAAAACCAGCAATAACAGGAATATTTTGCTATTGCTAAAATAGAACAAGGAAGTCAGAATGATGTCTTCTAACTTCTTATTCCTCTCTCCTGACATTTGAGGAAAACCTTTCTGTTCTAACAAGACTTCCATTTTTTTAACAGAAAAATCTTCAGCTGAAAATTTTTTAGCCCACGCTACCTGCAGTGTCAGTGTGCAAGAGCTGGGAGAGCAATTCACACTGGGGTACCCCCAGTACCCCTCACACAA
Organism: Pedionomus torquatus; assembly: GCA_013398155.1. NCBI lineage: Eukaryota > Metazoa > Chordata > Aves > Charadriiformes > Pedionomidae > Pedionomus > Pedionomus torquatus. The sequence continues at coordinate 61,323 of VZRU01000676.1, forward strand.
GCCCTTATGCCATAACGCGGGGTTTCCATTGATTTTTGGCAATAGCAAAAGCCTCTGGAAACCTCTGGTCTGGTTTAATGTTACAAATCATCAGCACTGAAAAACAAAGTCACAATAACATTTGCTGATCCTGGAATAAAAAATGGCAAAATAGTCTTGTTTATATCTGCTTTTCCTTCCAAAGGAAAATACAGAGACACAAATTTGGTGCGTGGGGATTTTATGTTAAAAGAAATAATCAGCTATGATGCCTGATGCACGCTTTTAAGAGTGCTGCTTTGGCATGAAAAACACCATGGTGCTTCCCCCCACAGCCCTTCTTATTCCCTGTAGCTTTACAGAATGAGTGCAATTTTTTTTATTTTTGGTACTAACTTATGCAGAGTGTCACAGAAAACATGACTGGAAGGGACCTGGAGAGGTCTTACGGTCCAACCCCTACCCCAAGGCTGGATCCGCTCTTCCCTCGTTAGTCCCTGAAGATGCCTCATCTCTTCTCAGAGCTGGTCTGTGAAGGTCACCCTCCTTGTCTCTCTGCTCCAGGGCTCCAAAAATCTTCCCTGCCAAGTTTTTCCAAATGTCTTATCTGAATCTTCCTAATTGCAATTACAGAGATTCCTGCCGCACCATGGCTATGGGGAGGAGATTAGTATCTTTGCTTCCGCAGAAGCAAAACACACTTGCAAATTCAGGGGGAGTGAAATTGCCTGGCTTTCTGCAAAATTATTTCAGCTTGGGAATTCTAATGCGACATTGGTCAGAGGTAATTGTTTAGGAAGTGCGTGAACAGCAGCTTGGAAATAATACTCGTATTTAGTGAGGGGAACAGCCTGCCCTTTGGGGTCTCTCTCCCTAAGCCAGCTGGACATAACCGAGCTCAGGCCAGATAATCTGAACGAGAGCAGATCGGGTGTGAACAATAGCTATTTACAGACTCAGTAAATAAACACCTACGGCAGGACACTTAGCACCCCAAATTCACCCTAGGCTGAAAAATACAGCCCTGTCAACCATTTGATAGTGAATATGATACCCACTTTTTCGCCATCATGCAGATGCCATTAAGACGAATTCAGGAGACATCAGCTCCTTCTGCAGCGACACAAAAACTACAGGCAACGTGGTGAGAAATTACTGCCCTGATTAAAACTCAAGGTCCTCAATTAGCCATTACGAATGCCAGCATGGTTAAAGCACCTGCTGTACCCATGCCTTAATTTCAAGAGGGGACTTCACTATCCCCCAGACTGACTGCCTTGCCCAGCTCGCCTGTTGCAAACAAGCAGTTGCACATCTTACAGCTCAACACTGAATTTACTCTCTGTGGAAATGGATGACTATTCCTATAGTCCTGACTATTCCCAAAGCTGGGATTCGGCCTCTTGGTCAAGCCCTCTTGACTGAACGGTTTCTCATTCCTCCTTGTATCCTCCTGCGCTTCTCTGTTCTCTTGGCAGGACCTAAAAAGTCACGCAGTGGAAGCACCGATGCCCAATTAAATACTACAGGTGTGCGCTAAGGCTTTGGGAAGGTGCCCGCTCCCGAAGCCCTGCCAATTTACAGATTACTGTGAGGATACCTTAAAACTGGCAGCAGCGCCATCCCGCCTGCCGTCTTTGTTAGGGATCAGCGTTTCCAGCCCTGTCTCTCCCGCTGCTCCCCTGTCCCCACCAGGCGCCTGTAAAGGCTGGAGAGAAGATCCAGGTGCTCCACGTCTTCCTGCACGTTGCCTCAGCCAAATGGATGCCGACAGGAACGTGAAGTTATCTCAGAACACAGATGTTTGGCTTTGCTGCCACTGCCTGACACCCGCACTTTATTTTCTTTATCATGTCTGTTGAATTGAAAGCTTTTTTTTTTTTTGGGCCCTGACCTTGGCAGCAGTTGCTACTGCATTTCATCATAAAGATAGGAGAAAAGAAGAGAGAAAAGGGAAAAAAAAAGAAGAAGAGGGACTTACTGAATTTTCATGATGCCTTTTGTAATCCTGAATACTTCAGCTGAGGGCCCTCTAACACTTTCACTTATCACACTATCTCTACGTCTCCCACTCCTTCACAGACACATTTTTACTCAACCTTAGCATGTCTTTCATGGGATTTAAACTTACACATATTTTTCCAGTTGACAGAGATGACGGGGAAAAAAACCTGTGTTAATTCTACACTGATCTTTTTTGAAAGAGATTGTTTGTGTCTTAAGCTGCAGTTTTGTGAGGTTCTGTTTGGTGTATCGGTTTGTAGCTCAGCTCATTTGGGGACGAAGTTGCCTATAAAACCCGTGCGTGATCTCTCAGTCTCTACCAGTTCATCTATAAATTGTCATGACCTTCCTTCATCAATATAATCGGGAACTCTGTAAAACATTTTGCTAATCTGGTGGTTATGAAGAGGCATTGATGGCTTAATGACTGTAACACAAGGTCAAGCAATTCACTGGAAAGGTTTTTTTGGAGGCTGGAAAAATGACAAGTCCTACTGTTGCCCTGATAGCTCTGCCTGTTGTGCTTGCACCTCGACCCCACACCTTGCTGGTGGTCTCTGTGATTTCAGTGTATTCCAACTGAAATGACATTTCCCCCTACAGCTCACATTTCTTTTTCTCAGCTGCTTCTGCCCAGGTCCCCCTGTGTGAAACCTGCTGTGTCCTCCAGGAGATCCTTCCTGCATATTCCCCGCTCAGAGAAACACAACCTTTTACAACTTAAAAAAAATTCCCATCCAGCTTTTGCATAGAAAAAAAGAAAGGAAAAAATATTGAGCAGCAAAGACAAATTCCTTGTCAGTATTTGCTGTAGAACAATGTCAATCTGATGAGCAAAGGGGCTGAAAATCTAGATTTTCATGCAAATCTACAAAATCATGGTTGGTTGAGTTACAGCTTTCTTGACAAGAGTAAAATGTTGTCTTGCTATTATTTCAATACATAAAACTGAAATTCAAAATAATGAATTTAAAGTTATTCAGACCCAACGTTTAGAAGAAATCAGAGGAAGAGAGCAGGGGAAATGAAAAGGATCTTTTGGAGATTTTTGTAATCAGGGGTCACCTTTCCAGTTCCCTCATCAGTCTCCAGAAATCTTTCAAACGGTCCTGTACAGCTCACTAAAGCCATAAGGCACCTGACTTTATTTTAGGTACTTACTCAAAAAAAGTGGTCCATCCCGTCTCATCACTTTTAGTTGCCAGGAGTCCGCTGTTGCCGTGGTAGGTAAACAGGACGAGCTCCTGCCCTTGCGCCGTCATGCTTTTCAAACAGCCGTTGGTGCCTATCGTCAGCCAGATGACCTGGTTATCCGGAGAGACCACCCGTACCGGCATCCGGTTGGGATCTCGTCGGATACGAAGAGTATTCCCGTTGCTGTCTGTTACCGCAGTGATATCGTTATCGTTACTGTAGCTAAAATTGTAGAGATAGTCTCCAGTGACTAAACTCACAGTGTACTGGTGAGTACCGTTGACATCGAAGATATAAAGCTCTTGGTCGGTTGGAGAAGCAACTTCATAGAAGTTCATTGAATTCAGTAAGGGTTTATTCTTTGATACGGCCCGTATCCGGATGTTTCCCAGATCGGCAATGTACAGGGTGCCATCGGGAGACACAGCCAAGGAGGAAGGGGCATTCAGTTTGGCATCTTTAGCGTAGCCATCGCCACTCTGGTAGCAGTCGCAGTTGACATCATTTTTGCAGTCACACTCTGAAGGTATTCCCGCCACTAGTGAGATCTCACCATCAGTCGTGACCTGTCTTATCCGATTGATCTTTTTCTCGTCAGTCTCTGTGATGTAGAGGACGCCGCTGTAGGAGACGGCGATGGCCGTGGCTGACTCAAGGGTGGTCTGCACGGCGTGCTTCCCCACCACGTACTCCACCCCAGGCACCTGGCAGTGCATCGGCCTCCCTGCCGCGATGCGAACCTGCCGGTTCTCGGTGATCTGCAGAACCACGTTGTTATCCAGAACGTAAATGGAGTTATCCATTGGGTTGATTGCTAAATCTGTCGGCCACTCCAGGCGAACCTTAACAAATCAAAGTGGTTTGTTAGTTAACCACTGCAGATTAAATGGATTAATTCACCTTCAGACACTGCTGTAAGAATATTTTTTCAGCCAATCGCAACAAAAATCCTGCAGCAAACTAAAAGTTTTCAGGAAACTACATTCAGACATCTATTTTAATGAACAGAAGTCAGTTGCACCGGAACTATGATACAGGATTTTCCCCTCCAAAAAATACTATACTTTTCTGTATCACAAATCCATAAATAAAAATGGAGGCAGGTATCAAAGCTTAAATACATACTTTAAGGACAGACTTCCTCTTTTCTTCTTGCAATAGCAAGAAGAACTGACTACTTTCTGAGACGCCGTGCTGCACTCCATTTGTGAGCACACCCCTAGCTGTGTCCCCTCCTACCTACACAAACTTCTCGAGACAAATAGAAAAATATGTTCTTTTGTGTATATCCTCTCATTGCCTCTTGTCGGTGAAGGATATCGGCCATTCAGAAAGCATCGACATGCCAAGGTAATTCTAACGGATTTGCCACTTGCCCAGTATTTACTACCAGACTTTTTCTTTTTATGGGCAGAAAAATTGAATACAGCGGCATTTATATTCATGCCCTCAGAACAGGTTTCTTTCTCCCTGAAGTCTGCTGTTAAATATGTATTGCGCACCCCACCCCGGTCTTACTGTAAGGGACAATAAAAGCTGTATTTGTGTTTTTGGCCCCAGCTGAGCTTTCCACAGGTGAAGGTACCTGGCTGATGTGCATGCTGGTGTCACAGGTCAGTGGCCGTGCCGAGGTCAGGTCGTTGGAGCCAAGCAAAGTGGATATTATGCCGTTCTGATCCACTTTTCTGATCATGGTCCCATCAACAAAGTAGATTAACCCGTTCTTGTCGATCGCTATTCCTTTAGGGAAGAAAAGAGAAACCAGGTTTGTTCTTTTTACCAGCAGTGAATGTTATCTGTAACCGAGGGCCTAGGTATCTACTGGGAATTAAGGGCAGGATTCATGGCCTTAGGCAGTAAACCAGCTTGTAAAGATAGTTTGCATAATAAACCAACGTTTGATGGAAATCTGCTCCTGTTGATCGCATTTGCTGTCCATTGGAGAGGATGCTGAGAGGGGCCTAGCTTTCAAGTTAACCCAAAAAATGGGATAAGTGGGACCAAAAGCAACACTGACTTTAAATCTTCATCATTGCCTGCCAAGCACATACTCTAAACCAGCATTTAAAAGTGCTCGATAACCATGAAAGCCAAATATTTCCTAAGAAGTCAACCCAGGTACCATGTAGTTCTCTGAAGAATTCCCCTATTGGAAAAAAAATCATTTTTTTCCAACTATTAGGTTCAGTAATTAAGCACGATCACATCTCCACCTCTGAACTCTCGTTCTGGAAATTAGGGAGGGATAACTGGTTTTACCTTTCGGACTCATGAGCGTCGCCTCCACCGCCTTGCCCCCGTCGCCGCACCTGGCCTCGTCGAAGGGCAGGCACTGCTCCCCTGTTCCCCCCACCACCTCTGCGTTCTTGGTCAGGTCCTTGGCACCCGTCAGCGACTTGGGCCGATAAATCCGGCGGGTGTTTGTGTCGGAAACATAGAGGTCTCCCGTGACGGGGTCAGTGGCGAGGTAGTATCTGTGAGCTGGGTTGTTGCTGTAAAAGGGAATTAGAGATGGCATGTGCTGTAATTAATCACACCTAACGCTGGATGAAGGAGAAAAGTTTTCTTTTGGGGTAATACATAAACACTTAAAACCAATGGTGATAGCACAGGTCATGGCCCCAAATTCTTCCTCAGTTCTTGCGTCTTGCGTGTCACAGGCAGCCCAATCTAGACTTCTTGGGACAAAACATCCATTTTGCCTATAATGCTCAGAGGCCACTGCTGTAATTAGAGACAGCTCCTGTCTCTGTCGTAGCCCAAACCAAAATACTGGAGTTCAACTACTCCGGGAACCTTGGTCTAGTTCTAACTTTGCAGCAGGACCCTGGCCCTGGCTTACGCTTTGTTGCTGTTATTATCCTGGCTGGCTTATTATAATTTCTGTAGGGCTGCTGGGGCACGCGGTTTATGGAACTCACAGACAGATAAGGCAGAGTGGGTGTTATTAGTTCAGTGGCAAGAGATAAGACATCCTTCATCAGTATTTGTTTAATCCACTGCTCAGAGAGGTGATATGCGTGATTTAACACATTAGGAAATGCCATCTTTTCCACTGGAGCGGCGAGCGGAGCTTTTCCATTCTTCGTAACTCAGAGTCATATTTCAAATAACTGTACACATTGGCACAAACCTGCTAACTGTGCCAACACGGGCTTCATTACAGGGAAAATATAGATTGCTAACCGTTTTCCCAGAAAGCGTGCATTTTGCCTCTGCACTGGTGCCACATAATTGAGAATTACTGACTTTTCTCCCCTTTTTTCTCTCCTCTTTTTTTCTGGTGTGAAAACCAGCCCTGGAGCGTGCCTTTGGGGTTGACGTATTACGATGTAGACACTTAACCCACTGCAGTTGGGATTCCTGACCTAATTTAGGGACCTTGAAGACCATCCAGTTCCATGTAATTAGAGGAGGTAATTTCAGGTGGGTTCCTAATGGCTTGAAGCTGAGTGTTGGAACACTCAGTCCCAACTTTGGGTGTTTGCAAAAGCGCTGCCCAAACAGACCCACCAGCTTTGGTGACAGCCCAACATCTGCTGGCAGAGTGCTCCATGTCCCCTCTTGTAAACACAAAACCGCGCTCATGTCGCATGTTTCTATCTACTGCCACTTGGAAAAAGCAACAAGAGACCAACATGATCAACTTGTGAACAAATTAATGTCTTTTAGCAGGGACAGATTTTTATAACTACCCAATTACAGAAACACTACAAAAAACCATGTTTTAGAAATAGGATTTTCTTTGCTTTTAAGACTCTTAACACGTTGGTTCAGAAGGATGAAACCAAGTGAAGCCAAGTAATGAAATCAAATGCACAGCGATTAGCAGCTCTTAAAAAGCTCTGCTACGGAGCCGAGTGCTGTACAGCAAGTCAGAACGCAACTAAATGTAGTCGCACTTTAGGTTTCCCTCTGCCAGGAATCTACTATTGCCAAGGTGCTAAATAGTTGAAGGGTATTTTCGAAGCCTTAATTTACACAGAGATCATTTCATATGATCACTCTGGAGGGCAAATATTTATATTTGTACCTCCCTAGACTGCAAATTAAATTATACCCACTTATGTGATTACTTTGGTCTTTAAGAAACTTTGCAGACACTTCAAATATAAACAAATCGAAAAATGTGCTATGTGCAACTAAATTTTATTTCACTGTAGTTTAAAACAAAATCCTTTCTTATACGACAAAAATCTAAATTAAAGTACTTCAACTCATCTAATGCTCAATCGTATTTTTCAACTGTTGGAATAAAGAGCCATCAAATCAATAACTAAATAATTTATACCTAACACAATTACTTCTTCCCAAGAAGAATTTTTGAAGTTGTTTTATTCATAAATATGAAAACGTCTCTATGGTTTAATTAATTTCAACAAAAAGGACAATGCTCTTCTTATTTGGGACAAGTCCTCATATTAAGTAGCAAAAAAATATGGCTGATAGCTTATTTTCTCATTAATAAAATCCCCAAAGTTTGGGAGTGCAGAGGATATCATTATTGACCCAATACAAACTCTCCAGTTTGCCATATGCAGATGTCCAACAGCTCCTTTCCAAGTCAATACAACAAGCTCGACTTCAGTGTATCTTTTCAGGTGAAGGTGAAAGAGCTGAAGGAGCTTCAGCTGGGAGAAAAAAACAAACCCAAGAATTTGCAGGAGCAAGGCACCATCTGAAGGACTGAAGAACCATCCAGAGCAAACCACGGTTGTTTTCCGGCCAGAAAACACCAAGTGCCCTGTGCAGATCCCCCAAATAGCAGAGGGATAAGCAGCTGGCAGCTGGAAAACTGCACAGGGCTTATTCTATTCTGTTTTGTAGCTTGAAATAGTGTTAAGCTTTTGCCTTCTACCAAAAAGAACAAAAGCTAAGAGGTAAAATCCAGGGTCAGTGACTTATTGACTCATTTCGTCTCTCCTCATCGCTGTCAGGAGCTCTGAAGAAGCCGCAGTTACGTGGCAAAACACACCAAGGTGGGCTCCTACGAAGACAAATGACTACAAATTAACTTGTTCTGTCTGTAAAGAATAATTGTAACAGCGCTTCCCACCTGCAGTGCACACACACATGCGCAACACACACACTCACAGAGCTGCCACGATCTATTCCCTGTTGCTTTGATGTGCCTTACACCCATCTTTTAATTTGTCAGCTGTCAGATCACCTGCATGACTCTCCATCTTTGTAAATGGAGGGAGGACTTCTTTAAAAATACTCTTCCTGCTTCAATGACACCCCCACTTCTCTTCCATTCACCCTGTGCCTTCCAAACCACACGCCTTCCACGCTGTTTTTATGTTTTGCTAAGCTTTTTCCTGTCTCTTTGCAGACTTGGGATTCCGCCACAGCCTACAAATGACCTCCCTGCCTTCAAAGTCCTTCTGGAAACAACTTCTTCCACAAATGCCTATCAGCATTAATCACTCACAGGCAGCACTATAAAGACATTGGTTTAGCTTTGAGATTGAAAAAAAAAATGAGGTCACTGGGTACAGGAGAGGAGAGATTTGATCCACGTTGTCTCTCTAATTTAAAGCCCCGACTCCTTGTGGTGGGAGGAACATCACCTTCCATCCTGTGTTCATAGGCAAGTTCAACACCTGAGCAGGTAATGGATCTGAGGCAGTATTTAGCCTTCTGCTTTACTTCTCTTCCCTGAGCGCATACTTTAGTGCATTTTCTTAAGTTTGGCTACCTCATAATTATATATTGCAACGTGGTCTGTCGAGGGCTGTTTTCCAAACTGCCATCTCAATGGAAACCTCAGCATTTTGCATGGCTCCCCACAGGCAAAAAAAAGCTGTTCGGTCTCACAGCGTGACCTTAAGCTGGGAAACCCACGGCCATGGGATTTGGGGGATCCTGCAAGTCTACGTGTGTTAAGAAAAAGCCAAATGAATAAAATAAAAGGATTATTAAGCATGATTATTAAGCATTATTAAGCATGAAGATGCCACTCTTGGCTTTTTTTATCTTACACACAAAGCTCCGAGACACCACCTTTGAGCCTGTGCCCAGGCAGTGGCTCCTAAATCACAGCAATCCAAACCTCACCACGTGTCCGTTCCTTAATCCCCTTTGTCCGTTTCAGATTCCCAGTCTGGGTATTTCTCCGTATTCTGTACATTTGCCAAGACAATGCCTTATCCAGCTGTAACCGCAACTTTATGATACCATGAGGGATATAATACTTTTAAAAGCAGTGGAAAAAACACAAGCATAATAGCAAAACCCTAAAGCCACCAAAAAGGAGAGATTGCTTTTGAATCACACCTGGAAAAGAGCGTAAAACCTGCCAGACTGTGCATGGACTCCTAGTTCTGATCATTAGCGCCGATGCAAACACCTTGCTTAAGTCACGGAATCTTTTGCCTAATGTGTTTGAAACGCTTTTTCAAACACAGAACCCTTCCTGCTAAAAAATTACGTCCAAAGCAAAGCAAATTTAAAAAGAAAGGAGAACTGAGGTACAACTCTCTGGGATTTGTTTAAAAACTAGGAAGGAAAACCACTGGCAGCAAAAAAGCCAACAGAGGGATCAGCAGATCTGTTGAGCTCTGTTCTTAGGAATGCTGCCCCGAAGTCTTGCATGGTTTCATGGATCCAACAAGATTTTAGCATAAAACCTCTCTGCTTTCTGGCTTTGCCTGCAGCTGCGGCACAGCAATTCTAAGCACCCACCCCCTTCTTTTTCTCTTCCTGCAGTGATGGCAGGACGGACAAACGCATGCTGTACTACAGTCCTTGTGACTGTTGGTTTTATGAGCAGCCTTATGAATCTTGGTGTGGCTGAAAATCTCAACTCCTGGAGTTGTGTTATTATGGGACAATTGCAACTTTCATATTATTTGACACCATTAAGAGAAGTTCACCTTTAAAGAAACAAACCTGTTACAATGTAAGCCCGAAAAGACTCGACACCAGAAGTCTCATGAAATGAACTCCCTTGATGCTTTTATAATTTCATTACTTATCTGCCACTCTCATCGTATTTGGGGTATCTGATTAATGAGCGAGTTTTGATGGGATCAGCAGAAGTGCTGGCAGCCAGGAACAGAAGTGAGCAGTGAGGAGGGGACAGCAAAGGAGGGCACACACAAGCACAGAAAGAAGCCTGACTGGGGACAGAGAGTGATGAGAGAAGAGGAACTCGTATCCGAAAGGACGATGCAGCCTGACAGCTGACATAACTAAAACATATGAACTCATTATTTTTGAAAAATACTCCTCTTTTCTAATAATATATCTCAGAAATGACTTCTCCATTATAAGCATTCATTTGTTAAGAAAGAAAAGAGAACAGTTAGAAAAATATAAATCTTCTTTAAGGAATGCTTACCTATGTCTAAAATCTTTATTTCTTGGTGGGAGCAAGTAAAAAAGAACAGAAAAACATTATTAGGAAAACATTCAGAAAGGATGTTAAAAGATGACAAGAGGCAACATTTACAAAGATCACCACCAAAGCGGTGAATGACTCTCTTTTGTCCACTCACGTCGACTTCGTGGGTTAACCCTTCAAATCCACAGAACAATTACTTTGGATAGATTAAATTCTCACAGACTAGATTTGCGGAGTTAAAATATTTTACCAGGGTGCCATTTTTTCACTTCATTTTTAAATACTTTTTCAGATGTGTGAGAATCTTTCAAATGGCCTTTTTTGCTGTTCCTAAAAGCGTTTGGGAACTGGAATTTACACAATGCCAGGAGTCTATTCCATACTTCAGTGTGCAACAGTAACTCACAACTCCCAAAGTCCGAGATGAGTAAAATTCACCCCTACCTTAGCTCCAGGACACTAGTTACGTTTCCAGACGGGAATATCCGCCGAACGTAGTTGAAGTCTCCCACATAGAGGCTGCCGTCTATCCCGCAGGCTAAGGCAACCGGAGCCAGCAGTTTATTACCATCGGCTTGACCATTACAACTGGGACAGGAGATGCTGCGTCGCCTCCCATTGCCCATAATGCTACTGACAACTGGGGGCTGCTGAGATATAAACTGATTTTCACCGTTTCCTTTGTAGAGGATTCCTGGCAGGCAATAGATAGCAGAAAAAAAAACAGTTTATAAAACATGTGAATGTATGTATGTAAAATGATGCAGAAGTATTCTAAATATTCTTTTAGTTCATCAGTATAATTTAATGGACTTCTGATTGTTTCACTGACCATATTTTCCTCACTGCAAGTAGCAGAAACTTCTTTAAACACTTACAGTTATATTGAAGTCACAGACAGACAAAGCATTATATTATCTTGTCCACACAATGAGGTAGAAACACAGAACATACGAGCATTTAAAACCCAAACAGGTTTTCAATTGTTCTTATCTTTACACCTTAATAATTTAAATAGTTACAATTCAGAATAAAAACCGTCATGTTGAAGGAAATGCAAGGTGGGAATGACTCGTAGAATCCTAGAATGGTTTGGGTTGGAAGGGACCTTGAAGACCATCCAGTTCCAGCCTGGCCTTGTTCCTGAATCCTAGATTCTAGGATCTAAATCCTAAATTCTAGATTCCCTAGAAATGACTGAAATTCTAACTATGCACATACTATAAAAAAGAAAAAATCATATTTGCAAATTGTATTGCTAAAGTCCTACTATAACTAATTATTCATATGATGCCAAATGTAACCTAAAGTGGATTACTGCTGCAAATTGTAAATATTAAAGAGCTACTTCAAAAAAGTTGGGGATTGCCTCAATATTACATTCTAAAAGTCTCTTTACTCAGCTCACAATAAAAATGTACCTCTGCCAACAAAGTCTGCCTGGATACCATGTCTGCAGTTATAGGCAGTTATTAAAAATGTCAAAACAACAAAAAAAAATGTGGTGCCAGGCCAACCTGCCTCTTAAACTTAATTCTGCTTTGAGGCATGAAAGGAACAATAATTTCGTGAAGACAAAGCAATGCGCCAGCAGTATTTTTCTTCCTTAGAGCCTCCATAGGAAATATGAGAAGAAAAATGCCACCTTTATGGTAAATCTTCAGTCTTAGGGAAAAAGAAAAAAAAAAAAGGTGAATTTACAGTGTGTTACAGCATCGCCAGGACCCTCATCGTCACATCCCCTAGCGAATCCATTGAGGAGCGCTTTGGAAATGGTCAGTTATTCTGGTTTTACCCATTAGTCACAACATGTCTTTCTGCCATATAATCCACGTAGACCCCGTGTCACCTTGTCCTTTAGGGTGACACGTGTTTCATGGGCTTGTGTGCCCTGAGTCTCTGAGGCAGTTTGGGCTGAGGGACACGCTTCTCTCTGGGGATGCTCAGAAGAAATGTTAAGATGTGTTCCTCTTTCTCCCCTCACTCCCCAGATGCACTCTTTATACTGAAAGATATGGGGAAGAAAAATACTTGGCTTTTCTCTTGAAATGTTTTCGGTGTCTTCACTGCTTTTTAATGTTATAAAAGTTAGGAAATTATAAACATAAAATCAATAGATATGATAAAATTGGGAAGAATGAAAATGGTTTATGGAAACCTAACGGCGAGTAATCTAAATAAGAAATCTAAATCAAAAGAGGGAGAAGGTATTTTTCATGAATAGTTAAAGCCAGAATGCATTAATAGTATACAAAATCCCCTCTCCTATGATTACATCATTTATGACAATCATGGCACCATAATTTTGCCTGAAATAGCCGAGTTCTATAATTTTCATCAGAGGAATTCTACAAGTCAGCACAGAGCACTATTGCACCTGATTTATTCTGTCATTACCTTGAAAAATTGGTCCTTCACATTTCTCCTCTATTATTCCAGACTAAAAGATGTACATTAGGCTATTTACCACCACAGCCCGGGATGTCCGTACAAACACTCCCTGTGCTCTCCTGGGAATAAATTTCCCCAGCCCATCCACCTTGTCATTACAACTCTCCACTTCGTTTATTCAATTAGGCACACGTCACTTTGAAAAGTCATTACTTGACAAATGTACTCGTGAACGTAATTTAAAGCCACCATCAATTTGCCTTGTGAAAAGAATCAATCTTATATATATATATATATTTATAATTATAGCTCTTTACATCTTTAGATGGATTACCTTGCAATAATTTCCACAGGNNAATCTTATATATATATATATTTATAATTATAGCTCTTTACATCTTTAGATGGATTACCTTGCAATAATTTCCACAGGGTTTTTGATGTTTTCTGTTAGGTACAATGACACCTTTTCCCTTGATTTGGTTGCCTTGTTTTCCTTCTTGTCAGAAGCACTGCTTTGGGTGGTGATTAGCACATAGCACAAAATAAGCTCATAGAATCCCACAATGGTTTGGGCTGGAAGGGACCTTGAAGATCATCCAGTCCCAAACCCCCCCGCCCTGGGCAGGGACACCTCCCACCAGACCAGGTTGCTCAAAGCCCCATCCAACCTGGCCCTGAACACCTCCAAGGATGGGTCAATAGTAGATGGATTCCTCTGCTATTGGGAGATCTCCAGTGGACACCAGGTGCTGTAGAAGCAACATTCTTCCTGCTGAATTATTTCTGGGCTCCTTCTTTGCACAGAAATCCAGTGGGACCAACTCCTTGCACCAACTCCAGTGCCTTGAGCCACATGACTCTGCTAATTTCACCTTTCTGACATGTTTTCAGCCTCATTTTTCCAGATTTCCTGCTGTTCAGGGTTGAGCTGGGGTTTCCTCAGCATGGAGCACCCTTGGGGCAGTTGCTGAGTAGCACTCTGGCCAAATCGACCTTGGTGCCAAGACACGGTGCTTACACCTGTGTATTGCTCCTCATCTTTTCACTGGAATTTAGGAAGACTCACTTGCTGGTGACTGGACTCTCTCCTGAAATGAGGGGCACAAGTGTTCCCACTGACTCAAGGCAGCATCAGTCATCACCTGCTGTGCTTGGAGCCAACCACGGCATCCCAGAGAGGATTCACCTCAGGGAAGGATTTGGATGGGAGGAGCATCAATGAGTGCGCATCCTCCAGAAGAGATGCTGCCCACTGCTAACTGCTCCCAGTTGTGCTGGGACTGTCATCAGATGAAAAGGAACAACCCCTGTTATCCATGAGGGATCCAGTGTTGGGAGTGAAGAGCTCTCAGTGAATGCCTCTTATTGCTGCTTAATTTTCACTCATTGTGAAAACTGGAAGTGAAAATATTGCTCAAGACACTCTTACACACAATGGCAAGAACAACATTGGCACCTACAATCGCTTTAGAAATACTGTCTCTGTAGCATCACTCACTTTTTAACAACAATTTCAGCCTTGTTGGGTTGGGATAGTTTTACTAAGCATAGCTAACACAGGCTAACACCATCAGATGAAGTTATTAATGTCTGTATATTTATAGGATGAAGGAACGCGACATACACTGTAAAGCTCGAGGAATTTACCATATGCAAAGCACTCTGTAATTTCCTATTTTAAAATAACAGTGCAAACATTCAGAAAGTTATAATGAGGTACCTAAAGAATGAGATACCTGAAGTGCAGGGCAGTTGAGTATTAAAATTAACAAGAAGAAAATGAACTCCTTACCATTCTGAACGTCCAACACATGGTGTTTATCCAAGGTCCAGCCGCCCATGTTGGAGGCATCCAGTTCGTAGCCCTGCAGAACCGCAGTCCGCTTTTCCCACAGGGTTAGATCCAAGCAAGACTCATATTCATAACCTACAGACACTGCAATAACAGCAAATTTCCTCACTAAGTGCAGGGAGTTTAAAGAATGCGAATTCCTTAAACTACAGAGGTTTTTTTGCTCTCCTGGGCTACCTGAAAATCCCTACGGCTTCCTTAGATGTACTGAAAATACTAAACAGAATTCCAAAATCCCTTAAAAAGCAATCTTGGACTATTAAAATAATTCTAATTATTAAAAGCAAGTGGTTTAGGGCAGGTACAGAAGAAAGCCCTTTTGTGAAGGATGTCAGAGTGCCATTGCACTCCAAAGCACAAGGAGTGTGAAGACTAAATACCAAACTCTATAATTACTAGGCTGTGGGATACTTCACGGGGAAGAAACAGAAGTGAATGACGACTGTAGGCTCTTTTTCCTTTCGAAGGTCATTTTTTCTTAGAATTCCAAGTTTAGATTAGTATTTTCTAATCTATTTTAATATCCATTATTATTTCTCATCTTATTCTACTAAATGTTTTCTAATTAACGGATACAAGTATTTGAGAAGTGCTTCCCTATTTTCAAGACAACAAAAAGTGCCCTCCATAACACACGTACCGACAGCTTCAGACAACCCATAGACTCTCTGGTTGTAGGCATCAGTTTTATCCCATATGAAAGTGTAAGCCAGGTTTGGGGACGCGGGGAACCATTTTTGGAAAAGTCTTCCCACCACTGCCACCATGAGATGAACCTTCATTAAATTAAACGGTATCACGGATTGGGTCATAGTAATCTTCAGAACAGATTTATAGCCTGCAGCCCGGGAGCTTAAATAGGATAACTTCAAATCGGTTCCTGGTATTGTTGTTTCTTCATGAAGTACCTACACGTGGGTAAGAGAAAAATGCACCATGTGAATGGTTTTGAAATGAAACCAGAACAAGGCAGCTGTCACAAAAGGAGGCCTGACATGGTGCTACATGACAATACATTAGGAAGTATCATCTAAATTTGAATTTCATTTAATAATGTAAAAAATACGTAAAGAAATAACAACAGTTTACCTTTATTTCTGAAAAGCAAAGTCTAAGTTCTGTGTTACACCGGAGCTGCTTAGCTGATGCTTTTTGCTGAAGGGTTTCAGAGATCTCTCCTTTGTTTTTATGGGCGGAAAGGAAGGATGCAGGAGAGGGAAAACATTCCCAACTGCTTTTTCCAGCAGAGGTGAAAAAGCATCTTTCACCTACATGAGAACAGCCCCGGCTTGGGCCACTCACGTCCCACTATGGACACAGAGTAATAGCAGCAGAGTCTCTCAGCAGCACAAAGCTTCATGTTTGGATTGGGATGTCTAATTGCTCCTGTAGGAGCAGGAAAGACTTTTAGGTGTTTATTATTTGCATTACCCGCGGACTGTAAATACTTTAAACTGGAGCATTCTTCCATTTATTTCAAAGACAGATAAGTAGGATGCCTCAGGGAAAGCTTTTTCCGTATTTCCTGATCAATATTCACTACTCAGACATCAGCTCACCACTTTCTCATTTCAGAGAGGTGCAATGATTCAATTTCCTTTTTAAAAGGTTCCCTCCCCCAACTTTCTCTTTTCCTCTGAGCCGAGGAGCTTTCCTGGGTGATGGATGGATGTGAAAGGTTTCTGCCTAACACAGATGAAGACATCCTATACTGCCCTATACCTCAGCCGGGACAGAAACACTTGAGAGCCGGCACTTCAGGTGAAGAGCTACCAACTACCTCAGCATAATGGAAGAAATAACTAAAAAGTATCTAGACACATTTATTAAGATAATGTTTCTCTAGTGGGAAGAGAAGGCAAAGGACGGTGAAGCACAACCCCAGAGCCTCACTGGTGTCAAAGGAGTACTCCTGGGGATGTAAATTGGGAAAGCTTTGTTTTACTTCCCACTCTGAAGACCAAACACTAATTAATGTTAGTGGAAAGCAGACTCCAGGGACAGCACTGCCACAAATATTGGGCTTGAGACTTCAGTGGGATCAAAGGCTGGCTACTGAAGAAGTGCTAAGGTAGCCCCCTGTGCTGGAGAAGCCCTTGCACACTGCTGTTAAACAACTGACTCTTGGTGTTGAATAGGGGCAAATAATGTAGTTTATGCTCTTGGGGAGGGCAACTGGCGCCACTCTATCCTCCATGTTAGTGCTTTTGCTGGGATACAAAGAAAGATATACATGGTACTAGTGATACCTATCTCCTTCTCAATAACAGTAACGAAAAAAAAGCATTTTGACTCATTGTCTGGCAGGAGTGTTTATTTACATATGATATATGCAGGCACACGACTCTTCTCCAGCAAGACTGTAAGAGAGCTGTAGGAAGTAAAGGAGGAATTGGAAGCCAGTAGGCAAATTAAATTCAAAATCCTTAATTCTTCATCTTTGAATGTGTCTCTTTTCCCCACCAAGAGCCTGCTGTTGCCAAGAAGCCAGGTCAAGTAGGTCTATCACCTGGAAGGAGGTGAGAGCGGAATCCTTTCTGTTTGTAAATCCAGTCGGCTCTCCCTCAGTCCCACACAGGCAGGGTATCTCAGCCAGAGAACACACACAGCTTTGCCACGCAAACAAAACCTCCCCTCGCTCTGGAGAGGTAAGGGATTGTGAACATACTCCTTTTCTAAGACTCTGAAGGAAAACCACAAACCACCCAAGGAAAAAAGACAAATTCCTCATCCAGACACCAGCAGGACTCTCAGATACTGCATGTTCAAACCAGCCCAACGGACGGAGGGCTCTGTAAGTAGGAGGAGAAAAAGAACTAATACTCTTGTAATAGGACACGATTTAATGGACTTCACTCTCCTGTTACAACCGTTGCTTCTTTTACTACTGCAACTGTGGAAGAACGGTGTTAAACACTCGGGTGGTCTTCCAGCACTCCTGGCTGAGATAACAGGCCATAAAGAGGACACCTTGAAGATTCAATTGGCAAGAAATTCCACTGTGTATTTGGATTACTATAAAATCAGAAACTAGGACACTCGTGCGGTTCTCAGTGAGGTTTAAAACAAAACCTGAACCCCATATTACTAGTTTCTGCAGAAGCCTCAAATATCTGCTGGAAATCTGACTTATAATTTCTTTCTTTCCATAAAATATCCCCTGTAGTACCTTATTTTCTTGAGAACTTTAGAAGTGCTGAGGTAAGGTCATGCATCTCAATCTCTCTCCCAGAATCAAGCATTAGGAAGAGAATTAAAGCAGTTTAATGTTCATCAGAGAAGTTAAATCATCAGGCACAGCAGAGAGCGTCCTACGGGAGCCATGACAACACACCGATTGTAAAGCAATCAGGGAAGTTGCTGGGGATAAAAGTGACATCAGGAATCGCCGGCACAACCCAGCTGTCTGTGCTTTTATGTTTTCCACAGGGAGCACCGAACTGCCTTCGGAAAGGCCGGTACCCAACGGGGGCTCAGTTACAGCCCAACCACCACATCCTAACAGGTGACATTTTATTTATGGCTGATGAAGCTTCTCAGAAGGACAGATGTGAAATATTTAACCTCCAGGGCTGAGATAAGGGTCATCTCCGTTTTCAAGAAAGGCTGAATTTGTTGTCCTGATAGTCCAAGGTGGCGAATAAATTGTGCAGCTCCCCGTCCCTGGTGGCCAGTGGGACTTGAGCTGTCCAGGCTCTGGAATGCTTTCCTGCTCCAAAATATAATATGATTTGGGTGACATGCTCTGATGGTATTAGGAACCATGAATAAGGAATTGAATTCAATTAGGGGAGAAATTGCCTGCTGTACTGCTGTGAAGTTTTTGGCAAATTGAGCAAAATGAACATTTGAGATTTGAGAACAAATTTCGCAAATGAACATAAACTTGAGTCCTAATGTCAGAAACAGGTTATTTGCCGAGAAGTAACAGCTGAATTGCTGCATTAAAATGTAACATCCCCTTGGTTTCAGAGGGATAAAGATGGCATTTTTCGCTAGAGGTGGGTCTCAGCAACTGCTGCTATTACACAACGCATGAGACCACGGAGTACTAAAATTATACTTCTTTAAGTAGAAGCTGAAACCGCTCATTTCAAGATGGAAAAATCTTTTCCTTTTAAAAAAGGAAATTGAATTAGGAATTGAGAATTGAGGCTCTTAAAAGAGCTTGCAAAGAAAAAAAAATTGGAGTTATCAATATAAAGCAAGATGAAATGAAAAGGGAACAAATTACTTGGTTTTTCTAGGCTTAAAGTATTGCTGAGACACCAGAGAGAAGAGGCACAGGAAAAAGCCACGCACGTCTAGCAACCTAAAAATGTGTCCATAAAAGAATAAATCAAGAGCTGTCTAGAAAGGTTCAAACAGAAAACAAAAGAGAAATAAAACCAAAAAAAGTGCTGGAAAACAAGGACTCATAAATTGAGATGTTTCCCTCTAAGAGTGATCTCCATTTTTTTCTCAGTGCAAACCTGATGTTCTGGAGGTTTTAGCTACGTGAAGCTAGGATGCAGCGTGGAATACTGGAACATCCTATTAGACTGCCTGTTTAAAAGATAAAATAGCTTAATTACTTTGCTGAAAATCTGCCCACCCTGAAGTTATAAACAGTTTTATTAAGTCACCGAGGCGCATATTTTACCCTGAATTCTTCTGGGTAGATAGATTTTGCCAACTTCTGCTGTGTGGCATTGCCAGCCGAGAGAGAGAGCCAGAGGAGAGGAAATAAAATAAGCAGGCAACCTTGGACATATAATTAGAAGGAAAACTTTTCAGTCTTCGTTCTCCCAGGCACCTGAGGTGACGGAAACAAGCTGCTGGGGACCTGCGGGAGGCATCTTGGAAGCGCACGTAGGAGTGGGTAACAAGTTTAGGAGAAGAGCAGCCTCAGAAACTCAGTTTCAGAGTGGCTGACTGTGACTCACATGTGGGTTTCTGCCCGCCCAGGCCGCACGCCGAGGCACAGACATGTATTATATTAGGAAAAAGACGGTGCCAGTATTACCTAACACATGTAAGCAGCCCCAGCTTGACCTGATCTCCCCCATCCGCATGCATTTCACTGTCTCATTCCACACCAATTAATCTCGTTAAGTCCAGGCAGAGCATGGTAACTTGCAATTAAAAGTAGATAAAGTCACAACTAAGTAGGCCGAATTTAGTTAACATGTTATTTACTATCATGCCCCTTGAATAATGATCTCTTGCGTCTGTGATCACCCCTTTACCCACCACATTTGTCCTTCTCCCTCGCTTGCTGCCTTATTTCAGTTCTCTTTTGTGCTGCTTCCTCAGTACAGACTTTAATTCCCTCCCTGATCAATCTGGGATTTGTAAGTCACTCAGCACACTCTTCTGGAACCATTATCTCCAAGGGATAATGAAGCACTTGAGGGGATGATGATTACAGCAGCACATCACTGTCTCCTGTGCTATGTGACAGTGGGTGCTGCCACCCCCATGCACAGGGTGACTAACGCCGACCGAAGGAACACGGGGAACCGTTTCTTTTCTCTGTGCCTTCATCCGGCCTCCCACACTTTAAACTGGCATCGCCCCCTTTTTATGGGAAGATGTACAGCAGTTGCTTCAGAGCTGGAAAGAGAGTTTTGAACAGAATTTGGTTCTTCCCCTGTTGTACCTGAGTAGTGAATATTTTGGGAGACAGACTGTTGAACACTATGTATTTCTGAGGGGAATCTGACCCTAAAGGGTTATGTCCCTGGCACGGCCAGGCAGCTCCCACCTACCAAACCAAAGCAGGGGACTGTGTGTGTGAGGAGTGAAGAATACAGAAGAAAATCCTCCCTAATGACTTTTGTTACACAGTGCCAGAACCAGACTTTTTTTTTCATACGTAATGACAGCACTACTTTTACCATAAACCAACTGCTCAAGCATCCACCGAGAACACACGCTTCCCTTCCAGCTGATTTTCTAGGGAAATCAACTTGACCCAACCGTCCTGCCGGCCAGACCTCCCACCTCACAACTTGTGAACCCGGGAGCCAATTTCAACCAGATTTGAAGTGACGGCAGAAATCTCTAAAGAGAATTCAGTAGTAGTAGTACCACGAGAGAAAGGCTGAATGCAGTCCGTGGGGGAAGGACTGGATGTGGCAGATAGCTGGAATTATAGCAATGGGTGGGAATTAGCAGGAATCCAGACTTCATTAGTCCCACTGCTCATGAAAAGACTTGTTTACCTAGATATTACAAACGTTTTTTGAAAATATGTATTTTCTGCCATTCTCCTATTATTCCTTTCTTCTCAATTTACACCCCACCTATCTAAGCCATTTTCCATCTCTTCAGGAACTGAATCCGCTGTTGCCAAAACAAGTAAATCAGAGCTGTTTTTCAGTGGACTGTATTTTGCAAATACCTTCTTTTAATTGACTCGCAGCTATCAAAGGCAGAGAAATGATAGTGAGGATAAAAGCAACAATTTTCTAGCACAGTGTAGATTTGTATGAGCATTTAGTTGTAATTTCCTTACATCTTTACTTTAAGCCTGCTCTTACCATGAACTGCTTAATGATTCCGCTCTTTTCTTAAGAGCCCCGCATGAAAACATTTGAATACATTTTCTGCGTTTTCCTTGAAGAGACAAGGACATTTTATAGTGAGTGGGAAAAAGAGTGCCCTGTGTAATTATGACATTGTGAAGGTGGGGGAAAGAAAGAGAGAGAGTAAGGAGGAGAGAAAAGAGAAAGGAGAGGGCGAGAAAGAAAGAGGTAGAAAGAGTGCTCTTTCACAAGAAGAGGTTTTATCAGAAATCAATAATGAGATAAATTTAACTTCTTGAAACACAACTCTGCTTTAAGAGTTGAGGAAGACTATATTACTGATTACTTATTTGGGAGGGAGGTATTTAATACACTTATGTTAGAGAGAAAACTTTCCCACCACAGCTTTTTCCATTTAAACAAGGTTTTGATGTCTTTCTTCTGCTACTACAGGTCCTGAAGAAGTAGCCCAGCACACATCCTCACTGGCCTGTAAGCCCGTCCTCAGCCTTACAGAGAGTTCTTTCAGTTTATGTCAGTTTGAGTCTCATGCTCTTTACTAGGACTAAACAGCTACACGGAAATGTGTGGATCTTTGAGACACAGTGGAAAAACAACCTTCATTTTCAGTTTCTGAGGTGCATTTCTAACAGTTTGGCAGTCAAAACAGTCAGATGTCCTGTACTGTGTCTGTTTTGATGGGCTGGGGCCTGACTGCTAACGACATTCTGTAAATTAAATGATGCAACCAAATATAAAACAGGGCACTGGTGGATACCAAGCTTGTTTTTTTTTTTTTTTTTTTCCCAGAGGAAAGTTGAAAATCACCCCACAGAATAAATAAATTGGTCTGAAAATAATCATGTGCTGCAAATTCTTGGCACTACGTCAGAATTGTTTATTTTTCAACAGTAGTTTGTGCTTTTTTCATTATGGTTACGCCTTAATACTATTATGCTTAATACTAGTCTGTGATAAAACCCCGTTTATTTGAAGCAGACTTTACCTGTGTCTCTGGGATGATCGGACTGTCTTCAGGAGAAATTCTGAAAAGGGTGGACAAAGGCGATGACACGATAACAGGGTTGGGCCTTACAAATCCGCTCAGATCACAACTAGGAATGTCATTCTCTTCCTTCTTCATGACCAGGGTATCCATGACGTAAAAGACGTTCCAGGGAATCCATACGGTGTGGTACTGTGTCAGGAAGGGGGATCGCTCAAACACCAGTGTCAAAGAGGCACCACCATTCGCCACCAAGTCAAACCTGGGAAAAAAAAACAACCAACAGGGCCAGCTGGTCAGCAAATTCCTAAAACCAGCCACAGCCTCCATTTTACGGATTGATTTTTCATTCCATTGTACTGCTGTGGAGGCAGAACAGCTCTACTGGGAACAATGGGAAAATCAATTAAATTATATTACGTAGCACTGCTCTAAGAGAATGGCGAGTTTGGGACGCTGCATCTAATTTAAGCGAGCCCGTCTACTTCTCAAGTCTATAATCAGCGTGTTTTCCTTTTGAAGAATGTACAAAGTACAACTTTGGTCAATCGCTTCTTTCATGTCTTTTGTTGCTGTCATTTTATTATTATCTCATTTTTACAAGCAGCTCTTCACTAATGCCTTTGCTGTCTTTAGAACTTAGAAGCGCTTCAAAGGGAACTCACATTCCATCTTGGCGAGTGATTGTGTATCCATAGTCTGGGTAGTGCAGAAAGGAGACGTTGACTCCAATGAGCGGCGTTCCATCAGCAGTTAGTACTTGGCCCCTTATGACGGATGCAAGACTGCGAAAAAGATGCAGCATCATGTTACAGATCTGCCTTTTTTTTTTTGCTTCTCTTTTGAAGGAATAAAAGCTGGGAAAGCAAACACACACTTGCCTCTACATGGCATCAACTACCATTAAAAGCACATTCCTGAGACTCTAACCCTTTTACAAGTTCACACTGTATAAATAAATGCCGCAAAATCTACAGATAATAATTTTGCTTCAATGTTGTTGATTTTACTTTGGTTCATTTTGCCTGTACCAGGTTACTCAGACCAGAAATTCACTGGAGAATTTGAAGAACTTATAAACTCTAGATATTCCTGCTGTAAGTCACACCTCTGGCAGGCTCTTAAAGAACAACATACTTTTCAATTAGTATCAAAGCAATCTGTAAAACTGCAGGGACTATGAAGTACAAAATTTAAAAGAGCAATAAGGAACATTTGTGCAGCAACTTTTAATCAACTGCTGTGCCCAAACACATTAATGCTGTTAAATTACTGCAAACGCAGTAGTTCTAGAGTAAATCATCTTCCTTCACTCAGTGAGATCCCAGACACCTGCTTCCTGTTACTGGTTTATTTTCAGGTCATTACTGCTTCGTGGAGCACCAGTCAAATAGTTTATGCAATTATGCTGTCGTGCTCTTAACAGTTCTATTACATTAATTCATAATTTATATTATTTAGTGAGCTCAGATTAAAAAGTGCAGCTTTGCTTTTCCTTCTGAAGTGTTTTCATTGCTTTGATGTATTTCCAACTGTGCTAGCCCAAATCAACTGGTTAAATAAAGATTTATTTAATCACTAATGAAGTGCCCTGTTAGAAGACAGGTACTAAGCACAGGAAGTACCTTCTGCAACCTATTTGAATTTTACAGGAAACGAGACAAAATAAGCAATTTGATAAATTAAGAGATGAGGTCTCTGCTGAAAGTCCCCACCATGAACTTCGGAGCAAACCTTCTCCTAAAGGTGAATCTCCCCAACGCTGCAATTTCTTCCCTGTCCACGAGCTAATGAGTTGTCGCGCTCACCTCTTATTAAAAGGGCTTTCCCCAGGTATGACGTGAGTGCTGTCTGCTCCGATGAGGAAACTGATGCGGTCGTAAAACGCTTTGGCAGCTTGCTGTGACGGCGACTGTTGGCTTTGGCTGATAATGTCTTGGGGGTCAGGCAGCCCCCGGCAATAAGGCTGGTTCTGGCAAGAGCTCTGCAAGCAGCAGTCGGGATCCATACAGTCAACCAGCCCATCTGTTGGCAGAGCAGAAAGTCACACAAGTGAACAAATCCTTCCTCCTGCTCCTCTGCACGTCAGTGAGCCAGCCAGCAGAGAGACTTTTTTTTTTTTTAAAAAAATTGTAGTAGAAAAGAATATTAATAATTAACATTTTAGTGAATTGACTTTTGATTAAGGGAAGAGAGTTTGCTTCCACTGAGTTTTTAAACTCCTGTAGAGATCCACGCGAGCTGAATACGCTCACTATCATGTACAAATTAAACCTATTTATTCAATCCTTCTCTATAAACACATTGAACAAACCAAAAAATGAAGGCACTCGGGCTCTGCATCCACCGCTCACTTATAAATATTAAATGTCTTAGGTGGGTCTGAGCGGCTTTTATCTGAGGTTGTTTGGCTGCAGAAAAGAAACAAGGAGCTCCCACCCAGCTGTTTTCCTGCAGATTCTTTAGCATATATATGCTGCAAGTAGCTTTAAATATTTCACAGTGTTTATCAAGGTGGATTCCTTTATACCTTGGCAGAAAGATTTTGTTGCTAGTGGCAAAGGCAGTTTCCACAATTCTTTTGCATGAAAGCGTATGAGAGAACTATCCACAGCTAACATTTAGATTGTATTCTGAATAAACTGATGAGGAACGCCGGCCAGTATAAACAAGATTTAAACACATGGGGTGCTTATGGGCTGAAATATTCAGATATAACAAGCATTAGATCTGTCACATCACTGGAAATTAATTTGGTGAGAGATTAAAATCAAGCTCAAATTGATAACTACTAATTTGCTGTAAGTAAAGTCGTAAGGAAAATGAGCCTGGAAATGTCAGCTACAGAGAATTTTGAGATGAATGTAATACGGTATCACAGAGCTGATAACTGTTTCCCGAAAAGAACAGCAAGACTGAAATAGCTCAAACATTTTATTATTCCATTTACATTAGAGCGGGAGCTTCTTGCTACACTCGACTGAAAGACACGCCCGTGCAGCACTCGGAGGAAGCCCGCAACTGCTTCTCTCACTACAGAATCCAGCTTTAGAGTAAAACTGCTTTCTGAAGGCAAAAATATCATGCGTTTTTGTTCAATCTTATGTTGAAAGAGTATAAGTAAACAGAGATCTTCTAAAGGTATTCCTGTAAGGATTGCTGCGTTCTGCGGATCAGTTAGAGGATTGGCAAAATAGTAAAAGACTGGGATTTCTATTCTTTTGCACATCTAAAATTCTTATTTAACTCAGCTGACACTGCAGTCAGTTCAGGGAAAACAAAAGGGATGAAAAAGTCATCATTAAGTATATCAAAGTTTAAACCTTTCTTCTTTTTATTTTTTATTTTTTTTTATTTTCAGAGAAAAGAAAGAACATTGATTTTTCCTGGGATGAAGACACGCCAGAGGGTCACGTTGCTGTTCAGACAGACCTCGCCGGGATGGAGAAAGGGGCTGACGGGAACCTCATATAGTTCAGTGAAGTCCTGCCTCTGGGGAGGAACATCCCTGGGCACCAGTACATGCTGGAAGACAACTGGCTGCAAGTCAGCTTTCTGCAGAAGATGCTGGGAGTCCTGGTGGACACCAGGAGCCAGCAATTTGCCCTTTGTGGCAAAGAAGGTGCCAATGACAAGAGAAGTGTTCCTAGGGTCGAGGGAGGTGATCTGTGCTCTCTGCTCAGCACTGGTGAGGCCACACTAGAAGAGCTGTGTGCAGGCGGGGTTTCCCAGTTCAAGAGACATATAGACACGCTGGAGAAAGCTCAGTGAAAGGCCATGAAGACGGTTAAGGGCATAACATGTCTCTGCCATGGGAAAAGGCTGAGAGAGCTGGGACTGTACAGCCTAGAGAAGAGAAGGCTCAGGGAGATCTCATCAAGGTCTATAGATCCCTACTGGGAGGGTGTAAAAAGACCACATTTTGGTAGTGTCCAGTGGAAAGACAAGAGACAGTGGGCACAAACTGAAACACAGGAAATTCTGTCTAAACACCAGAAAACGTGTTTTTTTTTTTTTTTTTTTTAAATGGGAAAGGGGTCAGTCACAGCAACAGGTTTCCCAAGGAAGTTGTGGAGTCTCCATCCTTGGAGATCATCAAAATCCAACTAGATGTAGTCCTGAGCATCCTTCCAGTTGACCCTGCTTTACGAGATGATTTTCAGAAGCTTTTCCAACCTCACATTACTCTTGTGATTTTCTAGACTTATTCTTGTACAATTTGAAGCCCTTTCTCAGCTGAGGTACTGACACCCCCCTTGCTGGTTTTAGCCAGCTGCCTGGAGTAGCATCAAAGGTGCAGGTACTGATGGTTAAAAGCATAGTTTTGGGGGTTTATATCTCCGTGTGGTCTCCCAGGCATTATCTGGTGCAGTTGCCAAAGAAATGCTCAAATTTCGACATTCATCTTTGTTAGTTTATAAAAAGCAAATGTACATCTGGAGTATAGTCTGCAGGTCATAAAACTGCATGAGATTGACACCTTCTGAACTAATCAGCTGGAAATGCATTTTTACAAGCCTCTCCGCTAACATCAATCAGAGTAAGAATCTCATTTTCACCAGCCAAGATACAGGGATACGCTGTTTGTTATTTTTCTGTGGAGTTTATCAGGAACTTGCCCAGGCGAGTGACGGATGGTTATGAATCTGGCTCCTTATAACTTGAGAAAACATTTTTCATTCTTTCTCTGTACTTATGTGGCTAGAGCTATCTAGTACCACTCAGATGAGTACTCTATTGCACGCTGGGAAGCAGAGTAAAATTTCCTTTCTGAAATGGCTCAGCAAAATTATTGATGAATTTTGTTTAGCCTGAAAAACAAGAAACTTAGCTCAACACTAGCTTATCGGTTACATCACTCAAATATGACAGTGAAATTATACAGAAAATAGAAAACCCTACAGCCAGATGGACAATCATTATCCATCTCAGAAGGCAATTTGGTATTTTTCCATCGCAGACGTAAGTGGTTCTTCGATATACAGAAGATGTTATGACTACATTATTGTTTTCTTCCTCAAAAGCTAAAATCTAGCTGCCAAAATCTTGTTGCAAAATGCACAGGATTGCAATGGAGCATGGTCTGGTGATAAGGTTGCTTCTTTGTGGAGACTAATAAAACCCCCAAAATATGAAATGAGAGGAATGAAGGCAGAGGATTCCCACACCTATGGATATCTGCAAAATAAGGTGTATCTTACTGTTTCCAGTAAAACTGTTGGAATAAAGAAAAACAGGGGGACAAAATAAGCCCTGGGCACAAGTTTTGCCAGTGCCAAGGGGAGACTGTGGCCAAGGACCTCCATAAATTACATTCTTGGCAAATAAGTTGATCATATATTTAGGCAACAAAAACTCTCCATGAAGTGAGATTCAATGCCTACATAGAAAGAACACAGTTTTGGAGCTTCTGTGGTGGCCATCTCACCAGGATGGCTCTGGTAACAGTGGCACACAAAGGCAAGAGGCTGGAAAGGACAGAAAACTATTAACAAACCTCAGTTTTCCTCCCATAGCTCAATTTAACTACAGGCTATAATGAATGGACTCAATTGTAGACACCAGAAATGACCGCCTGTAGGAGCAGCTGGCTGGAAAACCCACAAAAGCAGAAAAAAGCCCTTGATTTATTCCTGAGCAGCGCACAAGGACCTTGTTCAATGTTATTATTGCAGATCCCGCATACCTACAGCGGACTCAAATCCAACATTCCTGTCGGAGTGAAAGAGCCTAAAATACAAAGCGATGGGCTCTAAAAGAGCTATGACTCCAGAAGGAAATCTTGGAATCACCGTGGATAAGGGCTATGGATCTGTCAACCCAGCACTCCCGAGCACCCACAGACACAAATAAAAAACTGCTGAATGACGGCAAGTGTTGGAGCACAGACCAGAGGACGTGATGCTGCCAGTGTACCAGCCCTAATTCAAGTACAAACTCCCCAAAATGTCCTGAGCTTGGGTTACTTTTGTACTTCTGACATTCAAAGCATACCGTGACAGTAATTTCCGGCTTTAATTAGCAGCCTGCTAGTACACCAAAGACAGCGTTTGTCCTATTACATTCTTTTGCTAAGCATTTGCTATTAGCTGCTATCAGAGGTTGGATTATTAGGCTGAATTTGTACTACCCTGTGACAACACTTATCAGGAGCAGGCTACCCAAGCCCATGCAAGTAATTACAAAAATACGGTGGTGCTAAGTACACTTTGCCTTTTTACAATATTTTCATCTTAGTAATAAAAGAATATTAATAATCCCTTAAATCCATCTTGTGGAAATCTTTAACTACTTTTAATAACTGGATAGGAGCTAATAGAAAGCAAACTTAACAAAGGAATATATTCAATAAAAACCTACCTAAACTAAAGAGTAAACAGCTTATTCTTCCTGCAGTGAGGACAAAACACGGCCCACTTCGTTAAACAGTGGCAAATTTTTTCCTAAGTAAAAAAGTTGGGCTTATTCCACCCATGGATGACCCTGACTTCCTCTCTCCCCACAAAGTCACTAGGGGTTTAATGCAGCCCAAGGTCTGCTTGTTGCACAGTCTTTCCTTGTGGGCTGCTGAGACATAAAGAAAACTGTATTTTCTTATCCAAACCAAACACACGGAAAAATAAAGAGTGAACCTTAAAGAGAAAGGAAATGATATGCAAGAGTCTCAAAAATCTGTATTAAAAGTAAGATGAGTAATACACTTCCCATCATATGTTAATAGTATCTAGAAGGGAAAATGATCAAGGATGCCTTGATGTCAGTAGCACCTCCTATGGAGGATATTCCCATTTAGGTCCCTGGGATGCTCATGTTCACAGAATTTGAGCAATCAGTCCCAGAAAGAAAAGCAGACACTGTTATTAATGAATTACATTCATAACAGTACATGAAATATATTTTCTCCAGTGTAGGATGAAATGTAAACATTAACCACAGCGCATCAATTAGCTAACAACCAAGATAACGTTAACGATACAGTGGGATGCAAATCACACGACCTGCAGTCATGGGTATGAGTTCAGCTGAAGCATTCCGACAACCTGATCTCCCCCAACAAACCAACCCAGCAGCGGCATCCTTGTGCCATCCCTGTCTCTGGCTGGAATCCCAACCCCTTGCTCCAGAGATCCACCGGCTGATTGCAGGTACTCCTGGAAAGGGAAGAAATGCCACTTCTCTTTCCAGGTGGGGTTCTGGCAAAGTTCTTTTCCCAGTGCTCTTTGGCATGCTTCCAGTTTTTAATTTAATTTAATATAATTGTTATATTTTAACCCTTTCGCTCAGCCACTAGTCAAAGACTGAAGTGAACATGCTCTGTACTGAAGCATGTAAGTTAAAATAAGGTGGACTGAAAGAAAAGTGCCATGTCAAAATAGCATCATACAGGTCAATCATGGCAAAAGTTTGGCCAATCCCTTCCTCATACATAATGTCTGTAGATGAAATAATGAAAAGAAAAATTGAGCTTAAAAAGAGCAACAAAATACCAGTATTAGATTTTTTTTTCGATATTGTTCATTCTTCTTGAACTTTAAGTCATTCTCTTAGATCCTTTTGCTCCAATTCCTCATTCTTTTTCTCCCCTTTCCTCACAAACAGCTATTACTGCTTTCAGTCTGAAGAAGCAGCTTCTTTTCCCTCTCTGGGCTTGCATGCATTGCTGTTCACCTTGCTCCTCTTCCTCCCACTGCTCCCTTATCTGCTCTCAACTCTCCTTCTCTCATATGTCACATCCTTCTGTTATCTTGAATGTTTACTGACTCTGCTTTAGTCTATCACTTGGCTTTCAACTTTTTATCCCCCTTTTTTTTTTTCTCTACACGATCTATTTTTTTCCTCCAAGTTGTTTATGCTCTAACCTAGTTTCTCCTCCTCCTCACTTGGCCTCCTTTCATGCTGGTAGGTTTCCCTTTCTTCCTTATTTTCATAATCCCCTGGCCCACCTGAACTTAATTCCCCAAGCAGCACAGATTTCCACATCTCTGCATGGACACGGTACGGTTGATTGTTCCTCTTGCTCCCTCCCTCCCTCCAGACAGAAACCCAGCTTCACACAGGCTCAGATTGCCCATTTGTCCCAGATTCTTTAGGCTCCTACATGTGCAAAACTGACTCAAAATACACAATATGTAACAGAGAAGGATGACAAATCACATGACATGTAAAGCATTAAATGGCAGCACTGCTTTAACTGTGTTATTTATTTTCCTGGGCAAGTAAATGTGGCTGTTATTTATAGTTTGTGGTTGGGATATGAGAGCAACCAGCCGACCAGCAACGGCAGAGGCGTTTGCACTCTAAAGCTGAAAAGCAAAGTCTCAGATGACTTTATCATCATCCAGAGGCCCTGACATTGTTTCTTCTCTCCGCTCTCAACCTGAAAGCACTACACAAAAAGATTTGATGGGAGAAGGGGAAAAAGGACAGACAGTAACAGTGTTATGCTGACCTCATATCCGACTGCATTCACTCTTCCTCTTGCTTTTCGGTGGTTTTTTTTTTTTCTGGGGAGGTGATTCTGGAGTCAGGCCAAAATCACAGCCCCTCTACCTTCCCTACCCCACAACGATGGTGGCAGATTAATTCCTTGAGTCATCTCGCTGCAGATTGTTACCTGCCACCTGAATGACAAGACTGTGGTAAAGCAACCCCCCAAACCCCCAAGAGACTTCTGGGAGCATCCTGTCAGTCACCTGAGCGGTCACAGCTTATGGAGGGGCATCTGTCTCTGTAGACCGGGCAACTAGTTTTTCCCAGCGATAGTACCACAGGTTGCAGCATAAACTCTCTGCTTGGCCATTTCTCCTGGGATGATTTCCTTGTGAGGTGACTGAAAAATTGAACTCCTTTAATGTTTTATCCCCTCCACTACAGTTGACTGACTTGAGACTGAGTTTTATTCCAGAATAAAAGACTATTGCAGGGAAACCAAGGTGACACCCATCATGTTCTAAATATGTATCTTGACTGCCATAAGCATCTTGTGAGGCTTTGCTGATCTGCTGTATGGAAGTAGTGAATACCACAGCATATTCTTACAGGCGTAAGAGCTGGTAAAACGTGTGCATGGTTCCACCTCAGCATGAGAAAAACTTCTTTCCTTTGAGGATGTCAGAGCACTGGAACAGGCTGCCCAGAGAGGGTATAGAGTCTCCTTCTCTGGAGATACTCAATTCCTGTCCAGTCTGCTCTGGGTGACCCTGCTTTGGCAGTGGGTTGGACTAGCTGATCTCTGAAGGTCCCTCCCAATCCCCCCCGTTCTCCAATGGCGTGATTCTCACGGCAGTATTTCACCGCCCGGCTGTAAAGTCTCTCCGTTCCTCAGTACCTTCTCCCCCGTGCTGAAAGATGCAGCGGGGGATCTCTTACCTCCTTCGTTGTCCTTGCTGTCAGTGCAGAGAGTCTCCATGGCTACATCGCAGCCCGCTCCCCTCCATCCCGGCTGGCAGACGCAGTGCCAGCCGTTCTGGTCCAGTGTGCACCTCCCGTTGCTGTTGCACAAGCCAGGGCAGCCCTCTGAGCAAACAGACAAAGAAAAAACACAAGTGATTTCAATATTGCAATTGTATCAAAAAAGTCAATTAAAAAAAAAAAGAATACAAACAAGGGACACTTACTGGGAACAGGCCTTAAGAACAGCACAAATACTGTAATTGCACATGGAGTGGAACAGCAACATTACCTGGGAACGTTAATTCTTAACAAAGTGGCAT
Source organism: Pedionomus torquatus (assembly GCA_013398155.1). NCBI lineage: Eukaryota > Metazoa > Chordata > Aves > Charadriiformes > Pedionomidae > Pedionomus > Pedionomus torquatus. Next base: position 93,322 of record VZRU01000676.1, read on the forward strand.
CTTTGATTGGCCTGACACTTGAGACACCACTTACCTGTACAGGCAGGAAATAAATGCACCAATCCTCTAAATACCTGCAGGCCAGACAAAATTAAGTTTGTTTTTTTAAAATTTTATTTANCTCCCCCCGCAGCCTTGTTAGGGTGGATTTTTTTAAGTTTTTTTAAATTTTTTTTATTTTTTTATTTTAAAATTTCTTTTTTTTTTTTTTTTTTTTGGCAAAGTAGCAAGAGATGAGTGCATAGTGCAAACACAGCTGTGCTAAATGATACATTTTTCTGTGCTCACAGAACAGATTGTTATTTGCTCTATGCAGAACTCGTTACTTACTGGCACAAATGCTTAAGCTCCCTGTTACTACCAACAAATCCCTCCAAATTCTTACACTGGAAAATGGGTAGGATTTTAGGCAGGTTATAAAAGAGAACATTAACTTTATCTGGTCTCAGAGTTGCCGTATATTCATGTGAAATTACAGTGCGTTAAGTAATTGCACAAAGTATAGGCCAGGTTTAATGACTATACTTTATGCCAAAAATACATTCCTTTTCACAGAATAAGCAAAGCCCAGGAAATAGTGAAGCAGCTTAGCATCTATTCTAACAAACATTAGGATTCAGGCTGCATACGGATGGGACAGGACCAACAGGATTTCCAACTAAATGTAATAGCTGTGCATATTTGATTACTTAGGACGGACAAAATGAAATACCAGAAGGACCACAATAAAACATTGATAGACTGAACAAAAACACGGTAGTGACGTGCTTCAAGACAGATAGCAGAGAGTGATTTTTTGTGACAATCTCCCTAAGGCTTTTGTGCTGTTACCTTTATATCCTATCTTGTCTGCTTTTATGGCCAAGGAGGGAAAATTTGGGAAACAATTAAAATAATTTAATATATCCAAAAATCGATAATTGTTTTCAGTCTAACATTGCATTAAAAAAAACCCAAAAAAACACCAAAAACCAGTATCTGTCACTTCCTGGTGATGGAATCTGGCATGCAGCCAACATGATCTGTATGAGGATGACAATACTATAAATATGTAGATTTTGGTGTTCCTTCTCTATGGCTGTGAGAAGACACTGACAGAAGCAAGTACAGGTATGGCACTAAATACCTTACGAGAAGGTGGCTACAAATCAGATAGTTTTGGACACGACAACTTTCTGTAAACTTTTATCCAAAAAACCCTGAGTGACTGGCTAAATCCTTCTCCACTTTGTAGAACTACTGTTCTTGTGAACTGACCTACTGACCTGTTGTGGTTAAGCTTCGTTGAGTTTAGGACAGTCTTTAGAAGAGTCTATTTTTTTTTTTTTTAACTTCTAAGGACTTTGGAATTTACTGACTCCTTTCAAACATGTAGGTCCAAATTACAAACATTCCCACCAGAAAAAAAAAAAAAAGTAAAAAGAAGTTCTAGATTACTCTTAGAAAGCAGAGAATCAGGAAAGCCTCTTGTGAGGAAGTATGGTGACTCTCCACTAGGGGATATTGTGCCGAGATTAGTCTTGCTACTCTTACTCTTTCAGCCTGTAGCTGCTACTGGTCATTGTTGATGTACTGAGAGCTATTTTCTCCCTAGTCTTTCTTCTGTTTAATTTACGGAAGACTTACATATTTAATTGCAATTCTGACAAAGAGTTTTAGGAGTCAACTGGGTACACTCAAGACTTATTGTGTGAAAGCCTGGATATTGCCATGAATATTGCCATATTCTAATGAAAAAAAACACAAATAAGGAATAGAGAAAGATACTCAGGGAAAGAGGGGTAGGAATATTTTAAACATTTTTATAAATCAACTTTGCACCATAACTGAAGATACAAGAATTTTTGCTGTTTCGTGTTAGGCTTTTGCATCCTTGAACCTTTTAATTAAAAAAGCTGCATAGAGTTTACAAGTTTTTTCAAGCTTCATACAAAATCCAAGTCATGATTTCACATAGATTTTCTACATCCAGATAAACAAAAGCTTTAAAAGCCTGGGGTATTCTATTGATCTGTCTGTATATAAACATACACATAGCTATAATTAATCTGTCCTTTAGAGTTAATGACACCTGTTCTATGATAAGAGCATCGTTTTACTTTGTTTCCTAAATATTTCCAGTTTTGTAGGTAGGGAAGTCCAATGAAATAGCTAACAAAGTAAAAACACCAAACAGCAAATGAATCCTATCTTCAGTTTTCGGTTCAAACAGAATCTAATAAGTATATACAGTTTGTATATAAATGTATAATTACTAATAAAATGTTAATATTATTACATAAGCAAGATTTCATTTTAAATTTGAGCTGAGTTGAAAATCATGAGTTATAGCTATTATCCATGGAATGTATGTAAAAAAAGATTCTTTTGCCCAAACTAGCACGTTTGTAACCATATATTCATATTAAAAAAGTACACGTAGGTATAGGCATGTCATCAAAGAGCAAATATACAGTACCTTTCACTATCTTATCCAAATAGTGAGCTTGAGAATTAAAAAGAAAAAAAAAAAACAGACAGACATTTCAGAAGTGTCACATAAAACAAGAATTGTTCAGAATTCACATGCAAATCAAGCAGGTGCACCTGACACGAGAGGTCTTACATTATAAAATGAAAATGCAGTTCAAAGCTTTTAAAAATGCAAGAAATTCTCTTTTCAGCAAACACTCAATGAAACTATTTCCACGAGGAGACCCCAAAAGAAAGAGACACTGCCTTCCTGAGACTACATTTTTCTGCTGACTTCTCTTCACATGCTTTAATTTTTAAGTGTATCAAAAGTATAACCAAAGATATAACCAAAGCTACTTCCAAAATTCGATTTCCAACACAATGCAAGAATAATTACTTAGTTTCTGATGTTTAAAACACTGGCCAAACTGGAAGATCTTTGATTTGAAGGTCATGTATGACTGTGACAGCATAACTAAGCACACTATCGTAATTCCGGCTGCATTAACAGGATTTTTAGGAGGAACAGGTTTCTTCTGCTTCAATTCAACCACAGTTATTCTTCCAAGCACACACACCAACTATGTAAATGAAGTCATATAGGGGGTGAAAGAGGGCACAGTGGGGTTAGTTGCCCGGTGATCCATATCATTTGGAAAAATGAGTGACAATTAAACTTAGGCTTCAGAGGTATAAAAACAAATAACATGGTATATCCAAGAATAGTAAGACTTCCCCCCCTGAATTTATGACACTTGAAATTTTACAAAAACTTTGAGGAGGCAGATGGATGAATGGCAAATGGAGCACAAAATGGATTTAAAGCAGCAGGCCTTGCTTTTAATACACGAAACCCAGCAGAGATGGGGTTACATCTCCATCAAGGACGTCAGCTGGGGTTGGGCTAACCTGGCCTGGTGGAAGGTGTCCCTGCCCAGGGTAGGGGGCTGGAACTGGATGATCTTTATGGTCCCTTCCAATCACATTCAGTGATTCTATGATTCTAAAGGGGTTAATATCATGCAGCAAGAACTTGTGGGACTCCAAGCCCAGCCACCTGCATGCAAGGTGACAGGCTTGTACTGCCTGTTGCGGTAGGAACACAATGTTGGATTCAATCCCTGGTTTTGCTGTGGACAAAGTTCCTCAACAGATCCCTCCTGGGCTCTCTTACTTTCAAAATTTGACCCTTTCTAAATCCCTGCTGGATGTTGGCACGTGTCTGGCAAGTACTTTGCCACTTATCCTCCGTCAGCTCTGCGTATCCAATGGGTAAGAAAGGGCTTTCCAGTCAGGGCCTCTCCTGCCCTTTGGATGAACGGGAAAATGCTCTTCCCAAGCCCAAGGAGGGAGGTGATGAGATGCGTAGTCTCACAGAAACCACAGTCACTGCTACCACAAAGAAGTGGAAACTTTCTAGTCCCTCTGTCTCTCAAAGCAAGTGGTGTCCACTGCACGGCTGGGTTTTTTCTTTTTTTTTTCTAAAATGGGAAGGTTGAAGGGAGACAAAGAGGATGAAAACATCAATTACGGACCATTTAGAACAGCAGCAACAAACTAAGTAGCTTTTCACGTTAACCACAAACAAAAAGAAAAGCGATACAGCTGCATTACAGGCTGGATCAAATTCTTCTCTTACTCATCCAACACAATTCCCCGTGCTCCTGCACAGCTGCTCTCAGATCACGGTGTAGTGTGTGTGGAGGAAAAAAATCAAGCTTTGCTCCATAAAATGGAAGCAATTAGGTTTGTCTGGGGAATGCATCCGTCGACCAGTGAAATGCTAAATGCCTCTACAAACGCAAGGAGAGGTAACAAAAGAGAACACACAAAAACCCTCCTGGACAACTGAAAATAGTCCCTGCAATCCCAGCCCCCCACCCCCACCCCGTGCTTATATCCTTTCAGAAGAAAGGACTGAGAAAATGCTACATTTCTGTACGCAGTGCTCTTGTAAGAAGCAGTTCCAGACTATAAACCTATAATGTTCAGAAAACAAGTTTTGCCTTCCAGCATCTTTTCACTCAGGGTCAGTTGACATTAAGGACAACATGAGAAACTATTTTGGTTAATGTGCAGCATCCTAGAAGAATCCAAAAGCAGAAACTGAGTGACCAAAAAGAATGTAACTTTGCAGTGAAGTTTCATCAGCCCTGCTGTCTTCCTTAGAGTCACCGCAACTGAAACTGGAATGCACCCAGCTCAATGGGCCAGTACAAAACACAAGTCTTTTTCCCCCCTTGCCTAGAGAATTCCAGGTGGGAGTTGGACCACTTCAGCAGGATGGAGCATCTCAGCAGGTGCACACACATCCAGCTCACGTTAAGTCCTTAAAAAGTCTAATTATAGACCAGACAATGCACCTACAAGGGTTTTCTTGTAGGGTCTAATACTGTGAAACTTAGAATCTTACTATTATTTCCAGAAGTCCATGAATTTCATATAGCTCCAAACAGAATGAAAAAAAAAAAAAACAAACCAAAAATGAAGATATCAAATGTGTACATTTTCTAGGATAGTAAATATCCATGAAGATGTAAAAAATATAAATGGTGTTATCAATGTATGTGGATATTTATATAAATATGTAGCAGATAAATGTATTTTTACAAAAAACTGCTAGTGGTCAGGCAAATTCACATTTAATGTGGCTTAATTCATAACCAGTCACAACCCAGACCTTTTTTTTTTCCCTCAATTTAATGTCTTCCATTAGTCTCCTATCAGAGATGGGAAGTCAGTATCTTCCTTAGATTATTCATAGGCTGCTTCCTCCAGGTATGACAGAAGAGCCACAGAATAAACGGACACATTAAATCCATTTATCCCAATCAGCTCCTGTTTAAATCAGTGTGAGTCACATACCCATTGATCTGATGTTCCTTAATTGGTACTTGTAACACTGCTTTACTCTGATTATTCTGACATAAGGGATTATAATGGTGACGTGCTTCTAAATACTGTATAGCAAATTTATATTCCTATTAGTTTACACTATTATCCACCAGACATTTTCACCTATCATACTCTTTGTGATCTGCACACTAGACTACAACATGCCACATGGTTTTTGCAGGGTAAATATAGTCCTATCACAGTGTCAACTCAACAGCTCCACAAGAGTCACAAGTTTCTTCACTGTAAGAGCAGAATTTGACCATACAGCATCACCAGACATGAAGCAAAAAATCATAGAATTGATTGGATTGTCTAGGTTGGAAGGGTCCTTTAAGATCATCTAGTCCAACCATCAATCTAACTCTGCTAAAAACCCACCACTAAACCATGTCGCTAAGCACTATGTCAACCCACCTTTGGAATCCCTCCAGGAATGGTGCCTCAACCACTTTCCTGGGCAGCCCATTCCAATGCTTAATAACCCTTTCAGTGTAAACATTTTTCCTGATATCCAGTCTGAACCTCCCCTGGCACAACTTGAGGCTGTTGCTTCTTGTCCTACCACAAAAGGCCTACACAAAAGAACAGGACCGAAGGGAGTGACCCACACTTCTCTCTGCTGACCCACACTTCATGCCCCCAGACACGAATCCTCTAAAAGAAGATGTGAACAACGTACCTTGCATCAGTCATGTCGAGACTTGAGCATTAACCTTGAACTTAGAGTCAGATAAGGAGAAAACAGGTCAAAATGCCATCTTAATTTCTTGATATTAAAACTGACTGCAAGAACGGTATATTGACAATATACTGTTCCCCTTAAGCTTTCTATATGCCTGCCTATTTGTTCATAGTTTCAAAGTTTTAGTATCTTCACTTAATGTTTTCACTGATTGTTAATACCTGTATAAAACTTTGTTTACAATCCATGAGATGAACAAAAAACCCCCACATTAGAAGAATATCGTGAGTGGCAAAGTCAGACACCCCAAATTTAGGCAATGCTGGGTTCGTGGCTGCCTCTGCAATTTTTATCGCCCAATTCCTTCGTCAAAGTACAGAACTGACAGTCCTCATTCCCTCATGATCAACAAACAGCTGATTCCTTAGTAACGGACACCGTGCTAACCTAAACAAAGAAGTAGCATTTTTCTTATAGACCTTTCTATGCTCTGTCTCCCCAAATCAAAATTATTAATGTAGTACCTTCACACTACGGGTGCAAGCAGAGAATGTATTCTCATCTCATTTTAGCAGTGGGTAACTAAAGCATAGAAAGGTTAAAGTGAAAAATACCCACCCATTTGGTTGAAAACACCTATAATGGGATTTTTCAAACTACTTAGGCTGATGTAGGATTTCATACACAAATCAGCATTTATTATTGCCATAATTAATATACATTATACAATTTCTTATATGATATAACGATAATGACACACAAAGGTGTTCTCTTGTGGCTTCCTAGCTTTCTGTTCTTGACTTTGGAACTTTACTAATGTTTTTCTAACATGGTTTTGGGGCATTTGAAAACTCAAGTCTTGTGTGCAAAGCACACCGAAAGAAAGGGGAAAAAAAAGACTCTATTCTGTGACATTACTTTTTTTTTTCATGGTGAGCAACAGGGAGGCTTTGAGGAACCACCCCCGAGTCTGCCATTTGTGCTAACAAAGCATTACAAACATTACTTCTTACTCCCCAAACAGTTGCAGGGAACAGGGCACACACTTGGTGGGGCTCACAGACACTCCCAAGAGCTTCATGGCAAGCTTTAAGGGGGATGCAGTTTGTAAACAGGTTTTTGTGCTTGTTTTGGGGGAACTGGTACAAAACTCAGAGCTGGGGGCTCTGGCCTGACCCCCCTCTAATCTATTCAAGACTCCGTCCGTGATGGTTTACTTCTCCTGGCCTGGCTACCACATCACCTTTAAGTTCCTCCCATTGCCACCCAGCCAAAGTTCAACCATCCTGACAGCTGAAACATCTTCTGAATGTAAAAAAATGACTTATCTCTTGTGATATTTAAACCTGGTGCTTCTCATCCAACCCACAGCAGACTTAGGGAGTAGCATATTGATTCCTTTAGGCAACTGCCTTCACTCTCAGAGTGACTAAAAAAAGCCACGCATCTACATGCAGTCTCTGAGGAGCTCCGTACCTCTACCAGAAAATGTACAGGCGTCCAGAATTCATAAAATTTTAAAGCCTAACCTGTCTTCAGAGCAGTTCACTCATGTCAAATTCGTCATCCACTAAAGCCTTGTCTGCTGCTCTTCTTCCCGGCGAGCTGCTTCCTACCTTGGATTTGGGCAGCTGATTATTCTTACTTAAGTGGAGAACCCGGCATTTGTTGAACTGCACCTTATTTTTCTGCTTTAGCCTGTGCTATCTGTTAAAGTAATTTCAAATTCTTGTCCCGTCTTCTAAAGTGTGTGGAGGCAACGGGCTTTGGTATCATTTGCAAATGTAATTCTCCCTATTCATCACTGAGCAGTACTGAAAGCACATGTTCTTCCACTGTAAGCACCTCATGGTCGTCATCCTTTCGCTGAGTTTATAAGAACTTTGTCTTAGACACACCATATGTTCAGAGTGTCGCTGCCAATAGAGCAGGATTATAAACACTCTTCCCTTTTTGACACTTTTCTACTCCTAAATTCCCATCTTGCCCTTCTCCTAAAGGAGAACACATGGATGGAATAATAGTTGCAGGCAATTTTCTTTGTTTTCCTCCCTACAGAGGCCAAAACATAATCCTCGTCCTGAAATGGTACCTTCTTCATAATTTCTGCACTCTTCTCCAGTGTCTACATAGATATCTCCCACATACGTTTCTATAGAGACCTGAATTCACCGCAGTTTATCCCTTGTCCAACTCACAGCCGTTCTTTGCATCAACCATTTATGGGTTTTCACATACAAGGACACCTAAGCCTACTGCCCTTCAGATTTTTTTGTTCTTTAGTCCATCCCAATTTTACTGCAAAGTAAGATTTCTCGTCACTGTTACTGGAAAGCCACAAGTATCTTAGAACAACCGGTTCAGATTCTTTCATAATAGACATAGGAAGTTTGGGACTGCTGCTAAGTCCAGGAGCAGAGTTGTTTCCCACTTAACATCTATTTAGCTGGAAAAGGATTTAGAAGAAAGCGTATATGCCAGCAAGGATTTTTAAAAATCTCACATGTACAGGCTGAAAAAGTTGAAATACCTGTTTGAGAGCTCCAAAAACCTCACAAAGACCTGCCTCAGGCAGATGCCAGTAAAACCTGAACTGAATGAAGGATAAATTTGGCTCAAAAACATGCTAGGGGATGAAAGGAGACAAGAAGCATTACTATCACCATCTTTCTTGCCAGCTGGAATTACTTTCAGGACACATCTGACCAACACGCAACTACACAACGTACCAAAGCACCGACTTTCTGGGTGCTTCTGTTCAAGTAAGCTTTGCTACAGCCTTTACAATTCCTCACATCTCAGAGGGTTTTGCTGTTTCCCAAAAACATGCCTAAAAAACTTCACATGCGGTCCTCATTTAGATGCAAATCAGCAATTAGCAATTTAAAGTAGACTAACAGATCATTTGTATTTGAGATACTTGGTCCTGAAATGTGTTAAGGCCTGACCAGTTACTCACTTTTTTCACAGCTTCAGATACTCTTGCACTATCTCAAATTCACCTGGTAACTGAATATAGTTACCAAACATACAAATATTTTGCATATTCAAGGATTGGCCTGGAAAATTAATAATATGCTCTTCAATCACAGCAAAGATCAAACAAATATTTGTTCAAAAATATTTCTTCTAAATTTCATGCAGTCTTGTTAAATTGTGGTTAGGGTCCTCTGAGTGCCAAGAAAGTCATCCTCTCTTTTTCACGGACTTTTTGCACTGAGGGTTCAGGTATAAACACTGGGGTGAAATCCCAACTCCAGTGCAGCCAAGTCAGCTGGTTGGGAAGTGGGACGTCACCCACAATACTGTGGTGAACTAATTGATATTTGATAGACTTAGTTCTGAATCTTTGGTTGATTTTATCTGAGAAGAAACTGTTTGAATGTCAAAGGTCCTACTTTCATTCAGATCCAACCTTACTTCTGAGATTAAATGTTTACTGAGATGCAATTCCATGAACTCAAAACTAAGGAAAACCATAAATGTAGGTATTTTGATAATAACAGAATAAATTCATATTGCAGTAATTATTCTAATTTGAAGGACAAAAATGTCCTTCTGCTCAAAATCCCCAAGACCTCAAAAGAATCTTTAAACTGATGAAGCATTCTTGGCACAAATGCATTAAGGTACATTAAATACCTGACACTTTGAAGTGTGAATAATCTTGGTAGTTTAAAACCTTGAGAGAAAAGTAAACCATGCTTGGCAACCCGACATCAGTACTAAAACTGATGGTGGCCATCGCGCTACGGGTCATCCACACCACTCTCCCTCTAACCTGCCAATGTGGAGAAGATCAATCAAGCTCTCAAATTGGTCTACCTTTTTAAAAAAAAAAACCAAACAAAAAAACACAGTGTAATGATATATAGCCATATCAAGTTTTCTATGAGCACTTTGTTTAATTAACAGGAGGAACACATTTGTCTTGACTTGCTCTCTGTTCTTATAACAAGATAAAGTGTCATTTCCCTCTAGTCATAATTGAAATCTGGAATATGAGGAGCCCTAAGCGAAACACGTGTTGAGGAGAGCAGGTGCAGACCATGTCTGGAGAAGGCGGCTGCTTGGAATTCCTCAGCACCAGCTCTACTTCTGCTCACGGGCACATAGAAAACCAGCAGGCCAATACCTTCATGTTTGTCCCTAATCAGAAAACCATTTTAATAAGTCACCGGGACAGTCTGTTCCAGTGATAACACACGTATGGGATCGCGCCCCAGATGTTACTTATTTTTCCCTCCGTAATTCTGCATATCTAAACCCGTTTTTTTCTAGCTAAAATTAGAAATTTCTTGCTGAAGAAAATTTATTTTCGGTTTGATTGGTTCAACTGTGATGTTGCTGTATTTCTATACAAAGAAAAAGGTTAAAATAAAGACTTTGCTGTCCCTTGTTATTTTTTTTTCCTCAACTAAACTTCAGGGGAAATTCTTAGAGGATAAATCAATTCTCACTAGAATATAAACACAGTACAACGTATCACTTCTACAGTGGGCGACCACCGCGTTTGAGTTTCCGTTCTGCATCCCAGGTAAAGGAGCCTCACTCAAAAGGATGGAAGCAGAGAAGTACCAGGATGCTGACTTCAACCTTCCTGAGGGATTAATATGAACACTTAATGACATCAATCCACATTTACATCCCTTATGTTTAACGACACACTTTACATGCATACATATATAAATATTAATTTTGGATGGAAAGATAATTGTTCAACATGATAACAATTAAACAGCTGTAACCTGCCTTGTGTGTTAAGTAATGGAGCTGCAGACAAGCTCAGTAAACAGATGGTCTTACCCACCCATGATTAATGTTAAAGACTTTTTAAAAAAGAGGTGTTGACACATCTGAACAAGAAGGCATAGTTTTAATGCAAATTGGCCAATTTAAAATTTAGATTACCCTAAAAACTAATTTGGTCTATAGAAAAAATTAAGCTGCATTGAAAACTGAGACATTACACAGCACGTGGATATAACAGATTCCCCCCCAGCACAATTATTTACTAATTCCATTCAGCTAACAGAGTTTAATGGAAAAGCAGCTGGAAAAGTATTCATATTTATGGGCTTCCTATGACAGTTACTTAATTTACTCATGGTACATGCCAGTTATATCACAAAAAATAATAGACTTTCTGAAATAATATCTGTTCCAATCTCACAAAACAACTACTCAGACAGGAGAGGGTCACTGAACTCATTGCAAGCCAGGACAGAAAGGGAACAAAAACATATTTTAGCACAACTGTGTTATGAAAACTTAATTACAGAGCAAAATTTCATCCAGGCTATCACCTGGGTACCAGCTGTGCATGTGCCGTCTTGTACCACATTGAGATGCAGGTTGAGCTTCACAAAATAACACATGGATGTTCTCCTCAGACCCCCAAATGTCACTCCCGGACCAAACAAACAATTGGATGGTGATTTTCCATAAATTTGCAGTAAATTGTTGAGTTAACCTGTTCTCACATGGACAGAGGAAATAGCAAAACATTAGAATTCTCAGGAGGGAAAAGACAGTAAGCAATTTAGATGCCTTAAATTGTTTAGTATTTGAAATACACATTGCCAGTGTCTAGTTCCAACCTGTAAGATGCTGAACAATAGCAATAAATCTTAGGTTTTGTTAATTCTTTGATAGAAAACTTTGGAGGTGAGTGTTCAGAGCAAAGGCAATGACTCAGAAGTGTGACCCAGGTCAGGTGGGGGATGCTGGAGCTACCCTGCGTCCGAGATGCTCAATGGAACTGTGGACATCAGCAACACACATGGAGTTTACTCCCTTAGAAGAATCTTGCTCACCTCACTATACACCTTGCTTCAAAAAAAGAAAAACAACCTGCTTTACTTAGTGTATTCTGCTCTCTCTCACAAATCAAAACTGTATTAAACTATATATAATTTCCCAGTTCCAGTCTTGCGATCCTCTGCCTTAGGGAAAGGCTGATGCTTAACCCAGGCAAGCAGATGTCTACCAAAAAAGCAAACCTTTGCAATCACCTATGATTTTGCTTCCCAGTGTCCTGAAGTATTGAAATAAAATAAAAGAAAAGGCCTCTGGAAGTTTAGAACAACTGGAATTTCCTTTGGCCAAATTCTCTTTTGAATATCTTGAAGTACACGTGAAAATCAGCACAAGTCAAGAAGCAATCGCGGGTTTAACAGATATAGGAGAGAAATAAAACTAAGGATTGCTTTGTTTTAATTAACCTTTTCCTACCTTTAATACATGTCAAACAACACCACAAACTGTGGGCTAACTGAAAATGAGACTGAACAGAGTCAGCATTTAGAAGTACATAAAAAGCGTTAGTTGGAAGCGCAAAACAGTTTTCTCATTTTAAATGGCATTCACGTTTCATGAACACCATAATCTCTTTGATCACACGAGTTATGGATGTAGATAATTCCATGATTCCCTACGCATTCCAGTCAGCGCCTGTGTGATTAATGCATACATATATACCTTATTTTGTGCATCCTGCCAGAGACCTGCTGGGCTATTGCTTTCCCAAACAGTGTATCAAGTGCATTGCCAATAAAATTTACAGCTGCTTTGTAGTTCCTGTCCCAAAGAAGTTGCAAATTACAGGCCATGGCTCTTCAGCTAAAAGCTGTGTCCAACAAATATATCTGCTTTTCTAAGACACTTCACACAACTGCAGCTAAATGGTTAATGACTTCTAGAAATGAGACGGATGAATTGTTTATTTTTAGACATCTGAAGGGGGAGTGGGAGCCATTCACACACACAGGGCAAATGACATAAATATCCTGCTACCAAGCTGAGAGTTGTAAGTGGCATAAAAATGCCTGGGTTACAAACGGAGGGTGACAATGAAGAACTGGCTTGTGCTGGAGAAACGTTCTGATGTCCCTCGGGCTTTGAAATTTATGGCTCCGAAAGAGCTACAGCTACTTCCTACTCCAGGGCAGGTGGGAAAAAGGTGATTTGATTCTTCATTTGCCAAGCTGAGGGGGCAGCACTCCTTACTCCACTGGCTGGAAATACTCTTGGCACTAAAATGACCTGGTTTCTCCATAACACTGGGTTCCCGAGAAAAACAACTCTACGAAAAATAAATATAACAGCAGGGCAGAGCCTAAACCTCATTACTTGACTTGGAGGCTGTAAGGGCAACATAAACAAATCAAACTATCTTTACAGCAGCGGCCACAAAGTAAACACCCATTTAAAGAATAAACAGGTGGGAAGGCAGACCTGCTCGCCCAGTGCTGAGGAAAAACTTGTTTGTGCTTAATATGTTGGAAAAATTGTTTCAAGAGCAGTTCATCCGTGTGTAACTACAACCCTTGAAGCGCTGCCAAGGTCAGTGAGACCAACAGCAGAGCGATCTGCTGAGTAATTGCTCGTTGGCAAGTTAAAGTGGTCAAGGGAAAGGCTCCATCCTACTTCCAAAGATTTACTTCATTTTATTGTGCAGAAAGCAGTTCTCTGCCCACCACTCTACTCCCTTTGTCAGCAAGTTTTTCGGAAGCTCCTCAAAAATGTTAACCCTACAGATTCTCCCTGGGATTCTGCAGATGCACCTCAGTTCCCCAACTCTCATATGTCTGAGCAATCTCATTAGTAAACGACAACCAAAAAAATCAATCATAATTTCTGTAAAAAAACCCAGTTCACAGATCAATTTTACCATTTCACACCTGACTCCCTTCTACAAAATTAAATCTTGCCTGCTCTTCCCACTGCGGTGATGTGGGTATCAGATAGTAGAGCCCAAACAAGCCCTCACTGTCCCCGCTCTCCTGGCTCACACCGCTGTTTTCCGCAACGGCCAAGCACAGCCAGGGCTGTGAACCGCCCAGGAACCCAGCTTGGCATGTTATTTCTCTCTGCATACTCACGCTGTGCTAACACATTCTGAGTTACAGAACATCCACAAAAGGTAAAATCCTCCAGCGTTTTCAGCTTTTGGCCAAAGGAAGTCATGCCATATTCACACCCATCAGCTCTGCCACGGTTAGACTTACTCTTCTGTCCTGCTGCTTTGGCTGAATCACCTATTTTAGCTGATTCTCCTCCACCTCTTCAAACATAAAACAAAAGGGTTTTTGTCCTTACTGGAAATTTTTGGGACTATTCAGGTTATTGGTGATTTCTCCATAACTCACTGTGAACTCTTGCATTTGTCTGACCCGTAGTAACATCTTTGGTGGGCTGTTTGATCCACCTCTAAGCGCTCAGCCCTGATGCTTCTCACAGCTGGGAGATGTGTCCCGTAAATACCTGCAGAGCCACCTTGTGACTCCCATGACAGCTCTTTGCCTCACCACACATTCCAGTACAACCCAGCTGTCTCCCTCAACCCGACCGTTGCCAGCTCCTTTTTCTGTGCTCCCTACCTGTCATCACGCAACAGTTTCTCTGTGCGGTTACGCCCAGACAGAAATTGTTTGGATAGGACTTTCCTCCCCTGCCACAGACCTGCAGTGCCTTGCACAGAGAGGGATTAGCATGGAAGGGAATTTCTCAGCACTACAGCTATACAAAATTAGTATATTCTTTTTCTTTTTCCTCTTTTCTAAGTTTCCTTATTTACATGCAGATTTTCCTCTGGCAGCTCACCGGCAGGTCCTGTGGAATGGAGAGGGATGTCCCCCTCTATGTGGGACACACAGACTGTAAATAACCGAGTAAGAAAAGCTCCGTTGATAAAGGCACAATAATTTCCAAAGGTTTCCAAGCACTAGAACTAACTTGATTACAGAAACATAGAAGCTGTAATAAGGATGGCTTCTTCTCAATCAGCTGTGTTAAACTGCTGTTACATTATTTGCAAGTAAGAAATTTGAAGTAATTCTAAAATAGAGTGTTATGTTGACTAGGAGAGAATTTTGGGCAGCTCGATCACATTTGTTACAAGGTGGAAGTGACATTCTTGTGTAGGCAAGTCACCTTTTAGAGCATCTCCATAAAAGAAAAACAAAAGGAAGATTCATTTCCGAAAGACATAAAGCTATCACATAAAAATAGAAAAGCACAAATATATTTACAGTTTAAAATAAAAGTAACCTCCCCCTCAGTGAAAGGCAGTTAAAGGGTAAAGACTGAAAAGGAAACCCTTCCACCTGCTTCTCATGGCAAATGAGGTAAGAAGAACTGACGGGCCATTACATAATCATTTCCTTTCTTAAAATACCATCTTGTTTTACAGACCTACACGCGGAAATATTCTCTTTGAAGAAACAAGCTTCAAAGCCACACACTTATTCCGACGTGGCTAGGGGCGCCGGCCAGGTGCATTTGGCAGGGTTAAAAGCGTTAAGTTAGGCCTACCGATGGTACAGTGCTCGCCGTTCCATCCCTGGCTGCATTCGCATTTCCCATCTTTGCAGGTGCCATGCTCGGCGCAGCGGGGGTGGCAGGCCCTCTGGTTGCAGGCAGCCCCTGTCCAGCCTTCCTCGCAGCGACACGTGCCTCCCATGCACACCCCGTGCGGGCCGCAGTCTGCCACACAGATTTCTGCATTTGGGGAAGGAGCAGGGGCCGGGGTGGGGAGAAAAGGAGGAAAGAGAAAGTTATGTGTTAATTAGCTGTGCCACATTATAATTCGACACGTGAAAAATATAAAAGGCAAAATCTTTGAAAGTTAAATCAAAGGATTTAACGGTGATGGGTGTTTTCAGGTGGAACCCAACAGAATATGGAGTTCTCTGTGCTAACGCTCAGTTAGCTTAAGTCTCTACAGCTCTTCTGCTAGCGCTGAGTAATTTTCAGACGTCGTTCCAGACACCCTGTATCCCCAGAACGGGCTCTCCAATTCAAGGACAGGGAACTGCTGGAGAAGGTAAAGCAAAGGTCTAGATGATGAGGGGACTACAACATCTCTGTGATGAGGAAAGGCTGAGGGACTTGGGTCTTTTTAGTCTGGAGAAGAGGAGGCTGAGGGGGGATCTGATAAACACCTATAAATACTTCAAGGGTAGGTGTCAGGAGGATGGGGCCAGTCTTTCTTCAGTGGTGCCCTGTGACAGGACAAGAGGTAACGGACACAAACTTGAACACAGGAAGTTCCATCTGAACATGAGGAAGAACTTCTTTCCTTTGAGGGTGGCAGAGCACTGGAACAGGCTGCCCAGAGAGGTGGTGGAGTCTCCGTCTCTGGAGACATTCCAAATCCACCTGGACACATTCCTTTGCAAACTGCTCTGTGTGGATGCTCTGGCAGGGGGTTGGACTAGATGATTTCCAGAGATCCCTTCCAACCCCATATCATTCTGTGATCATGCATGTCTTCTTAAGAGTAACCCTTTATACCTTAGATTATACAGCACCTGAGTCCACTAAAACTCTCTCTGTATCCCTAGTGACTAAACATGCAGTATACTTAGGTCATCGCACATTGTGAGTGAAAATCTAGCATTAATGAAAGTTCATTTTAACAAGGTTTCTCCTCCCTACCCTGCTCCCTGTTTTCCTTCCAAGGAAAAATGTGCTTTCTGACAAGTTTTTTCATTATAAAGAACCAGCCTCAGTGAGACAAATTAGTACTATGCTGACATACTGACACATCTGTTAAATATAAAAGATGATTCTCTTTTACTTTCAGTAAATTTATATCAGTGACAGCTATGAACAGTCTGGTTTAAATAATAGATTGTTAAAAAAAAATGAATCAACATACAGCAATTTAGCTTGTCATTTACATACAGTAACAGGAACTTGTAACTGATAGAATAATTGAGAAAGACGCTGTAACAGCCAAAGGTAGTCAGAGGCCAAACAACGCATGTAAGTCTCCACTAATACAAGACGATAATTTAGACTGCCAGGTTTTGCATTTACAGTTTTGATTCATTTAGTCAGATTCCAGCAAACTTTACTTCTGCTAAGCAGACAGAGGCAAAACAAGAGGAGATACAAGCCAGCCTGAGGGACTCCTTTGGCTCCTTGCTGTATAGCTGGCTGCAACCATGGCCTGGTTCACAGAAGTAACGTATGCATTTCTTGTTTTCTTGTAAAGGACAAGCAATGGCTTAATAATAAAAGCCCGACATTATTTTCGACAGCAAAAGAAAGAAGCATTTCTGCGCAAGAAAGTTTTCCAGTTTCCCACTCGATGGTGTTTTTCTGCCCCCACAGAGTCTGTCTTGACGTGCTGGGGAACATTAAACACCAGATCAAGGAGCTGTGACATTCCCCATAAAAAAGCAGCCCAAAACCTTGATGAAGAAAGACAGATGTAATTTCCCCTCCTTTTTTTTTTTGTTTTCCTTCTTTTCTTCTTATACAACATTTTATACCTACTTTGAATTAAATTTTTGATTAAGAGATGCAAGATGGTTTGATTAACTTTAGAGTCACAAAACATCAACGCAGCTCCAAGAAAGAAAGGTTTATTTCTCTTCAATCTAATCAATTTTTCATTAGGGTGAAGGTGTTTATCAGCTTTTAGCACACTAGCTTTGAGCAAGGTGCGTCAATCTTTGTAATGAACTTATTAATTAGAGCTAATTTAATTGAAGTGGAATTGAAGGGCTAATTAACGGACAAACTGCTGATGAAGATAGAGGAAAGCTCTGCTGATTTCAAACCTATAAAACCCTCTGATGGAAATAATTCACTCTTTTTTTTTCTTCTAGCAGCTTAACAAAATGTTTATGGGCAAGATTTACTTTTTTAGTGTAGCGGTCTGAAGGTCATTTCACATGACCTCAGTAAATAATCCACATGTATTTTTACAAAGCTCTTTTGTGAGTCTGACACTTCTGAAATATTTGAGAAGATGAGAAATATTTTATGTTATTTTAATGAGCAGACAAAAGCAAAATTGTCTCATTTTAATGAGACAAAAGCAAAAGCTGGAGCATAACTGAATCATCGAAAATAGCACAGAGGACACCGTGTCAAGAAACAGAGGGTCCATGCTTTGGCTAAGGCCTAGAAGGAGTCACTCACAAACAGCCATTTTTAGTGCTAGAAATTCTCCTAGAAGAGTTTTTTCTTCTCAACAAATTTAACAGAAGGCAACATTTTCTTCTCTCCATCACATTCTCAGGAATGTTTGGAACTCTGTCCTATCACTCTTGCATGCAGAAGCCATTATGGAGTACCGCAGATCCTGGTCAGGAAGTACATTTGTTTTAAAAAGATGGTTCCTCATGGAAAAGTTATATTTATTCATAAGCTGGCATAAACCCAGCTAGCCCATGTGTTCAGTTTTCATTAATAAAATCATTTGAGTTGTTAGATGAACTGTTTTAGACAAATATATGTCTCACAGTTAGATGTGATTTCTCTTCTGATATGTGGCTACCAAAGAACATTCTAAAAACTCATATTTGTCAAAAGGCTGTTGTCGTACTTTATAAATATTTAGATTCTGCTCTCTGTGTCAGCACCTCCAGTCGTTTTCTCTTGTTGTTTCTAAGCTCAGACTACGGTTTTAATAAGACTGGCTTCAGACTTCAAGAAATCCCCCTGCTTCTTCACTCCTACCAACTCCTTCCACCCTGGCAGCCTCTGCCCTTCCTCAAAAGCTGCTTAGGATTCAAGCTTGCATTGCCTTTGCCTTCACACTGGAATGCTGGCTGTTTTTAAAGAAAAATACCTCCAATCAGAGATTTTAAAAATGTGACTGTCCTTATTTTCACTAGTTTTAGTTTTCTAAATAGATGTATTAGGTAAGATGGTAATTAGATCCATACATCGTACATAGAACACTCTGTACCTGCATGTCACGTACCTGAAGTTACTAAGTAAAGGCAGCTAAAAGATATCAAAAACTACATTGATTTTCAAATACTTCATATTAATCAATTATTTTGCATCTTGGAATCAGTTCCTAGTTTGTGCTGAAGTTGATTCAAAGAATTCCATCAGCACAGGTTCTAGTAATGTTACTAAAATGCTGCTATTCACAACATCCTAAATTAACAAAAGACAAGTGCCGTTAACCCTCACCGTTGGAGCAATCAGGGCCTGTCCAGTTGGGGTCACAGGTGCAGGTACCGCTCTCTTGGAGGTAGGTGCCATGGCCAGAGCACTGATCAGGGCACATGGTCTTCAGGATTTCACAGTTGGTGCCCCCCCAGCCCTGGTTGCAGTGGCACTCGCCGTGGATGCACACGCCGTGGCTGGAGCAGGCTGGGTCCAAGCAATCGGCTGCAGGAGGATGAGAAAGGTCAACATAAACTTCTTGTCATTCCTAACCATACTAATCAAGACCAAAACGCAATTACCTTTCTAAAAACATCTCACTTCTACCCTGCTCTCTGGTATTGTGGAGAGCAGTGACAAGTGGTGATCCTCAGGGGCTAGAACTGGGACCAACGCTGTTTAACATATTTGTTGGTGACACGGACAATGGAATCGAGTGTACGCTCAGCAAGTTTGCCGATGACACCCAGCTGAGTGGCACCATCCACGTGGTGGAGGGAAGGGATGCCATCCACAGGGAACCTGGACAGCCTTGAGAGGTGGGTATTGGTGGGTGAAATGCTGAACACGAGCATAGCCATATGTGTGCTCCCAGGCCAGAAAGCCAAACACATCAGAGGCTGCAATCCCCAGCAGTGTGGTCAGCAGGCTGACAGCAGGGTGGAATTCTGCTTCTCTGGTCCAGTCTGGGAAGACCCCACTGCAGTGCTGCCTCCAGCTCTGGGGCCACCAACAGCAGAAGGACATGGACCTGTTGGAATGGGGCCAGAGGAGGGCCCAAAGATGATTAGAGGAGCTGGAGTCCTTCTGCTGAGAGGGCTGGGAAAGTCAGAGGGGTTCAGCCTGGAGAAGAAAAGGCTCTGGGGAGACCTTAGAGCCCCTTCCAGTCCATCAAGGGGCTCCAGGAGAAACGAGGAGGGACTCTGAATCAGGGAGGGGAGCTATAGGATGAGGGGAAATGGTTTTAAACTGAAAAGAGGGGAGATTTAGACAAGATCTCAGGAAGAAATTCTTTGCTGTGAGGGTGATGAGAACCTGGCCCATGTTGCCCAGAGAAGCTGTGGCTCCCCCATCCCTGGCCAGGCTGGATGGGGCTTTGAGCAACCTGGTCTGGTGGGAGGTGTCCCTGTCCATGGCAGGGGGGCTGGAATCGGAGGTTCTAAGTAAGGTCCCTTCCAACTCAAAGCATTCTACGATTCTATTATCTTGAAATCTGTGCATGCAAATAACTGTCATCAAGACATTCACAGGCTACCACTGATTTACTGAGAACCTTTCAAGTTTTGCTAATTTTTCTGAATTACAACAAGATTGGCTTCAGGTCTTGGACAACTGATCTCTGTTCTGCCTAATCACAGCATGACAAGCGTTGGATTCCCTGCAGCGCTCCGTATCAACTGACCCGATCCACTGCTGCAGAGTTTTGACAGCGGTACAGGACCCTCAACTTGTTTCAGGAATAAATGAGTTGCACACTGTCTATCTGTCTTAATTCACTTTAATGTGCTCTAGATGACGAGATTTAATTTAGCAATTTGACTCAATAAAATGTTACACTTGTAGGGTCAATGGTCTGAAAATTTAATTCCAGAGACTTAATTGCATTACTTTGTACGTGGAGATCAATAAAATCAATTTGATTGAGGAAGAAAATGGCGCTTTTTACCTTCTAAAAAAAAAATAGAATGGAAAATGAACTGCATTTTGCAGCACACCAGAACGAATATTATTATGCACATCTCTGGAATACAAAAATGACGCGTCATTTTTCACTCTGATACATTTGAATCAGCACTTTCCACAATGTGGCCGGTGGAAAAGGTCACTAACAAATGCAATACATTAATGATTTATTCTACACAGCGAAAATTCAGTGAGTCTTCCTGTATTCCAACATCTGGTTTTTGTGGGATTTCTTCTTAGCTGACCCCAGACAGAAAAAAAAAAATTAAAAATATACTCGCAAGCCAAAAGATACCATTCGTTACTAAGAATCTTCCCACTGATTACTTCTGTATAAATCAAGTGTAATAATTCTGTAGAATTCAGTGATGCTAGTGCCTCCCAAACTTGATTTTTAGTGTTCTAAAATGATTTTTGAGGAAACACCGCTAGTGCATACGATCCAGACCCAGCAAAATCGATAGAGCCGGACATGCCAGCTGGAAACCTGACCACTGGCAGCAGGCGGCGGGGTAAATATTTACTCATTTACCTTCTTCACAGTTTTCTCCTTTGTATCCAGAGTTGCAGGCGCAGGAGCCCATGATGCAAATGCCCCGGCCTCCACACTGGGAATCGATGCACTGAGTTGTGGGCACGTCACACTCTGTGCCCTTCCAGCCGCTGTAGCACAGGCAGCGTCCCTTGGAGTACTGCCCATTGCCACTGCACAGCACCGGACAGGCTGCTGCGAAAGGAAACAGGGCAGAAAAATTAAAAACTAAGATCTTCACCAACATCTAAGGAGCAAGACACACGCTAGTGGCCTTCCCGCTGCATTTGTCTTCACGCTCGCTTAGACTGACTGGAGGAAAGCATTGGGTTGATTTACCTCTGGAACAATCAGGGCCCAGAAACCCAGCAAAACAATGGCAGGATCCAGAAACACATTCACCGTTCCCATGGCAATTCCGGGGGCATTCCACCACAGACTCTAAAGGGGAAAAAAAGCAGGATAATTCCCAGCTGCCCACCCCATGAAGCACCTATCATTTCAACCACTCCTGACTGACAGCCCGCTCTTGCTCCCAGAGAAGTGTCTACGTTTGGTTTGTCTGAAGAGCACAAACAGCTGTGATTTTCTATTGCCGATGCATCAAGTATCTCAGGACACTCCATCTCAACATAAAGGCTCAAATTATAATGGTAAAACCATATGAGCCCTGTATTTAATATCCCGCCCCATGCTATTTAACAGCAAATACTTCAAAACAGCATCCTCCTTTTGAGCGCTATTTTACAAGGAGATACATTCCTTCTGCCTTAGACCAAGTAATTAAAACAGATCATCTGCATTTTATTCTGAGCAGCGAAAGAAACACTAAGAATGGAAAACCTGTGAAAAAAATACAGATAATTTAACTACGAAACCTTATCTCTCTTCTCCTAAAAAGCCTGACCAGAGCCTAATGTTTGGTAAGAGCTTTGAAGATGACGCTTACCTATAATTATGGTATTAAAAGACACCTGCTCTGCATTTTTCCCATCGTTATAAAAGGCCAGGTGCCAGATGCCGGAATCCAAGTACTGGATAAACCCTGCCTCGTGGAGACTGACAGACCTCGCCTGCCGCCCCGCTCGCTCAGACTCCAGCAGGTTCCGTTGCTCCCTGGCGATCAGCCGGCTGCCATCCAGGAGCTCCACAAAGTCGTACTGCAGGCAGGAACAGACAGGAGCTTGACAAGTGACAGGATGATCCGGGGCACCACCAGATTCCCCATAACATCCTGACAATACGCTCTTATTTTGACCACGAGTTTCTTTTTGGAGCAGGGAAGCAGGAGGCCAAACCAACCCTGGGTTACTTCTTTGCCCCTTGTTAAGACTCCAAACAAAATTACCAACCAGTCCTCATGCTTATTAGAGTGGCTTTTTCAGTGACAAGTCATCAATGAACCTATTACATTACATAACCGGGGGGGAAAACCATCAGTCGAACTGAGCCTGCAGTCCTGACCACCACCAGGTGAGAGCTTACTTTTAAACTATGTTAGATGCATATGGATTAATAATAATGTTCAACACCAATAATTTCCTTTGCTTTTCATTTAGTTTCACAAGAAGGTACCTCTGTTGTGAGGACAGGCTGGGAGAGTCGGGGGGGCTTAGCCTGGAGAAGAGAAGGCTCTGGGGAGACCTTAGAGCCCCTTCCAGTCCCTAAAGGGGCTCCAGGAGAGATGGGGAGGGACTCTTGATCAGGGAGCGGAGACATAGGATGAGGGATAGGGCTTCAATATGAAAGACGGGAGATTTAGATGAGATACTGGGAAGAAATTTTTTGCTGTGAGGGTGGTGAGACCCTGGCCCAGCTTGCCCAGAGAAGCTGTGGCTGCCCCATCCCTGGAGGGGTTCAAGGCCAGGCTGGATGGGGCTTGGAGCAACCTGATCTTGTGGGAGTTGTCCCTGATCTTTAAGGTCCTTTCCAACTCACACCATTCTATGACTCTATGATTAAACTGTTTGATCCTCCTTTCAGACAATCTGGAGTTCTGGAGGAAGGAGAACAAGAGTTTGACTTCCTATTACCGAAGACAAACAGAGGAGGTGGGAAGCATAAAAAATTGCAACTGCTGAAAATAGCAAACTGACAAAAAATACGCCACCTCAGACCAATGGTGATCACATACTGTTTTGTTATCAACCATGGAGGGGGCTAGGAAAAACGCAGCAGCGTCTCAGTCGATACAATAAGCAAATTCCCAAAACAAGGTTTCATGCATGTTAATCTCAACTGGGGCTAATAGCACCTCGAAGGCTAAATCTGCTCCGGGGCCTGCACTGATTTACACTGTCTGGGAGTCTTCTCTCTTGGCTTGAAACATGTCTTCTACACGTTTATCAGGTGAAGATCTACATGTATATAGCAAAATTAAACAGGTAGGAAAATTTAAGAGCGTTCTTGCTTATGGCAGAGAGAGTCTGCTTTTCCTGCCAAGTCTGTTCACAGATTCACTTTTACTGACACATATTTATTGTATGAAGTGAGCTGTAACACATAAACCTTCCATCTTCCCACAGGTTGAAGAAATCTCTCAAACAGAATTCCATCCAGGGCTATTACAGTAAAGGCCAGCCTATGAAACGGGTGAGTCACCTGAGCCAGGATAACATCGGCGACTGGGACCAGAGAATCACACCCTGACTCGTGACCTTCAGAAACTGCTTCTGGGACGACAGAACAAATGATAGCCTTTGTTCCACAACAAGGGTTTAAGCGCTTCTATTCTCTTCTTGAAGCTGCAGGCCAAAATTCACTGCTATTGTACCCGTGTTCCTCCCCAGTAATCTGCATTCTCTTCCTGCCAGTGGGCATGGGAAGGAAATGCATAGTTAATATGCCTCTGTCAACACCTGAGACAATTTCCCAGCTCCGTCTGAACCAGCAGAACAGAATAGGACGTGATTAGGACGTGCAGAAGCTGGTACCTCGGTTCGCTGTCACTTGTTACATGCCACACTGCATGAGAACGACTGCAGCCGTTTTGGGAGAGCACCAATTATTCAAAACCAGTCAACACTCTAATTTGTCAGAGAATTAAATATTTATCTGCTTTTGTGAGAGAGAGAAAAACAATTTTAGCTGGTTTTATTTGGTTGTTTTTTTCTTCTTGCAAACATTTCTTTCTGGTTGTGTTTTTCACTAATACATAAAAAAAAAATAAAGCAAGCTCAGGGAGTTCTGAGTTTTAGCAAGTAATTTATGGACATTAGGAGCGACGTTGTAATTTGTATACTGCAGAGGATCATTTTTTGTAGAAGGACAATTTCAGATTAAAACTGTATTTTTGATACAGGAGCAAGTGATTACACTACTTGATTGACCACTAATGGCTGACAAGCACGGTACAATTAATGATTTTGTAGGTGTAATGCAATAAGGACATACGCTGTTATGAGAACACCATTTTAGACCACATTTTAAAAGCCATACAGAGGAGAATTTGCTGTTCGTTCTGTCCCCCAGCAGAAAACAATAATTGATCTTAACCCTTTTAGAGGCCCTTTTTGTGTATTTAGGACACGATAACAGAAACAGACTGGAACAACAATTATCTTCATAAGCAAAGAACATACCAATTTTATTTTCCTCCTATGAGGATAAATTAATTATCTTTGTATTGAGTCAAAATGCGCTGATTTGCCTTGCCTTTCCACTCAGTTTTGCTTTAAACCAAAGTCCATTTTTTAAAATTCTATTTATTCTTAAAGTCTCTTTAAATAAACATATCGATTCTCTGGCTGCAATGGAACTGACATTTTTAGAAAGTGTCACAAAGACTTTCAGGCTGGCATTGATTGGGTTTTGAATGGACAGCCACCGTCAATTATTTCTGGTTGATTTATTTATGATTCCTCCGAAAGAGAGAACCACACGTCTCGCATCAGTCTGTGAGACACACACAGTGGCTGCGCCTGAGACTGATTTTGGCACCTACAGAGAATGTAGAAACATAACAAAAAATTCTGTCCCAATTACAATACATCAAACCATTCCCGCCATGCTGTATCCCTGTTATTTTGGATTCCAGGGCAGAAGTAGAGTTAGATTTGTTATTATTTTCTGAGGAAATGCTAAGCAATGGATGGGAATGGTTTAGACACAGTCGATCCTGTTCCAAGGACTTCTTGAAATCTCTCCCAAGCTCATTTCTATCATACTTTCATTATGTTCCTCACAGTGGATAGAGAATGGACATCAGACAGGGTTGTGCAGCTATGGAAAGACAGACTCTACATTCCTCTTCCTGTCTGGTTTTAACCGGAGACATAAAAAGAGGTGGATAAACAGGGAAAAGGTCCCAGAGAGAAGTGAAGAACAAGGCGGCAAATGTCATCTGAAATGCTGCATTGCAGCCAAAAGGAAGATGGGGAGAAGGAGCTGGTCCATAGCACCAGCCAAGCTGTAAGGAGGGAGCTACAGGAGATGGTGGCACATGGTGACACACAGAGGGATGGGCAAAGACATCAGGAGAGGGTAGAGCTGGTAAGGACACTTTACAAATGCTGGCAGGGTGCACGTAGTAATCAGTTCTCTATTACTCAACACAAAAGCTGAAAATTCAAATACCGACGTTTGAGAAACAGGCAGCAGTTGCTCATTTGCATAAAGTTTGTTATTAGCACTTGTCACTCTGTGACTAGGAGATAAGGGCAGATAGCTTGCAAGAGACGCAGAGATGAAGTGAGATCCTACTTTTCAAAGCCCTCATGAAACAACCCTAGCTTTACACATCCAGGGATGGGCTCTGAGCCAACTTTGTCATTCTGGGATGAGATCTTGGAGCTATGGTACACAGAGCTACAGAAATATCAGTTCTATGATTAAAAAAAAATAAAAAGCAGACATCATTAAGGCATTGTATGAAACCATTGTAGTTAAACATCTGCTATCTTCTGTGCTCTTCTGGTCTTCCCGTCTGAAAAGGCTGCAGCAAAACTGGAGAACATTCAGAAAAGGACATGGATGATCAAAGGATTGAAGCAGCTTTCATTGAAAGAACGATGAAACAGACGGGGAAAAGTACACTGAGGACATGAGAGGTTTATAAATCAGGGATGACGTGAAGAAAAATATTGGTGAGAAACCCTCTGCTACCAACAGGGTGTCAAATGAAAACTACCAGGAGGCAGTTTCGAAACTGAGGAGCATAGTGTAAGACGTACAGTCAAAGCCATGAAACTCCTTGCTGGAATTGTCATGGATGCTAAAAGCTTCCACAGGTTCAAAGGTGACCAGGCAAATTTGCAGGAAAAGAGAATCTGTCAAAGGTTGTAAAACATAAAGAGGGCACCTTTGACTCAGGAAATCCTTCAGGCTTAGAATGCTGGAGGGCTGGGAAGGATCATTATGAATCTGTTGTGCTGCTTTATTAATCTCTATTTGCTGCTGGCCACCATCGCAGACAGAACGTTGGGCTAGATGGGCTTTGATCAGGCCCAGTGTGGACATTTAATACGCTCCTGGGACACCTGGAGCTATACAATAAGCTTTGCCCCATGGAAGGATGCAGCCAAGCCCAGAAGTAGCTGTTGGTCTGCCCCTGCCAGCTCTCCTTGCCTTGCAGGTATGAATTTCTGTCAGTACAAGCCATAAGGATTAGGGGAAATAAGAAAAAAGGGGAAATAAGAAAACAATACATCTATCTATGCTTGCAAATCCCTCCGTGTTTCATTTCATTACACACCCTTTTGCACAAATACCTTATTTTACTTACATAAGTTACTTTGGTAAAATACATATTTTACCAGCATGAATTGTGACTTCATCAAAGTCCTGTGATTAGGACTTTGTGGCAGAAAGGTCTAAAACTGTTGAGTACTATTTTACTCCATTTTTTCCTCCCCATGTGCAGGAGCACAGTCACAAAAACCCCTCAAACAGCTCACTGGAAGTGCATTTTTAGGAGACTGAATACATGCTTTATCTTGGGCACCTAAAGAAGACATGACTGGGTTCAAGGCCATATAAACACTCCAATAACCCCGCGCCCTTGGGAATCCTCAGCAGCCCTAGAAGTTCGCCAGGGCACTGATAAGTAAGCAGACCTAATTTTTCAAGGTATCAAGTGTCAGTCAAATGGTTTGTAAAAAATACTCTAATTACATACCAGGCAAAAATAGGACAAGAGAGCTTGACCTATATCCTGGGAACAATAGATCCAAAATGTCAGAGGAACTACAGAAGATGCGGTAGCAGGATTCCCATGGGATTCTTTCTTTTAATTCCAAATTAAACAAGAATAAGCACTTGGGCGGTAGGAATCCATAGGGAAAAGAGTCTGTGTAACACAGATGATGGGAAACAGATTTAGTTATCTCCTTTTCTCACTTTTTTGGATAAAGGGCCCCCCTATTTCAACCTTTTGCCAATATAAGGAATCAAGGAAGAATAATTTTTCACAGAACTACCTACTTGCATAATGCCATATAAATGCACAGTCCAGATCAGCTTCTTTGGTTTTATTCATTCTTGCCACACATATATTCCCCTAGCTCCTGTTATTATTGTTATCATTGAGATAGCATTTGTATTCCGAAGCCCTATTTCCAATGGCTGATAACTTTCTGAATCAATTTTCTTTGAGCTAGAATTTCTCATGCTTGTTGTCAGCCTGAGGGTGGGTGTTCGTATGGGAAGGTCTGAAGAAATTCCATTTAATCATTTATATGAGGATCAAATTTTTAAATAAACCTAAGTGCATTCTCTGCATTCAGTAAATTGTTTATAGTTTAATGGAAACTAAACNTAACATTCTGTGATTTTAGCGGCATAGAACTCCTTTGCTGACCCCAATTCTTCCTCTGCGGTTTGCAACTGCTTAAATAGGTGATATAATTAGCAATATTTCTATCTCCGAGGTCTTTTGTAAGTTATGCCCTAAGGAACAGCAAATAAAAATTTAAATAGTGCAGTGGCATGCAAATCAAAATTTTAAAAAATGCGGAATTAAAATAAAATATTTAAATTTTGCAGTTATGGATTTGTTGTTGCAACTGCGTATCAGGCATAAACAGATAAGCATCACTCCAATTATTCTATTAGATTGCTAAAACTGGAGTTGTGTCCAGAGCAAACCCATACACTTAAAAAATATAACAATGAGCAAGATGTGGCCTAATTCTCTAAATGGGGTAGAAGAGCATAAGCTCACCTCCTTTTTCAGGTGGAACAATGGTTCTGAGTCAGCACTTGGACAAATATTGAGCTGAAAGAAATCTAAACTTAAAGCAACTAAAATCTTAAAAATAAAATCTGAATACAGTTGGTTCTAAAATACCATCTCAGACAATGATTCTCCCTTTCTTCTGCCAATCCAGAAGACTATTCATTCTATTATACTTTAACTTTTCTGTACCTATGGATAAAACATGTTTCTTTGATATTAGGCAAAGGCATGACCATATGCAATAAAAAGAATCATTAGAAACCTTCTGGAGTGGAATAAGCCCTCTGGGACACTTCAGAAGACGGTTTCAAGACACCAAATGTCTAGTGAAGACTGACTCTTCAACAATCCCTGTTCACTGTATCTTTGTACACATGTATTACGTATTTGTTCTTTTATGTATTTATTTAGTGAGATGCCAAGCTGTAAATACTGTAGCACTTGCTTATAGAATAAACTGAAACTCTCTCAAAATACTTTTGTCTTCTTGCTTGGAAATTTGGCAAATGCAGTCTTTGCCAAGCACTCTCCACCACGTGTGTGGTCACAAGATGCTATATTTGTTTGCTTAGGTTTTTAAAGATAGGTCTATATACCACAGAAGAAAAAAAGGACCTATAAATTCTGCATGAAACAACTTCATATCTAAAGCATCACCGTTTCTCATGGCATTCAGAGCCACTCATAAATAAGAATTCCTCCTCCCCACTTTAGATCCCATCACTTACAGTATTATAGATGCTTTGGACATTACATGAGATCATAACGTACAAAAAGTAAAATTAAAATCAGCAAAAAAAAAAACCCTGAGGGAAAAAGAAGACACAAGCTCACAGTTTTTAGTAACACATCGTACTTTTTACACAAGCAGTTCTCACCTGAGTGTGTGAAGGCGGTAAGCCTTTTCGGCCATATACTCCAATCAATGCATTTTTCTGAAGGGATATATTGAATTTTAGAAATTGTGGCTGATCAATGAAGAGTTGAGATCTCCAAAAAATCCCAGGGGGAACTTCTTGTATCGCTCTTCGGCCTATATCAAGTTCTCCAGAATCTATAGTGTTGTTTTCTTGTGCAAATCCCCCTAATTTTCCTGACAGATTAGAATAATGAGAAAGCAAAGATTAGTACTCCTTTCTTGCTTTCAATCACCCCTCATGTAAAGCATCAAATATTTAGAATCATCTCAGATAAATCATTACCTGACAATCTTTCTGTATATTAAATCCCAGGGAATTTACTGATTTGGAAATAAAAAGGCAAAGATACCACATACACCTAACAAGTAAAAATACTGTAACTTCCCTAGACACCAGCATTACGGGAACTGTTTTAGGATCTACATTAACCTATTCACGTTTTCCCCAAGACGGAAAAACCCAACAGGGGTTTCCAGTATAAAGTCTCACACTACAAAATTTAAGGTAAAGGGAAATGCAGCATAGAAACGTTAAGAATAATAGTCACATAAACACAAGCAGTTAAAAGAACCAATACGCAGCCTTTTCTACATTAAATATCAGAGCATTTATAGAACAATAACAATGTCTACAGCTCAGGTTTCCTATTTTTTGTTCTTGTGTTCCCTGGAAAGGAAGGCAATGGTTCTTGCTTCATTGTGCCTACGTCCTCGTGTATGCCTACACCCTGGGCACTCCCCAGCTTGTTTTCACCTCCTTGTCCACACTGTCTCCTGAATAAAATGTACAAGACACATCAAAGTCTGGTACTTTCACTCTTTTCTATGCCATGAATATGTATTTATCCTGCAGGCCAACTACTAGGAATAAGAGCTGAAGAGCATTCGTGATTTTTCTCTGTAAAGTGTTTGTGCAACTATCAGTTGGTCTTAGGAGGCCAGTGACGATGGCTTGCAAATGCCCCAAAAAAGCAAAGATGCTAACGTGCAAAGAAATATGATGTCAAATGCTATCACCGAAAAACTGGACTACTAGTTGTGTAAAACAGGAAAAAAATGAAGTTGTCAACCTTAGATACCCCAACTAACTTTTTCCTCAAGTGGGTAAGTCCAGGCAGCAGAGCCTGGATCTCCACCACAGCTGAGTACAGAACATTATCATCCCATCCTCAAGAACCTGTGCCATCCTGGTGAAGCAACCTCAAATAAATGAAAGGGGTAAAACTGTTCCAGCCTAAGCTGATGATGCCATGAGGCACTGGGTTGGACACCATGGACATCAGAAAGGGTCCAGGGGAGGCCACAAAGATGATCAGAGGACAGTAGCCCCTCTGCTCTGAGGACAGGCTGAGAGAGTTGGGGCTGTTCAGCCTGAAGAAGGCTCCAGGGAGACCTTAGAACCCCTTCCAGTCTCTAAAGGGACTCAGGAAAGCTGGGGAGGGACTCTTGGTCAGGGAGGGAAGCCATAGTTCGAGGGGTAATGGTTTTACACTGAAAGAGGGGAGAGATGACACGTCAGGAGGAAATTCTTTGCTGTGAGGGTGATGAGACCCTGGCCCAGGTTGCCCAGAGAAGCTGTGGTTGCCCCATCCCTGGAGGTGTCCAAGGCCAGGCTGGATGGGGCTTTGAGCAACCTGGTCTGGTGGGACATGCCCTTGCCCATGGCAGGGGCTGGAACTGGGTGATCTTTAAGGTCCCTTCCTTCTGTGATTCTATGATAGCACAGGTCTGGGACACCTCTGAGATCTCCATGTTGCCCACTGGTGCATTGTCACATGTTAAACCTGTTAAGATTAGAAACTCTTCTCAAAGTTCATCAGCAAATGCATCTTGGTTAAGTTGTGGTAGTACCTTCTACTGTCTAGATTTGTAGGAAGCAGAACTACTAAGACCGTTACACCGAAGAAGTGGTTTGCTCAAGCCACCACGGCCCAGATGGGATGATTTAGATGAGTTCGCATCAAGCCTTTTTGAGGGAAAAGACTCAGATCTTTCAGATAGTTCAGGCACTATACTTCACGTTGTGCGGATGGACACTGGCAGTCTTGGAAGCTGCACCAGGGTCAAAGCCTACTTCGGTGTGATGAAATCAATGCTGTCAAGTCTAGGCTAAGGTGAAAGGATGTGTGTGAGAACTTGCTCACCAGCACATGTCAACTCCAGAGTAAGCAAGTAACGCCACATTTAAGCAGGTAGCACATCGAGGTGAGCCTTGAGTAGAGCAATATGAAGAACAATGGAACTGTAGTTATAATCTTACAGTCCACTGTGTTTTTAATCAATTTATACTCTTTTCTCAGCAGGTAGTTTATTACAAAGATTGAACTAAACCCACCTGCATGTTCATCAGCATGTTCAAGTGACACTGAACTTGTTTGTGTACAAGTGTTCTGGAGAACTGACAGCGCTCTGTTGCTGCCCTGTCTTCTATGTTCAAATTCTACATTATTCATCATTTGATGGAACAAACTGACACAACCTTTTTGCAAACGTTTTGACTTTAAAAAATAAAAACAGATTAAAATTTGAAATGCCAGGTGAGGTCACAGATTGATCCTCGCCACTTTTTGTGCATCCAAGACAAACAGCGACTGCTGCTGAATTAAACAGGGAGAGAAATGCAACCAGGTGGGCTGAAGTAGGACATTGTGCCATCACGGTGCCACTGCCACTGGAAATGTCTCACTTGCAGGATCCTCAAGTCAATCGTTCTGCTGAGAAGAGAAAGTTAAGTATCTCATGCTGGAGAAACCTGTTTTTATACACTTTTCAGTATGAGTCTGATGTTTTTCCACCCTTGAATTTAACCTTTCACAGTGTTTTGTGCTATTCCAGAAGATGGATCTGCATCTAGGTTCATTTAAGCATTTGTTTCTTACCACTTCTTTCAAATTTCAGCATGTTGTGTGGTATAAATTCACATGCCTATGACTGGTAATCACTAAACGATAAACAGTTGTTTGCAGTATTGATCTGCAGCTTCCCCTATTTCTACATTTAAAATTAAGACCGATTATCTCTTACTACTGAAAAGATGAACTAGATAGCTTAAGAAGATGCACTTTATCAAACACTTTGACCAGCTCGCCAGGAACATCTATTACTGGACTTTTAACACTTATCCTTAGCAGATAATGATCCTACCGGTTCCCACATTCTTCATCAGAAAAGAGGTAGTTTCACCCTGTAGCCACATGTCCCTTTAGGGCCACACATCCTCTCTCCAAATCCTCACTAGTTGCTTGCCCTCCTAAAAATCCAGTGTTAATTAATCTTTGTTTCTTGTTGTATCTCAATGGGCATAAGAAAAATCTTAGTAGCATCATCATTTCCTTTTCACATTCTAAACTGTAACAATTATTATGCACAGATTTAAATCAAAATATGAAACATCACTTTTATTCCCTCAATTCCATAATGACATAACAGTCCAAATAAGTAAATACCCAACCTCTGGAAAATATTCTCTTTCACTGTACTACTTCTGTGCTCTCAAAATTGTTTCTGTCATAGCCCTTCCCCAAAAAGGCAGTAATACAAATCACATCAATATTTATAGGTAAAGACTATTTATAGCATGATTTGCACTTCTATTGCTAGATTTACTATTATTTAATTTACAGAACACATTAATTTGCCATATCACTAACACATAACAATCATTATCATTGCTCATAATGCATTCACGATACTGATAATCCAATACATTATGGCTAATTATAGGTAAAATATGTATTACATTTATTATTTGTAAGTTGAACTTTGACTGTCTGAGGTTAGGGTGGACCAATCCTGAGCTAAACAAATATTTAAAGCAATACACAATATTTACTTATTACACAAGAAAAATAATGACATGAAGCCAAACTGCCTCTCCTTATTTGCAAACATTCTATAGATTAAAACACAAGACAGTGAATAACTGAGTACAACGCAGAATAAAAAGGAATGCACAAACAAACCACAAAAATGCGCAACAATAATTGCTGTGTAGTGTCACATACAATATCGTTTTCCATCCCTCAAAGGCAGTACTAATTAGAATATTAGGTTGCAAGGCTGGATTTACAGCCAGTCAATAGATTGTTCTCCCATTCCATTGAATAACCACCTATTCAGATCTGTTTCTGAAACACCTGCTATATATCCTTCTGCTACAACCACTTCAAGAAATTAAATAAAAATCTTCATTAAAAAAACATACATTTTTGACAAAAACCTCAACATAACATCTACTTAAGAAGTTACTATACCTTTAATTAACACGAGATACTGTAAATAACCCAGAAAAGCTCAATGCATATCAGTTAAAGCAGTATTTTAACAAGCATAGTCTCAAAAAGTGTATTGAAGCAAGCCAAAAGAAATGCCACTTTTTCCATTCATGTTTTCCCTCTTGCATTTTTAAAAGATCTGCCATTAAGGCTAAATTATCGTAAGGTATTTCTGAATGCCACATAGACTTTGAAAGACCTAAAACAAAGCCAGCAACATGTGAGATGTGACCAACTGTTGGAACACAAGGGTTAAAGAACCTCTGTTTTTCTAACCTTGGTTATAAATACATTCAAAGCACTGATGCACCTTAAGGAAATGCTTGTATTTGATTAAGTACGGCTTACAAAGTACTTGGAGAACCTCAACTGAAACATCCAATAAAATTCATCATATCCATAGAAAATACGCTTTCTAATGGCATCTGATGCAGCCCTGAATCCTGCCTGTCTAGATAAGCGGGTGATATGTTGCCAGAGGTTTACTCTTCATATAGAGAGGAACGTTGGCGGAGTGAAAAAAAAACCAACCCAAACCAACACAAAAGATACAAACAAAAAACCTTTGGAAAAGGTTTGTTCAAAGACTCAAGCTTCACTTAACAAACGACTTGCATTTAAGGACGATTTCACATGCTCTTGCTGTCAATTTGTGACTAGCTATTTCTAGGTAAACCATGGGCTGAATTTTCCTCAGAGGTCGTAAGGATGCTTTTTCCAGTTGAAGCTTTGCTAATTCATCACACGAAGTACCTGTATGCCTGAATGGCAAAGGAATACCTAGGATCTGGGACAGAGTGGGCTACAATTTTCTGAGCAAAGCAGCCCCAGGATTAGCTAAAGGTTAGATGAGAGAGTCAAGGAAAATACCTGGCCCATACAACACTGGGAAATTCTCCCACCTAAACCAGACTATCAGGATACTTGGGGATAAAGAGGGGCCGTACTGAAAGCTGTTCAGCTCTAGAACTATCCAAACAAGACTTTGTTAATTCTTTACAGATTTGAGTAAGTAGTAAGATTGCACAGGGTCCCCCCTCCTTAAATTTCACAGGAGCAATCACGCTTGCCCTCTTGCTTAACTTTTCTTTTGTGGTTTAAAATGTGTGTTCTCTGGTCTGTCTGATGTTTGGTATTGAAGTGCGCTGATAAATGACCACTTACCCTATTCTGCAGAGGACAGCATTTTAACAGTGGGTGGAATTAACCTGGGTCTCCTCTACAGTGTTTAGGGACAGAAGGAAGGAAGAATGGGATTTGATATATGTTATTTGTTTTTATTTTTCAGGCAATGTAGAACAAGTTTTAATTTGTAAAAAAAAAAAAATCTTAAAAAGGATCAAGGGAACAATTTATAAAATATTTACAAAACCCAGTATATATTTAACACAAGAATATATATTGGAAAATATATATTTAGAGACCTAAGAAAATATATAATATTATATATAAGATATAAATATGAGAAAATCTATTGGTTACTGAGGGCAGAAGACAGTGGGGTGATGAGCTGCCACCGCAGCATCAATATTCATTAACCATGAAGTAGCTTTTTGCTATTCATTCAAAACAATTAAGAACACAGCAAGAGACAATGAATATTTAAGTACAAGAATAAGGCAGTAGGGTAAAAGAAATTAAAAGAAAAGAAAGTCCTACTGGAGAAGGTTCTCATGGATAAGAGAATGAGCTGAGCTGTATCTTTTCTATAACTTGAAATATTTTCAAGATGTGTCAAGTGCTGGCAGAGGCTTCCTCCTCCTCAGTGGTGAGGAGGTCAGCTCTACCTTGTGAAAGGGAAAATGGATTTTTGTGTAATGAAGCAAACACCGCATTCATCAACCATTTAAATCAAGTTTTCCATTCAAAAACTATTGATTTTAAAGCCTCTGTTAGCCAAAAGTGCACAGGCTCTTAAATGTTTTCAGAATCTTAAAGGGCAACATGGAAAAAGGTCGATAAAAATAATCCCTTTATGTGGTTTGTATTTCTAAAGCTCCTACAACAAAATTAATAAAGTTTTGGGGTTTTTTTTAAACTTTATATGTCGCTTGGATGATTCAGACTCAATATTAGATGCTAGAGACCTTGAGAAAACAAATGAACATATTATACAAGAGCCATTAAATTTCAGAGAGAAATTTAAAAAAAAAGAAAAGAAAATATCATCATCTGTAGAGAAAAAGAACTGAGGTCATCATGCCATAGGAAGCTCCTTGGTCATGAGTTACATTCTATGCAAAGCTAGGAGAAAAGTTTCAGAAATATGCAAAATCTCTCCAAAGTGCCATTTCTGGTGCCAGCTCTTCAGAAAAAGAGATGATGTCCCCCCTGTCACAGACAAGGCTTTTGGCTGAGACCTATCTACAGCTTGTTGGAGCTCCTGAAGACTGAATCTTGGAAACAGGTCACCCTTATGAAATAGTGTGTCCTGTCACCTTGGGCTCCCTGTGGTGGCCGCTTCTGCAGTGTGGGACACCAGCCAGGATGGACCCTCAGCACCATCTTGCGACCTCTGAGGATCCCACAACAATCATCACCTTATCAAAGATTTCAAAGTGGAGATTCTCCTTCTCTGGATGTGACGAGAGCTTTTCTATCCTCATCAAGTATTCCATGAAGATTCCCATGAGGAATTTTGGTTGACAGCCAGCTTTACTGGCAAGATCAACATTATTGCCCAGGATTCATCACCCCCTTCAAATGCTAAAGTGTGCTCTTCTCAATCAAAATTCAACTCCTGCTTAATATCTACACATCTGTTTTAAATTACTATCACTTACACATGCTTTCTACTGCCATTAAATAAACAGAATTTTGGAGGAAAAGTGTTAAAGTCTGGCAACGTAAATAAGATAGGAGGAAAGGAAATGCTCTGAAAGAAGGAGAGAAATCAGTGCCTGTTTCACTTACCATTTTCTCCCGCAGGAATGGTTACAGGATGTGTTTGCACAGTATCAGAATTCACTTTTCCGTTCTCAAATGTATCGTTTTCAGTTTGCTGCAACTGCCAGTTGAGGCCAAACAGATGCATTGCTGGTGGTAAAGGATACAGGTTATTTGATGCTCTTAACCGCAATAAAAAATCGTGCAAATAATGGCTTTCCATGCTTTGCAGTGGAATAGCAACTCATACATTAAAAAATTAAATTACAGGAACAAGCATTCACAGACTAATAGTTCAACTTGGCAATGGCACTGAGCAATTACTACCACCGTCCTTTAATGATACAGTGCTTTCGGTGAACGCAGTTGACAGCAAGCTCACCAGTCTCATTCTGAGTCTTATACCAGTCCCAGATCAATGTTCAAAAAGCACAGGCAGTAATTATGTCCTTTTCTCTTTTTCATTTTTGATCCTTCTGAAGAGATAAATCATTTAAGTGAGCTCCTAAATGACCTATAAAAGAAATGATTTCACCGGCAGACGGATCCGTTCTGGTTAGCCAGAAGAGGAAAAGAAGCAAGGCAGGAGGAGGGGAAGGAGAATGCTGCGGGTGTTGAAGGTCCAACCTAAGACCCGTCACCAGTAGCCCCACCAGTGACATCCCCACTCCCCAACGAGGCCAATACCATTAGTAGAGCTGGGGACACTGGAGCACTCTGCTCTAGTAATGATCATGCATGAGCTGGAGTTCTGAACTTCTTAATTCCCCACAACCACCATCTATTAGAAAGGTGAAGCCGTGTTAAAACATTTAGCTAATTATGAAAGACAGAGTCAACCTTCCATGGTGTTAAGGGGAACTACTTAAGGAACCTTGAGATGAAAAAAATAATCACCTTCATGCTATACTGTGATACACACCCACACAATTTCTTGCTCTCTGTGGTGTTACAGTTTCTTCTAATGACTCTACGATACCACCAAAATTCATTTTATTGCAATTACTCTAATTTGTGTGTAGTATAACATGGGTTTGCTGAGTCTACAAAAGCAGTCACCTCCAAAGCTGAAACAGTCTTTCAGCACTATTAGGGAATAAAAATACACTGGAAAAAAAAAAACATAATAAGGTATTTTAACTATTAGTGCAAAATATAAGGAAGATAATTCACTGTATCTTGTTGCTCCTCCTCCTTCTGTCTCTGAAGCAGATCACCCCTACAGTCAATGTTATTAATTTGTTCATTCCTTCCTTCTATCCTAATGAGAAACAATTCTCTATCCCTTTTGGTTTCATCTCTGATCTTTCAAATCCCTCTGTATTGACCACGGCAACCCTTACTTAAGATGAACAGGCATCAGTGGAAGTTTAGTCAGGTAGACAGTGAACGCTGCGGAATTTCCATCCTCTCTGCCAGATCTTTGCCTTAAACCCTGCCCCTCACCCCTAACAGAACAAAAACCAGAATGCAACCGAAGACCTATTACTGAATGCTTCAAAGACTGAAATTCTTGCTCTAGATGACATATTCTCTTTCTTCCAAGTCTCTGACTCTACTATTACTCTTCTTTCTCAGACCTTAAATTGTCTGTCAAAGCCTGATAACGTAGATTGTTCCTAGACCCTAAAACCTTATTTCTTTTTTTCTCCTTCCATCTCTTGTTAAACCATAAATCTGGCCACCACCACTTTTGGCACATCACTAGAATTAGCCATTATTATTTCAGCCCTGAAATTCTTATTTATGTACTAATTATCTGATGACTGTGTCTGTTTTAACATATTTCATCAAAAAACGTAGGGTCAAGCTCTACTATCTGTTCTACCAGTTCACTGGCAGTAACGAAAGACTGCAAATAGCTAAATATTTCATGATTCAAACCCACTACATTTCATGTAGTCTGGAGGTCTACATCACCTCTCCTACGTTGTTGGATTCTTATCGCTTTTAATCCTTTTCAGAAGCCAAAATTGGAAGTGACATTCATTTTGTTAGTCTGGAAGCGCATCCCTTCCAAACACGGGAGCTTAGAACATCGTTAGCAGCTCTGTGTACATGCCCTCTGCCTCTTCATGCTCTACTGGGAGGTTAGAAGGGGAAGCTCCGACATGACCTTCCAGCCATTCCCTCATAATTGAAACCAGTTGGAATTTGAAGTCTTGAAAGGCAAGGACCATGGGGTTCATATTGATTACATCTCAAAGAACCATAGTTACTACAATGCAAGTGACAATTACCTTTTTCTTTGTGTTTGTACCCGTGTGAGTCCCACTGTAGGTCACTGTCAAAGATGGTGAGCAATAGTTGTATGCCTCAAAAATATCACTGCTCTCTTGTCTTTGACACTGAACTAACGCCAAGTTCAATAGACAAAGTCTAATAAAAAATGAACAGATGGACACATGCAGCTGTTTCACAGACTGTGAATATCGGAATATTTTTGAAGCAGACCAATAATGTTGCCTGACAGCTCTAATGACAACCCAAAACTTGCAGTGTGCACTAATACACTAAATAATTCAACTGTGTTATCTCTTTGAGACAGCACTATGGAATTTAGACAATTCTCCTTTTAGTACAAATATATGAGAACATCATATATGGAGATATATATATATATGGAGAGGGACTCTTTGTCAAGAAGTGTAGTGATAGGACAAGGGGTAATGGCTTTAAATTGGAATAGGGGAGACTTAGATTAGATATTAGGAAAAAATTCTTTCCTGTGCGGGTGGTGAGGCACTGGCCCATGTTGCCCAGAGAAGCTGTGGCTGCCCCATCCCTGGAGGGGTTCAAGGCCAGGCTGGATGGGGCTCTGAGCAACCTGGTGTGGTGGGAGGTGTCCCTGCCCAGGGCAGGGGGGTTGGAACTCAACGATCTTTAAGGTCCCTTCCAACTCTAACCGTTCTATGATTCTATAACATGAAAGAATTAGGCTTGTTGATACAGGACTAAAATATAAGGCATCAATTTCTTTAGGGGGGACGATGACTTTAACAAGATTGGCAAACTGACTAAGACAAATTCAAGCACTATTCAGGTGATCAAGATTTGTCCCTTCTCAGCCAGCCACCTAAATAAAGGCAAACTTCAAGCCCTTATCAGAGTTATAAGGGCAGCGAGGCACCTGTTAAAGATTCTTGATGCCCCCATGAGTCCGGTAAGTAATACCTTCCTTCCACCTATGAGATGTGGATGTAAGAGTTCAGTCCCTTTCTCAGTTTCGGCAGAGTTGTTTCTATCGTGTTCAGAGACACGGTAGGTTTACTTCTTTCCATAAAGAATTTGGTATATGAAGCAAAATTACAGTAAAAATATATAAAGCAAAATACATTTCTTGTTTCTCAGCTGCTATTTTAGTCCCAAATCTCATGTAAAGCAGTTTCTTGATTTTTTGGATTGGATATTGCTTTTCAGTTCTGGTTTATTCCCATCCAATTTGGCCTTTCTTTGGTGTCAGACAATGACAATGAAGACAAGAGGCCCTTCTAAAAGTAACTAGTTCTGAGTCTGTAATTATGCTGCCAAATCTAGGAGGGTATTAACACTGGCACAGCTTCCAATACTGGCATATCTTTGATGGCAGCAAGGACTCAGAGAATGGCAGATGCCTCTAAGCAGAATGCAATGGTTGTAGTCATGGACAACAAGAACTCAACCCAAATAACACCCCCCAGCTGCAGGCATGGCTGAATTCTCAGGGGATGGGAGAAAAGATAGGTTGTCCCAACTCCAAATATGCCCACAAACCCTAACAAAAGCCTCCTTTCATTTGTATCCTGACTGGAATGATCGGTCCCATGGAGGAATGGGATGGCTTTTTTAAGCAGAGAATCAGATGGTGACAACCTCTGCCTATTCTGCTCTTTCAGTCCCCATCTCTACTTTGTGAAGTAACCTCTAGCTCCCAACAGATCTTCTTCACTTGCTGGAGTTGTGATAGCATTTTTGGATTGTTTTACACGGTATTTGTACTGCTCCTGGCCAAATTCTTAGAATTACGGCCAGCCTTTAGAGCACGGGGAAAGTTTAAATGGTGAGGACTCCATTCTAACAGAGTAGGAAGGAGAGGCAGCTGGGCTGCTCTTGGTGGATCCACCAACACAGCCTCCGTGGCTGGATGGTGCTGGTGCATTGGACTGAATTCTCCAGAACAAAGCTCAAACAGATGAGCAGTAACCAAATTTACAGTTGGGCTTTTGCTACCTCACTTAATATTTCTGCAAAGCAGCCCATGCCAAAGGAGCAGGACACTCAAAAGATTCAGAGCTCAGATGAAAGGAGTGCATTTATACCCACAGTGGTAGTGATGTTAACAGAAAAATGCTATCATTTGTTAGAGGCTATCAGGTAATCTGCCACCACGAAGTCCACTGAAGGGATTCTGAACCACCTTAAACTGTTTTTTCAAGCTTGGTTGGTCTCACCTTTCACTCTGTAATTGAGATCTACCTATTTTGTTTTATAATCAGGCTTCATTCCCACTCAATAATTACAATAGCAACCAGGAATACATTACACAGCAAACACTTGAAAAAAGAAAAAATCATGACTAGTTTACCCTGTGTAGAACACCATACAATAATCTGCTTCAGGAAGAAGTCGCTGTTATCGGGTCCTTTCACTCTTTTAATGTCACCAGCCCATTTGTCTCGCGCCTGCCCTTCTCAAGCTGCTATTGCTGCGCTTGATGCATTCCCCTTCACAAGGCACTTCTCCAGCAAACACACTGTATTATCACTTAAAAACCCTCCTTGAGACATTCTTCAAGCAAGCCAAAAAAGAAACCAGTCCCTTTATTACCAGGCGGTAAGAGAGACGGATAATTTATGTAACTACGTGGTGGGACTAGAAGTGTGAGAGCTGACAACCAACGGCTGCAGTCGCTGGGGAGCATTTCCCCTCTGCTCGCTGCCTCAAAGCTCTCTCCTGCCAAAGTAACAAGAGGCATAAACCACAGGAATTATAACAAACCCTCCCAATTTACATAGCTGTTTTTCCATTTAGCAACTGGGCTGCCTGTTTTGTTATTTCTTTTTCTTCCTCATGCTCTGGAATGGTAAGAGGATAGGGACACCTAGTCGATAGAGAAATCACAGAGCCAGCATAAAGACAGTATTTTTTTCTTTGTAGGAAAGATTAGCGATATTCAGTAAAAACCCAACTTATTTATTGTTCTGGATCAAATTCAAGGGCACCTCTATCGTAACTCACCAGGATCAATCACAACTTTTTTTTAAAGTGAAAAACAGGCTGATATGAAAACTGAAGGGTGCAGAGAACACCCTGTGAGCTGTGTAAGTGGAAGCCCTGAAGACGCAGGATGAACAAGCCAAACCACATGCCTATAAGCAGAGGCTTTGTTCGCAGAAGTAGCCCTACAGTAACTGGAGAGTTACAGCACCCAAAGTTTGGGTCCAAAGCCTCTTGGGTCAGAGTTTGCAGTAGTTCAACAGCTTCCATTCTGAATTTGGTAAACTTGGTTGGATTTTTTGCAGTGAAAGAATTCTCAAGCTTAGACAGCGCGTTTCAGAGGAACAAGATTTCACAGACAAGAGGATTCTTTCAAGTAGAAAAAAAGCAGAAATAGAATTGCCTGAATTGGGAACTGGACGTCCAGTGTTCCTCCAGCTCTTCTTAGGATAACGACATATGAAAAATTAACACTAGACAGCAGAAAGAAAACGCACCAGTGATCTCTAAGCAGGAAGCATCTCCCCAGGATCTCTGGGGGTAAAGCCTATGGTGTATGTTCTATAAACATAAAGAACTCAACACTGTGGGGAAAGCTGGCGAGAGGAACTGGGTGATGGTGGCGAGCGTCCCTCCCTTGTCCCATGCTTTTTCCAAGTTAGGGTAATCAACTCTCATTATTCACAAAGCTGTGCTTGAAGATGAGCTTCTCACTAAGATACTAAGCTCATCTTCCAGGACTGCTACTGCCATGTATGTCTGGGTGCTGGTGCTTTCAAACCATCATTTACGAAATTGCTTCCCTAGAATTAATAGAATAATATGTATGCACAATTGAACATAAGGAAAAGTGAATATAATTTATATTTAAAGCAATGCAAAAAGATTATAATTTAAACTAAGCAAATTGCAATTATTGCTCAATCTCATTGAAGGATTATCTTCTAGTTCATCTCCCTGTTGGCAATACATTTTCAAATGAAATATTTGAACACTGAAGTGGTTTTTAAAATTATCTCCCATATATTTTTCTTGCAGCTATAATTAGAATCTAAACCTATTTTATTCTGAAAGACCTGGACTGGACCAGAGGATGTGCAAATCAACTGTCAGTGATTTGCATTCATTTGCTGTTTTCTAAGATAATAGGATGCCTTGGATGTTGCTGCAGATCAAATAGTGAATTAAAAATAGTTAATTAAAATTTTAAATAATATGAATTAAAAGTTACAAAGACAAGTTCTTTATTTATTATTGTTTTTCTCAAATCAGCAAAAACCTCATTATTTCCAAATTTAAATAAAACCCTTGGAAATGTATGCTTTTGAGCATCTTCAAAAAGCTATCCACCAGGAGCATCATAGAAAAGTTTCTGAACCTATATTCTGCGTGTAAAACATTTCAGTACAGCATTATATGAAAAACTTAGCGATACCTATCAAGATCAATACAGTAACTGAAAAAGTGTGGTCTTTTTCCTGAAGTGCTGAATGGGTCCATTGATTTTACTGTTTCAGCCTGCAAAAAAATCCAACCTTTATACTCTATTCTTCATTTTCTCTTGCTACCTTTTAACAGAGACACTGCAAAACACATCACAAAAAATTACCCAGAAAAAAATAGAGCAAAAAAGACGTGTCAGCCATCTACTATAGATAAACTGATTTTCTTTGACCACTAATCAAAGGTAACTACATGCCATTTTTAAAATATTGCTGCATTTGAACTGTTAAGGAAGAAGCGTGGTAGCCTCAGTGTAATTATTTTTACTATATTTAACCCAAACGGAATGTTTATTCCTCTGAAAACTGGTACGGCTGCACGTCTCAGTTTAGTTGTCAAGCCAGTGACTTTTATGTAACAATGGTCTAATTCTGTCAACAGCATTATGTGAGACACATTCAAAGCTTAAGGGAGAATCCAGATCTCTTAAAACAGAAACAGAGATCATTATTCAGTGGCCTTTTATTTAAATAAGAGCTATTGGTTATGTCTTATCTCAGATTTGTCCATTTATTCTGATGATCACCCAACATTCCCTGTTATGCAGGAGCCTTCAGTATCATCCAAATAGTCTTCAGTATCATCCTGGGCTTTCTCCTGAACAGACTTAATTTTTTTTCAAATAACATTGTTCACAGTTAACAAGATGGCGAAAAATCATTAGAGGTAGAGAAATGATGGGGCAGCGTGTATTGGATTGCTGACTCCTTTGAGATGAGGCTTGTTTTGTCTCTCTTAGTTCATACAAGGCATGAAAAACATTTCATAAATTTTGGGTTTCTATCTAATAAAGTCATAATCAATGATTTTGTTGTCAAGTATTGTGGAGGAGAAAAAAAAAATCCCCTGATTTATGCTTTTCAAGACTAGGTTAAGACTGCAGGATAATTACTCCTCTCTATTTCTCGAGGCACTTCTTTCCTCTCTTCCTTCTCAATCTTTAACTCCTTCCCTTTCCTCCCTCCATCTCGCTTTCTGGAGAACAGCTGAGGCTCAGGTCTGCGCTGATCTATTTGACTACTTTCCACAACTCCAACAGAAATCTTGCTCAGGGCAACATTCTTTAGATCGCAGCCCTCGTGAAACAGAAGCTTTAAGAAAAGCAATGCCCGTGTAATGTCTCAAAATTCACTGGAAACATCTTTCTTAGGCAAGAGCATTGATGAATGGATCCAACCACTTTTGTCATTCAAAAACGTTATTTGTTACAAAAAAAACCCAAACAAACAAACAAAAAAACCCCCTCAACCCAACAAACCCCCACAAGTCTCTCAAGGGATATAATAATCATGAAACGGCGCTATATGATCACGTGTACCCTATTTGCATGTTGATGGCACGAAGAAGTGCAGTCTGATGAAAAGATTTAAGAACCAAAGGAAAAAGAAACAGGGGCCAATTAATGTGATG
This sequence comes from Pedionomus torquatus, assembly GCA_013398155.1. Lineage (NCBI taxonomy): Eukaryota > Metazoa > Chordata > Aves > Charadriiformes > Pedionomidae > Pedionomus > Pedionomus torquatus. The sequence continues at coordinate 137,851 of VZRU01000676.1, forward strand.
TTCAAAGGACACACCGAGCTGGGATTTTATAGTATAGAGTGAAATACTTGTGTTGCATATTTCCATCTCATGACTGGCTAAAAAAGATCAAAGCTTTTTTATTCCATATTAAGAATGACAGAATATTACAGCAAACATGCAATAAGGAGAAATGTAATAAGCTTTAATAAAAGATGATAATAAGGTTTGATAAGAACTTTTGGAATGCCACCAAATCTGGAATGTAAGATGAAAGCATCTGCATGTAGAGATTGTAGTGTGTTATTTGGAACCCCATGGAGCTAAACTGTGATTAGAACTACATATTTTTCCATAAATTAGCTTTTGTTTTGAATTTCCTGCTGAGATCACATGCGAGTTGATTGAATGTGGAAGTCAATATATAGGTTTTCTAATCCTTTGCTGTTTGTTAGGCTTCATGATACCACGATTACAATGGTCCACTTGTAGATCAAAGGTATGTGATTGAGGGCAAACCAAAATAACCTATAACCTCTTCACCAGGTGATTTAGATCTATCCAGGGTAATTACCACTCACCTACCTCAACTGTGCAATTATGTAGATGCATAAACCAACCACTATATGCAGCTCAACCTGAAAACCACATAATTTCCACTTAAATCGGTATATAAAAACAGAACGGACACACTCGGTTCCTTTTTTACACAATTCTACCTTATCCTCAGCACCTCCAATATACACTTATAAGCCATTAGCAATCCACATAAGCAATTCTGTACAAATGCTTGGTTCAAAACCCCAAGGTTTAAGTCAGCTCGGTGATCACGGTCATCCCTCCACTGAGACATCTCTGCCACCCTCGGACACGCTCAGGGACACAAGCTCCTCACCACATTCCCAGGAATCAGCTGTGTGCCTGGGCCAGAGACACACAGGAGAGCCTGGCTACAACACAGGGCATCCTTTATTATACAGCCATTAATGTATTTTATGTGCATTGGAATAACACACCATCTTCCTCGAGAGAGTCCTCCCTACCGCTTTTATGAAACTGTTCCAGTGAGCAAAGATATACTGTAGGTACCCAAAAAAGACTACTAACAAAAAGCAAACAAAAAAAATTATTCATATATGATTTATGAAAAGAATACAACCTTACTGTTAATTGTTTGTAAGTCCAGTGATTCACTACTTGCAAGCCAGTTCATAAGCCACTCGGTATTTTTTAAAGAGCTATCTAAGCCTCAGGAAAAACAAGTAAAGATTACAGTTTTACACTGATTTCCCACCCCACCCCACCCCCGGCCCCTGAAAGAAAACCAGCTACGACACTGAGCTGTAAAATCTTACAGGTGACAGTAAGAACAGGCAGCCTTCGTTCCAAAGCAGCAGCCGCTTATAAAATTGATGGGGAAAATCAACTACTCCTTTTTACTGTGTGAAAAGATATTGGATCAGTAATTAAGAACTTTTGTCTCCATCTGAACTGAAATAACAAGAAGGAATATATCTCTCCTTTTCAAACATGTAAACCTGTATATCATTACCTCTACTTGAGATTATTAACTGGAGAGAGACAGAAAAGAAGCTGCTGAGGACCTGGAAAATAAGTTGAAAAATGTAAAGTACTTGACAGTGTGAAAAGATTTGGAGTGAGTCAAATGAGGACCCACTGTCCCACAAAAAACGCCTCCAAAAACCCAGCCTGAAACCTAGAATTTCAGAGATGAAAAAGAAGATGAAACAACAGATGAGCTTTCACAAGTGAAGACGAATTTGTACCCAGTTATTGTGCTACACTTTTTGAAACTCATATAAATCAGCGGTTAGTAAAGGGCACTAATTCTAAGCAGCTGGCTGTTGTTTTATAGTTTTCAATAAGTATTACTGAAATAGAAGTACTCCTCTTCCTGTACCATAGCAATGGTAACGTCGGAGTATTTTTCAGTTAAAAATTATAGGAAGCATATATTTTTCCTTACTTAAGGGTCTGTGGAGCTAGATAATTTTCCAAAATGACTGCTATTCATTTGCAATACCTAATCCCCCCCCTTAAATTACTCATTCTGTAAAGTTCTTAAAAGAGATGCTTTTATGTGATGCTATTTCATCAAATGTTGGCAAACCCACTCTGGTGTTGTTTGATGCGCTGTTATCATTGGGAGAAATTAAGCATTTCAAATGTAAACATCCACAGCATCTAAAGAGTTGCAGCTCATGTCTTTTCCCTGGATTATGAAACTGCAAATGGTGTGACAGGTGACGATGCCCAAGAGACAGCATTTTCTCTTTTTTTTTTTCATTTATGAATGAAGCTGTCTGAAATGGCACCAATGTGAAAATGAAGGATGTCATATTTAAAGATCCCTGTCTCCTTCAGAGGACACCTAACTTTCATCTATAATTAATCACTGCGGTGGGGTAATTACACCTGTACAACCCACATGTTCTTGCAATCTCAGCCAAAAACATAACATCAAATGATATTGCTCACAGCAAGTTTGGACACACGTTCTTGACCTTTTTATTCTAAAGTGCTTGTGTAAGGAGAGGTTTACCAAAATTTCACCTCAATCAGACAGTTTTAACAGCATGAATCTTTTAAAGCCTTCAAAAAGAGACCAGGCAGTTCTCTTCATAGAAAAGATTCAAGAAAAGATTGCAATGTACAGAACAGATGAGATTCAGGAAAGATGCAATTTATACAAAATACTATCGGTCTTACTACATGTCTCATAGTTGACATATGGCTGCAGACAGCACACCTTTAAGGGCTGGCTTCATTCTTCACAGAGACAAGTTAGAAATGAATGGGAACTACTAGCAACGAAGAGCTGTCATCTCATGTCCACAGCAACTTGAGCCATCCCCTGAGTAATTCAACCTCTGCTTTGCAAAATCTCTTAAAGATAAGCAGATATTTGAAGTGTTACATGTTTATGTGCTACACGCTTACCTCCATCGATAAAATAGGAACTACATCTCCAAATTACTCTTAGCTTGCTATGTATCCCCAAAGCGTAGCTGCTGTAATTTAAGCTCATTTTTCATTAGACTGAAAAAGTGCTCCTCTGTGGGGCTCTGGCAGGAGGAGGGCAGAAGGGCCCACACCTCTGCCTAAGGTGATTGCAAGAGATTTCAGAATTCCTGAAAACACCATCCAGGTTTTGAAACTCCATCGCGTTGCAGCGCAGTATGATGGCAGAAGCACATGGTGTGGGACAACGACACCGCGTCACCTCACGGTTTATTTCTATGCCTCTTCCGCTGCCAGGATTTACTGAGTCTCAATCTGCTCCACTGGGCAGAAGCGGAAGGGTGACAAGACTCTTGCCAAAAACCCTTGTGATAAATCTTAATTAGAACACAAGGCTTTTGGGGAGCAGAGGTGGGTATGCTCCTTGACGGATTAACTTTTTTAATCCCTTGAAATCTTGTCAAGTCTCTTTTAACCTCCTGACTGCCAATTACATGTTCCCACATCCTTCTGTGGGAAGATTATCTTTCTCAATGAACGTTTTACTCTCAGTGCCGCTAACAGTAATAGCATGTGACATCCACAACACCAATCAAATATTAATACCGTGCACTCCTTGAAATAGTAAATATTCTATTATGTTTTGCACTCGGTCTGAAACACAGTAACAAGATCTTTGCTTAAAAAACATCAACCAAAAGCATTATCCATAATGGTATTCTCGCAAGAGACAAGAAAGTCTATTTAAATGTTCATGCTTCAAGACATAGATGTTAAACGTTTCCATTTTGTACTATTTCAGTGAAAGACATTAAAACCATTCTCAGCTCAATTCAGCCCAATGAGGTGGTGAAGCACAACATCATCATCTTCTGACGAGTCACCCTCTCTCTATCTCCCAGTTTTGAAAGAAAAAATGTGGTAAAGATAATAAAATTATGTTATTGTTCACAAAATATTTGCAGACTAAAGAGGCACAATGAGCTCACCAGTGATGCTGCAAACACCACATAGAACTCACACAGATATCTAAAAGCCATAGCTATGGGATTCCAAGGAAAACAAATCTATGTCATGTAAGGCATAGCTGAAAAATCTCTGCGGTGCAGAAAGTTGTGGAAGTACCGGCTGTAATATTAAGCTTCACATTAAAGCATAAAAGCAGTGTGGCCAGTCACAGGTGTAACAGAAATACTGCCATTTACATTTACATTTACACATGTCACACACGTCTGAAAGGAGTTGCCTCGACTGATGTCAATGTAAGGCATGGGCCACAAATACCAATTATATCCAGCTTTTACAGCTCTGTTTTTAAAGATTGTGAAGTACTGAAATGCAACCAGGACACTGGGGCTTCAGACTTCAAGGATTTTCCTTAAAATCCTTTAAAAATTTCAGGAGGTGGTTTCTACCTGCTAAATAACTGCATCGTACCCCATTCTCTGGGTGTGTGACCCCATGCTGAAGAGGCTACACACCTGCATCCAGCATCACATCTACTGTGTCCAGTTCTGGGCCCCTCAGTTCAAGAAGGATGGGGAACTACTGGAGAAAGTCCAGCAGACAGCTACAAAGATGATCAAGCAACTGGAGGATCTCTGATGAGGAAAGACTGAGAGACCTGGGGCTGTTTGGCCTGGAGAAAAGAAAGCCGAGTGGTGACCTCATCAGTGCTTATCAATATCTAAAGGACGGGTGTCAAGAGGATGGGGTCATGATCTTCTCAGTGGTGCCTGGTGACAGAACAAGGGGCAAAGTGCACAAGCTGGAACATGGGAAGTCCTACCTGAACAATTCTCAGTGACAATAGCATTATAATACTCAAAATTAAATGCAGGTCAAGGAGAAATACAGTTTCTATAAACACATAATGAAAGTAAAGGTGATTAATGGCAAGTAAACTGTATTTTCCCTCATGCCTGTTAATTACACTACCTATGCTGGGTATTGTAATAAAAGTTCCATTTAAATGGCATTATTAATTAAGTTGTTTTCCTCATTCCTGGCAGTAATTGGCTTTACAAACAGCAGAATAATGTTAACTTGGCACTGCAATCAAAAAGAAATATTATGTTGTTCTTTATTGATAAAGTAAAATAGATTCCTTTTGATTACAGGTAGATTTAGTCACTGCTGTAGTCAAAAATTCAGTTCTGTAACTGTCACGGTTGTAAGTCCATTAGTTTTGGGGAGGGTGGTTCTGCTCTTCTCTGACTCGTGCCACTGAGCCCAACAGGAAAGGCATCTGGTGCTCCGCAATCTGGGCATCGACGCGAATGCCAGCAGCTGTCACACTAAATCCCGAGCAATATGGGAGAATCTCAGACAACAAACTTGGAAACAGCACCGCAGCCATGGAAAGTTAACCGTAGTCTGCAGAAACAGACAATTTCCGAGTTTTTGAGGATTATTTAAAACCCACCTGCAGGATAGTTAATTGACCCTCAGCTGTAATTTTCACACTCTGCATCCTCCTGATGATGGAACTTGTTTCCTATTTTTCCTGGCCAGCTCCTTCTTCTCTTTTTACTTAAAACCTCTCAAGTTGCTCTGTTATCATTCTCAATAAGTTTTTTAGACAACTCTGAGGACAGCTGTCCATTATTAGAAATCTATTAGCATATAAATTTTCAACTTACTTTAAATTATCTGGAGATGATGATAGAACAGTAACATTTTCTGATGGACAAAGAGCATGAATGCACAATAGAATAACCACAGACTAAGCATAATGTATCTATTTTTATACAAATGTGGAAAATATGATTATCTGTAATTATCAAACGTGGCTTTCAAGTCTGTTATCTCTTTTCCATTCACATTTCATTTGCAATTTGTGGTATGACTGTATGGTCATCTCTGTGTCAGGGCACAACAGCAGTTTTTCCAGTTTCTCACAGAATGAAATATAAACTACAATACATTTTCCTAGACAATGTTTCAGTTGCTAAGTCTAAATGTTAGCTTTCTTTTCTGTCCAAAATGGATTTGCTTAACTGTTCACAGCAAGCAGCACTGATAAAAATAGTCCTGTGGTCTTTTTAATTAAATAAAATTCCTTATTGTTTGGTTTTTATTGGTTTTGGTTTTTTTTTCTCCTTACAGAAGAGATGTCCTTCCGTTATCACGGATATTTAAATATTTGGTTTATCACAAAGAATAGCTGGCTGGTGTATATTCTTGTCCTGACCACTGCCTGCAGAACTAAGGGTAACAAAAAGATCAGCCCAAGGTAAACGAGGGTAAAATGCTCAACAGACTGGGGAATAAAACATATTGTTGAGAAGAAGTTGGGACAGCAGAGGCCTGACTAAATACGTCAGGTCTCACTGTGTATTCGAAGAATGGTTTATGTTAATAGAAACCTATTTAGTGGACATAAGACCATATTCATGACAGATGCCTGTTGTTTTTCAGCGTTGCAGCTCTTCACGCTCAGCTGCCCAAGTCTGGTGGTGGGTAATTCCAGCACTGACTAAGGAAAACTGTTCACTTCTTTGGTGCCATACACAGTGAAAACGGCACTAACTTCTTGTATTGCCTCAGACAAGGCTCCATTGGCGATGGAGAATCAACTGCCAAAAGCAATTCCTGGGGAAGAGGGGCCTCGATATCCCCAGATTCTCAATCATTTCACCTAGCTGTTGAACCCACACTGAAGAAGAAATCATAGAATGGGCAGAGTTGGAAGGGAGCTTGAAGGTCATCCAGTTCCAACCCCCCTGCCCTGAGCAGGGACACCTCCCACCAGACCAGGTTGCTCAAAGCCCCATCCAGCCTGGCCTTGGACACCTCCAGGGATGGGGCAGCCATAGAGTCTCTGGGCAAGCTGTGCCAGGGTCTCACCACCCTCACAGTAAAGAATTTCTTCCTGAGATCTCATCTCCATCTCCCCTCTTTCAGTTTAAAACCGTTCCCTCTCATCCTATGGCTCCCATCCCTGACCAAGAGTGCTTCCCCATCTCTCCTGGAGCCCCTTTAGTGATTGGAAGAGGCCCTAAAGTCTCCCTTGGAGCCCTGAACCCTCCCAACACTCTCAGCAGAGGGGGTCCAGCCCTATAATTAGTACAGTAGCAATCAATCTGTTAACATAGCTGGCCAGAGCCTGTGCTATGCAACAACATATGGCCGACAACTCCTCCTGAATGACCAAAGTTCTCTCTAATTGCACAGAGGATTTTTCTGTTTGAAAAGAGACACCACCCCCAAGAACAGCAAGCTCCTCCCCTCAATTAAACCCAGAGTGGACAGAGAAGATTCCAGACGGTAGAAGTGAAGGATGGAGGTTACAGACTCCCTCAACAAAGTTTGGGTAAAACTGCTCATGTTTATACAGAAAGGTCAAATGAAGGCAACTTCATATTTCTTACTGTTTCGTGGCTTAGAATTAATACTGCTCTTCCTAGTCTTCCAAACAGGGAAAAAGATTCTAAAATGTTCACGTTGGAAAAAAATAGGTCGTTTTTTTCCTGGGCTGCAAATCTGATTATGGACTGCAGTTAAGCAAATGAGCAGCTTGAAGAAATTTCACTGTAATCTTGCTCCTCAAATGAGGCAGTTGATATTCTTCATTCCCCATCTTTTTAACCCCTTATTTCAGGCAGCTTTTCTTTAATTTCTTTACTCTGAACTAGAGCTATTTTTTAATTCCAGTCTTCTATCTGTTGCTGCACTATCTTTTGGTTCAGCACTTGCATGTTTTTGTTGCTTAATTCGTTATTTCTCGATCACTTAAAAGTAGATGAAGCTTCTAAGTGCAGGACCAACATTCTCCACCACTCACTCCTAAAAATCATGAGGGCTCATTGACAAGAATGGTGAACTTAAACATTCTGTACATCACAAAATGGTTCAAAGAGACCATAAGGGCTAGAAAATAAGAATATGTGGGGGGGCTGGAAGTGAGAATATCTTTAGCCTGAAGTAACATTTTCAATTCTTCGTGACCCCAAAACTGTATTAAGTAGCCTTACGCTGCAGCATTTGCCCTGGTCTCTCTCCAGTACTGATGTCCTCTGCTCTCACCTCCTCTTTGCAGACTTTGTAAATGTAGGAGTCCTTCCTGTCAGAGTGATGGAAGAAGCGCAAGACAGACCAGACTCTCGATGCAGCTCCTTCCCCTGGCTCAGCTAATTGATGGAGCAGTAATTGCCTGAGCAGTTCTGCAAAGGCAGACATGAAGTCTGGCAAACTGTCTCTTCTGCCTTATGTTGCCTGAGCACAGGCAGCAGGATCTGAAGTCACTTTCTCTACCCCACTGTAGTGGGTTGACCCTGGCTGGATGCCTGGTGCCACCAAAGCCACTCTATCGCTCCCCTCCTTGGCTAGAGAGCGAAGAGAAAATATAATGAAAAGCTTGTGGGTTGAGATAAGGTCATGGAGATCACTCACCTGTTGCCATCACAGGCAAAACAGACCTGACTTGGGGAAATTAATCTAATTTATCAGAGTAGCATAACAAGAAATAAAACCAGATCTTAAAAACACCTTCCTCCCACCCTTCCCTTCTTCCTGGGCTCAGCTTCACATTTCTCTGCCTCCTCCCTAGAGCAGTGCAGGGGTGTGTGGAATGGGGTTGTGGTCAGTTCATCACACCTTGTCTCTGCTCCTCAGTGGGAGGACTCCTCACACACTGCCCCTGCTCCAGTGTGGGATCCCTCCCATAGGAGACAGTTCTCCATGAACTGCTCCCATGTGGGTCCCTTTCATGGGGTGCAGTCCCTCAGGAACAGACTGCTCCAGCGCAGGTCCCCCACGGGGTCCCAAGTCCTGCCAGCAAACCTGCTGCTCCAGCTTGGGCTTCTCTCTCCATGGGGCCACAGGTCCTGCCAGGACCCTACTCCAGAGTAGGCTCTCCATTGTGTCACAACCTCCTTTGGGCATGTACCTGCTCTGATGTGGGGTCCTCCATGAGCTGCAGATGGGTGTCTGCTCCACCATGGACCTATAGGGGCTGCAGGGGTACAGCCTGCTTCACCATGGCCTTCACCACAGGCTGCAGGGGAATCTCTGCTCTGGCATCTGGAGAACCTTCTCCTTCTTCACTGACCTTGGGATGTGTGGAGTTGTTGCTCTCACATACTCTCAACTCCTCTCTCTGGCTACAGCTGTTCTTGTACAGCAACTTTTTCTTCCCTTCTTAACTACGGTATCCCAGAGGTACTACCACCATTGCTGACGGGCTCAGCCTTGGCCAGGAACAGGTCCATTTTGGAGCTGACTGTATCAGACATGGGGGAAGCTTCTAGCAGCTTCTCACAGAAGCTACCCCTGTAGCCCCCTTGCCACGCACACAATACACCCATATCCACTGTGACCAAAGTAGGGATGTGATGCATCAATCCTTCTGCCTTTCTGAGAAGGACCTGGTTACACCACCCTTCAATGGGCAAGTGGTCCTATTAGCTCTTCAGTCCGCAGCTGCCACAGTCACACCGTGGACACCAGCCACACAATGTTGTTCCTCATCCATCTGTGCTGGTTACAGCAAGGGCTGTAGCGTTTTCATGCTTGTGGCAATGTCCCTCTGTGAAGTTCAAAACATGTCTCAAACCCGCTTTACAAACATGACACACCACCTCAGCTGCTGTAAACCTCAGCAGACAAGCCAGACCACTGCGTTAGAGCCATCTCTCAGGATGCTAGAGGTCATACAATTCTGCAGTCCTTCCCACCTTTTCCTGTTAAGGCCAATGTTCTACTCATTCATTTCCCTCTCACACCTATGCTATGAAATGGTTAACGGACATGAAGGACCATGTCCAGCTCACATTAATGATTTCCACCAATATATACTTGGATAACCTATGAAATGGAAAGTATTTCTGATATTACATCTGTAGAGATGGGAAAACCACATATATGAATTGGTGTAATCCATTCATGGTTTTATGGACCCAAAGTTCTCTAGAGAGCGTCCCTGAGTGCTGGATTTTACATTTAGATTGCTGAGTTAGCTGAAATACGTGTAATATCACCAGTAGGCAAAGAGCTCCCTATTGACTAGGGGCAGAGGAAGGCCCTTGTGCACAGTTTATTTCAGCAAGGAGAGCTGGCGTGCGCCCACGAAATGTCATACAGCTATATTTGGTTTTTTTTTTTTTTAGAGGGTATCTGAATAAATGATGTGTGGAGCTGAAAGCTCTCACTCACTGGAAAGCTCAGCTCTTTTTCCCAAATACAGGAACAGAGGCGCATTAGACATGCTTATATTTCTTAATGTGCTTGTGGGAGAAATAATCCGGTGCAGCTATCTCTTTGTGCCCCTCAGATTCATAAGCAATCTGGCTCTTTGGGGCTAGCAAAGTGTAAAGCTCGGCTCAGAATCAGGTCTTCAATATTTTACTATCTCTATGGCTGTTTTTTACCCAGTTTTTGACAGTGTAACTTCATACCAAATTCCTTCTTTCGCATTCATGTGTTTATTTAGTGGCAGATGTTTGCTTCTGATGACTTAGGAGGCAGCATTATGGAGACTGAAGGCAATCAATGTGTTTTATAAATGGGATTGTTTCAATTTCACTTGAAAAAAAAACAGATGTAGCGTCAAAAATTAACTCTAAACCACACCTTTATATTCCTGGGCACATTTCCACAAAACAAACCCAATCACAGTGATAGAGAGGGGCCAGAAGGCAGTGGCCAGCCCCCCAGCCCCATATTTGCACCTACTGACGTTGGTAGCCAGGGAGAAAGAGGGCATGTGGGGGCTCTTTTTTTGCTGGGGCAAAGAGGAATCGCTCAAGCTACTCAGCAACCCAGTTTCTTGCATCATTTACAGGAGCTTCAGCCCAGTAAGAACTACTTCAAAGGCTTTATATGGCTTATGCTGTGCTTTGGATTGAAACGAAGCAACCCTGTTTCAACAAAGGCAATGAAGATTTAAGGATCATAGGGCCTTCTAGGCTTTATTATTAATTTACACTGATTTCAAAAACAGCGAGGGAAGGGAAGATTGACTCTCCTCTCTCTATTTTCTTTCCTTGACTTGTTAAGACTAAGTGCAACCAGTACCAAGAACTAGACCCTTACACTTTAATTCCCATAACTGTGGTGACTTAAACTTCCAATTAACAAATCAGTTAAAAGAAAGTCTTTCAAGTCCATTTATGGACTCAGAAGTGAAAAATTCTGCAATCTGGACACAGGAGAAGCCACAGGCATAAAAAGAGCCTGTTCTGTTCCCTTATTAAAGTCAATGACATTTTTCTCACAGACAAGCACTGCCCCATTAACTGCCTAAAACTCAAATTATACAACATTCATAGAGAACAATTATAAATTTAAATAATTGAAGTGATGAAGAAGTAAAGGAAATCCTCCAAAATAAAAACCGGGAAATGGAGTTTAACAAACAAATAAAGAAAAGAGAGAATAATTAAAAATAAGCAACCTGCAAGAGAGAAAAAAGACTCCATCTTCTCTGCACCTTGTCCTTTTGGACAATTATTTTCTCAATCTTGCAATCACAAGTCTGTATCAGACTCTTGCCCGAGCTCTATACACAAACTTACGTGTACATAATGATGAAATAAGTCATAGTTTGCATTCCTAAACACTGCATTAGCCGTATTTCATGCAAAATGAGAGGAAAAAAGTTCCACAGACATGCTGCAAGTTATATACACATTACGGAATTTTTACAGTCTGTATTTTACACATACTTTTGTAGGGATGAGACACCACACAGCTTAATTGCAGTTCAAATACTTCTTTGAAGTTAATTCACCCACTCACATGCTGCAGAACACTTGCAAAATATTCAAATTTTCTATTTCCTCTAAACACGTGGGACTTCTCATTAAATCACTGCTGTGTTTTTTTCTCTTACCAAAAAAATTTTCCTATTTCAAGGTTAGTGTGTCACAATCCATACACAACCCATCAGACATCCCTATTGATGGTGACAATTATAAAAAAGAAAACGGGACTCACCTATAAAGTAGGACAGCAGTATTGCCAGCAGCACCGAGACCCCTACGGCACACAGGGCAGTGCATTTCCAGCTACAGTACTTCGAAGATTTCTTGAATTTAAAAGCACTTCTGGAGAGAGTGTTCCTAGGTAGTGGCCGAGTAGGAGGGGAATAAACTGAGCCGGATGCCATGGTGTACCCTGGCGTCGCGGTACTGAACAGCGGTGTGGTCCCTGTTCCTGTTTTGAATAGGAAATGCCTGCAGAAAAAAAGAGTGTACGGTAAAGTATAAAAGTAAATAAAGCTGGAGCAGAGGCAGTCATATCTCTTTTATTTAATGTTGACTATTTTTCAAGTCGCTAACGATATCCAATCTACAAAGGGTCAGAGAAGGAATACTTGTTGTGACACGTGCACATTAAAAAGGCATTTTTTCCCTTTAGGAAACATTAGTTTTCCCCTCTCCAAACATCAGTAATACAATGGGATCCAGACAGGAAACAGAACTACTCAAAATACAGCATGGTAGGGAGGAGGTCTCTCAGAGCTTATCTGACAGGCTTTCTGCTGCTGTTTATTTTTGTTGGCTTCCACTACAGACTACAGGAACTCCATTAAAAAGTCAATAATGAGCAATCTGACTAGAGCCCACACTACTTATTACAGCTTTCCTGGGTTAAGTACAAAGAAAACAGCAATCGCTCAGACACAAACTTTTGGCAACTTTGCCAAAATTAGTCAGTCAAAAGTGTTTTTTAATTTTTTTTTTTTTAATTTTTTCATCCTAAATGCTCAGTTCACTAATTGGTATCTCACCGTAACAAGATATGATTATGGATAGAGGAGTGAGTTACAACCTGGGAAGTACCCTAAAGAAGCACATTTAGTAAGTGCTCCAAAAGAACCACAGCCCAGCAAAAGAAAGGAAAAGCAAAGCCAAAGTTAAGACACACTCTGCGAGTTACCAGCAAACTTAACTTTGTTCAATTAAAATTTCTAAAGGAAATAATACTCCCCGAGTCTACCTAACGTAGAATCCTTTAATTTTAGCTCATGCAAGCATAATTATTCTGGAAGAGCCTCTAAGCACGGCATATACTACCTGGAGTTTTTCTCTTGATGCACATACACAACTGCACCAACAACAAAGCCTCAGCCAAGGAAAGATCTTTGTACCAGGGGGTTTTCCCCCAATTTATCTTGGCAACTCTGTAGCGCAAGTCTTGGCCTCACCTAATTAGGCTTTGCAAAATGAATACACTATAGCTAAAAATGGTAAGAAAGCACACAGTGGGGAATTCTGAACTTACCAAGCCCAGGAACAGCTAAACAGGACTAGAGAGGTGTTTGCATTTTTTAATAGGTAAGAGACACTCATGAATTGCTGATACCTGGGTTCTCCCAAAGCCAAGGGCATGTGTTTGCCTACTGTGTGCCACCTCTACGCTATGGGCCGGAGGATCTACCACCAACGGAGCCCCCTGTGGAGGGGAACGCCCCCTGGTTACACCAACGTGGCACAGCAGACTCTACTTCTCAGCTGATGGGACTTCCATCCTCCAGGACCCCAACTCAGAGACTCACATAGGGATGGCCCAACCTACACAGAGAAGTATGGCGGCTACGGCTTCGGCAGAAATGTGCTGCAGAGACACTCAAAATTAATTTGCCCCACTGCAGCCTGAGAAAAATACCAGCAGCTGATAAAGATGGTTTATTATTTGCAGGTGATTTTGCTACGGGAGGTTAACAGATATATTAGAACACCTTGGCATAAGCCCTCTGCCTGAAAATATCTGCATTACAAACATGATCCTGTGAAATATGCTACACAGGTTACTTCATTTTGAACCATATTGAACTTGCTAGCAGGAACAACAGAAGGTCTACCGATGCACAGCAGCACATCCCAATTTTTCAGGGCTTCTGAGCTCAGAGGATTACCAACGATTTCAAAAGACAAAGTCCCTGTGGTCTAAATCCTCTCTAAGAAGGTACTTCATTAAAAGTTGTGACATTTTCTATGTAGCAAACACCACAATAATAATAACTAGCCTTATGTAAAAAATGTTTGACACCTTACGAGACCATCCTTTTCATTTTACAGACTCACAGAAGCATGCAGATTCATTAAGCCCTGATAAAGCATCTTATCCACTTGACCTTTACTGCTTTTTCATTTCTGGCTACATACAGTAAATGCTGTGTCCAGATATATTTCACAGACAGTATCTATGCAGATCTCAAGAAAATGCCAAACCCAACGGCGGCCATTCCCCTCTGCATGTGCAGCGTGTAATGTTTTGGGGGACTGAAGGAAAGCCATACAGTAGATATAATAACACACCTCCTAAACAGCAGCTTCCGTGCTAAAAATAAGAAGCTGCTGGGCCAACCTGCAATTTTCACACCCTCCTGCTCTCGCTGTCAGGCTCAACAGACTAAAAATGGAACCTGACATTATAGGAGCCCTTGAATGGAACTCCATATACTCTAAGCTTTAACAAAACAATACCAGAAAACAGTCAGTCTCTGATCTTTTCCTTTCCTTTTTTTTTTCCCTCTGAGAAAGTGAGAGCTGAGAGGTACAGCCCAGCCTACTCAGACTGTAATCCCGACTCTCAGAGCCTTTGAGGAGTTAATCCAGTAGATAAACTGGGGAGATGGAAGTGTATCTGTGGCAGTGGGAGCTGCCACAGCTCTGACAGCCTACCTCAGGCATGAAGGTAAGGAAAGAAAATGGTATTTTTTTGGATGTGAACCTGGCAGCGTGACTCTGCACCTGGAGCTATTCCTCCCCCGCTTCCCATCCCATTAATCCAATGCCAGGGCGGCTGCACCAACTGGCTGGAAAATGCCAAGGGGAAAAGAACGATGGGAAACCCAGCCTGGCATCTTCCTCTGGGTTAAGAAAAATTTGGTTGGCTTTCTCCGTTCCTAAGGAGCGGAGTCACTAACAGAGTTGTCAGAGGCTCTCCCGCTACATGAACTGGAAGTGAGAAGTATTTAAAGCGTAAGGCTCTGGGACGTGCACATCCCATCTGCCTCCCCAGGCTGTGCCAAACGCTGCTCCCCGGAGATGCTCTGGAGGATATGGCATCCGACAACAAATCCCAGCTGCCTCCAGATAATGCCAGAGTTCTTACGCCCTCGAAATATAATCTATCCACAAATGATTTTAATTATCTATATATCTGTCCTACCTTGTCTTTTCAAACCTCGAAGCTTGAACAGCTAATTTCTAAAGCCTAAAGTGTTTGCAGGACCTGACCAGGTGCTGACTTACCGGCAATTACACCAAGGTTCATCTCACAGGGAGCTTATGGCATCTGCAATGGTGTATCTTTCATTCAAAATTGATCATCTAACAAGCACTTGCTAGATCTTCATGTAAGCAGCACTTTAAATATTTTATTAAGCTTTAGAGTACAAAAATCCAGTGAATCATGCTCATATTTTACAAGACAAGCTAACTCTGGTTTTATTTAATAATTCAATTCACTTTTGAAAGCAAATAATCCTCTGTTTTTACCTTAATTTTATATATATTTCTCCCTGCTTCTTCAATATGTTTCTCTTAAAAAGTGCAGCTAATCTTAACATTTTAGTGGGGGCAGAATTCAGCAGCTAACAAACCTAAACTACAGACCAGTGGTAAAACACAAAATTCTGTTACAAACTCATCCTTGGATTCAAATACAGTTGGGAAGTCCCCTCACTTCATGAACAGTAAACAATTTGCTTAACCTACGACTTTTTAAAAATAAGACAGAAGTACAGCATCAAAAACCTCAAAGATGTCAGCTCAGAAAACAAGCACATGAAGAAAAGTAAAATAATGATGCTTTTAATTTAACCCTCCAAGCACCAATGCTGGTGGGCACCTGCTGATAGAAAGACTATTTTTTTCCTCCCCAAACTGGGGGGAGGATTCACACCAAATAAGATTTTCTCTGTGCTGCAATAAAATTGAAGCACCTTCTGCTAAATTCAGTAAATGGGAAAACAGGAGGAGAAAAAAAAAAAAAAAAGCTAAAACCCCGCCATGAGTTGGGCAGAAAGATTAAGTTAACTGAAAACTGTCTTTAGAGAAACGGAGATAGATTATCAAAACATCCCAGGGCAGCAAGGCTCAGACTGTAAGCTCAGCGAGTTCTGATAGAAGATAGTCAGGTGTCCAGGAAGAGAAATTGGGATTTAGAGTAATTTTCTTTACCAAAGGGTCTGTGACAGAAACTTTTGAAGACAGTGGCTGCTCCACATCAGGGGATGCAGTATGACACGCACACATCTGGAAGGACCTAAGCCCCAGACTGTCAGAAGCACAAATATTATACAAATAAATCTTCGCCCTGCAAAAATGACTATTCCAAATTACATTTAAGCGGATTGGTCTCAATTTGCATAGAATTATTGCATAATTTGAACATTACTAATATAATTTTTAAATTAGATACATGAACTTTGTTGTTTTTTTTAGCTTATGCTGAAATCACCTCCCCTCGCAAAGATTCCCTGCGACGTGTAGTGGTGATTTCTCTGGTTTGGGGCACCCTACGTAGAATGCTTTGCGTATACTTGGAAAAAGTGTGGAAGCATCCACCTTAACATTTCCAACAACTCTCTTGGCAGCATTTTAGCTTTGTTTTAAAGCATTTCATATAGCACAACCACACCAATCCCATGGCAGACAGGCTAGCTACAGTGTAATACAAGTCACACAGGACTTCTACAAAATTTCATACTAAATAAGGAATTGTGCGTAAGACCCAGAAAAATTCTATTGAACATTAGAGTATACGTTGTATTTTGTCACCTAACCAGTGAAATTTAAAGGCAGCTGTTGCTGTTTTGTACTTTATTATTTAACTGATGACTGCTGCCACAGAATAAAGGTCAGTATCACTAGGCTTTATTCATATACAACAAAACACTCCTCACCTTAAGAGCTATAGTACAATTGATCCAGAATAAAGTCATATTTAGAATATATATGCTTATAAATGCTAAATCCTTTCCCCCCTCCCAAGTCTTTGAATCGTGCATTTTCATATACAAAAACAGTAAGAAGAAAAGCACCTGAAGAATCCTGGAGCAGAATAAATCTCTTAGTTTGGTCATGTCTCTGAACAGAGAGACTCCACAGTGACCAGTGACAAATGTGCCACTGCAGCACAGGTTTTCTTGCAGTGCTATCTCCTCTGCTGTCTCACCTGCAGCCTGTTTTGAGCCTGCAGGCTCAAAAGATTGCTGTACTTTCCTTGACTCTTCCAGCCAAGGCAACACCATCCCACCTTCTGCAATCACAGTGTAGGGGCTTTAAGAAATCACAGAATGATATGGGGTCAGAAGGGACCTCTGGAGATCATCTAGTCTGACCCCCCGCCAAAGCAAGTCCACCCAGAGCAGGTTGCACAGGAACACGTCCAGGTGGGTTTTGAATGTCTCCAGAGATGGAGACTCCACTACCTCTCCGGGCGGCCTGTTCCACTGCTCTGGCCAACCTCAGAGTAAAGAAGTTCCTCCTCATGTTTAGATGGAACTTTTTACATTCAAGTTTGTAATGTTTCTCTCTTGTCCTGTCACTGGGCACCACTGAAAACAGACTGGCCTCATGCTCCTAACACCCACCCTTCATCGACCTAAAAAATGAGCACACCAATTTTTACAGTGAGGAACATGGCTTAATCTTGCCCCTCAAAACCAACTCAAATCTGCCAGGATATAATTCTATTAAAAATTATCTCTTTGCCTCCAAGCAGTTTTGAATCTGTGGACATTATTATATAAATGAAGACATTTATTAGCAAGCCCAGGTAAATGTTCTTATCCATTTTATTAAGGTCCTCAATCCATTATCCTGGATTCACTCCAAGGCATGAAGCTGCAATATCTACACCTTAGACATCTAGAAATAGGAGCATACCAATTGTATTCTCCTAAGCCTCAAGAGGTGGAAAAACCTTGTATCAAATCCACTTTGAATGACTGTATCTTGAGAGAAACTTAAGTTTTAGCAAATTTGTGTTTTGGTGACATGTTTACCTCTCAGTACAACACTTCAGGAGCCTTGACTTCTCTGCTTGAAATTCCATCATACTCCTAATGACTTGGGTTTGATGTTTAATGCCATTATTAAATTTCTAGAAATAAAACCTGTCATTATTCTGTTTTGTAATGAATAGTGCTGTGATGATTGTTCACCTGAACTGAAAATAAAATACCAGATTTTGTCCAAAAGTGCTCCTGTCTGGAGACAGCAGCAATCGGTAATTAATTCTGCTTTTCAAAACTGTAACGGCACCTTCTACTACAATCTGGCAGCACCACGAGGCCAATGGGAGGAAGCAAGACATAAGGGTAGCTGCAGCTTTTCCTTTTTATTTCTCTGATGGTCCAAAAGGGCACAGGAAAGTCAGACAGAAAAGACTTTAGAGGTTTGGGAGCTCTCATTCTCTGCCTCAAATTCCTCATTACTGACACAGAGTGTGTGCCCATCTCTGTGTGAAGACCTAGCATTTTATTTGCCATTTCCATACAGAGAAATCAAGTGACCTTAAGCAAGTAACTTCAAGAGAGGATGAATATACCCAGTTGCAGCTATTTTACTTAGCTCCAACCTCCCTCGTTTATGTTTTTAAATTTATCTCTCCCTGACTTGCCTTAATGCAAACCAGCTGAATTTCCCCCCCGGGAACGGGCTATCATGCTTTCTGTTTGTTTACAAAACCCCTACCAGATACATTAACTGTCAGAATCTGAAGAAAACCATTAACTGTGGAAAAAACGGTGGTCCGGGAGGACAGTCAATCACGACACTGCATCTACCAATGGGTTTGCTCTCTCTCTGCCCAGAGACCCTCTTCATGCCGGATTGAACTGGGCTCTGAGTGAGACCATGACCCTCACCTGCCACTTGACGTTCGGGAGCTCCGCCTGGTTCACTAATGGATAGATCACATCAATAAATCTGATTCCTTGCACCGGGCCAAGGAAGCAGATAGAAAAACAAGATTAATCTCCGACGACTGACATTATAGGGAAGATGTAAAAGATAACAGAAATTAGTGGCTGGGTCTCATATGAACTCTGGTCCACTGATGCATGAGATCAGCTTTCCCAGTAGGCTCCAGAAGGAATTGGATTTTTGCTTCTCCGTGAGCACTTTATGCCTGTCTTCATCTTCTGTTAACATTCTTCTGAGATGAAACCTTGTAGCTGGTGGTGTTTGCCCTTAGCACAGGCTTATGACTGACTTCCACAGAACCATATGGCTGCACTTAACATAAATCCAAGTTAGCACAGAAACTACATTATGCTGAGAATTTTTGTCTCAGTTTATTTTCTGTGCAGAATCGCAATCGAAAAATTGCTTAGGAAAAGATAAAAGTGAATTTCCGCTTCTTCAGAGCCAATATTAATACCACCATAATCCCAGAAAGAGCTCCAAGATCACATCAGATCAAACAATGATCAAAGTTTGGAGGGAAAAAAAAGACAGAGAAGAGAACTATTATCCATATGCAAAACCAGAGGAAACATCTGTGGGAACTGGAGATAAGCCTCCTCTAACAGCTTATTTAAATGGTTCCAAAAAACACTTTACATGTGGTAACACTTGCTTGAATTTGGGTGGGTTTACACCGAGGACCCTGCTTTCTTTACAAACTGATGACCAAAAGCCAAGTAAAAAGGAAAAATACTACTTATTGCTTGTGTGCCTTTGACATCTGGCCCCTGGCAGGTTACGGTCCACTGCTGACTGCTGCTGGAGAAAGGCTGGAGAAATCAAACAGAAGAAGCTTCAAACAGCAATTTGGCCATAACAATATCCCCATCTGCTGGAAAAGCCACCATGACATGGTGACTTGAAGGAATGGATACTGAGAAAAGCTCCAAACTACTTCTCTTGAGGTGTGCAAGAGTAAATCTCTTCCTCTGCAAGGCATCTACCTCTCAGCATGCACAGGGCACCTGTAAACATCTTATTATTTGTTCCTTCAAATTCAGATTTGGGCTCCTAGCTTTCTCCCCTGGAGGAGGCTCACTTCTGTCATATGTATACGCATCTCTAGGATCAAAAGAACCAGTATAATCGGCTGGATCTGCCAAGCCTGCTCCTTCGTGCTCCTCTCTGCTCTGCTGCACTCTGAGAGGATGAGGAAGGGAAGCAAACAATGCTAAGCCGTGCTTTGCAGGAGCGAGCGGGAGAGAGGGATGCAAAGAAGGGTTCACCGTCTGGGTGGGCAAGGAAAGAAACCTGCCCTGATTTCAGTTACTCATACTCTTTGCTGCAGAACTGTCCCATTACCTCCTTCCAGAGCAAAGTGAAAACTGACTTATGTATTTCTGGAAAAATATCAAGTGGCTCTGTTCTCTTTACCTTCTCTGGTCTCTCAGATGACTTCTGTTTGGGCTACAGTAGTGACTTGGCTCTGGGTATTGTTGGTGACACTTCTGAAAGAGGCAGAAGTTGGAGAGAACCTGATAGTCCCTTATAGAGCACTTTCTGACATGGACCATGTCCATGCTATTCCAGGTCTCTTCTTTCCAAATGAAGAGAGAACAGAGGAAAGCGTCTGAATTTTGCAGTGAGGACTGGAAATGCTCATGTGACCAGTAAGAATTTATACTACAATTCCTTATCTCGTTCCCTGCTCTTCTGGAATTGTATCCCTACCGAGTCAGAGACAGAAAAAGAGAAAGTTGTCTCTGAGATGAAGTATTCTAATCTTTGCCAGTTCCTGTCTTGAATACTGAATAAAGTTAAGCTTTCCAGGGAGAAAATCAAAGATGAAAGGGGTAGGGTACAAGCAGGGGTAGGATACAAGTACAAGTACTCCTCCATCCTCTTTTAATAAATACCCTTGATGTCTTTATAACGCTGAAAGAGAACAATTGTTTAAAACTGCAAAAGGCACATGGAGACAAGCTGAAAAAGCAACTGTGGTTTAAGGGAGACTCAGAACTGTGTCATTTACCCAAAGATTAATTCAAAAGTTGGAACAAAGGTTGAAATTTTCTCCACAGCTGAAAGATCTGACTGAGCTAGTGGACATTTTAAAAGGAGATAAAACCAGAGGGAAGTTGAAGAAGTGAAGAATTATTCTGTGTGACTGATAGGATCTGAACATGCCTCGAGCTGGAAGCAGGCTGAAGTTTCCATCATATTGGATCTGTGAACCCTGGCTCACTTATTGATGTCCATAGCTGTGGCTCTTCCGCAATTTGGAGCCTGTGATAACCTGTGATGAACCCTGTGCTGCCACCACCACGCTACCAACAGTCACTCATACAGCCAGATTCATGTCACTGCAGTGACAGCACTGTCATAGCCTCGGAGTTACAGGCACTACCACCAACTTGGCAACTGTGCATGTTCGTGTGACACAACCATCATTCCTGTTCTCCACTCCTTACTGTTCCTTGGTGTAAACTTGTACACTTCTATATGCTCTCATTTGCAACAGGCCAAGATCGTAGACTTAAGAAGCCACCATTCATGGATTCACCAAGGCAGAGAGTTACACCTTGTGCCCAGATGAGGGATGATGCTTTATCTGTCATGGTACTCATTTCTATATATGCCTTTTCGGAGCTGGACAACCAACATGATCAGAGATGCTGGGTGTGAGCATTATACAGTCACCCAGGGTTTGGTATTGTTTTCTCACCTCTTTGAATGCAACAGAAAGAATCTCCAGAATCTGTTAAAATTCATTTCTGGTTCCACTCCAGTTGCACGTATTGGGATGGCAGGCTGGACTGCAGCCACACAACCATAGAAAGAGGTTAACTTTTAATTTTACAAATTTTATGTGCTTCACTTTATGGTGTTGATGACTTCTTTCTACCAAAGCATTTTGTGGTTTAACATGCCTTTTTAAAGCAAGTTTGAAGAAACTTCAAAGGTGGAAATGAAAGGCTTCTTATCACCATAGGCCATCAGAAATACAAAAATCTTTGATTATTTCTGGACCATATCCCAGCAGCCAAGGTTTCTCATTGCCTTGAGTCAGCTCTATAGGTGCTGAGGTGCGTGCTGTCCAAAGGGATTTCACAAGCAGTAAAGGACTGTAAAGGACTAGGAATAACCTTGGTTTTCATCTTGGATAGTCAGTCTTTCTAATCCTCTGGCGTTTTATCTAAGTCCTACCTTGCCTAACCAACCACTCTCAGCTGCTTCTTCTGGACTACTCTATCTACCCATTTGCCACTCTACCCATTCTTACCCCCTTTGTGCCCCCTCAGCTCTAGTCTTCTCCTCTCCACTCTGCACTCCCAGCTTCTTCCACTCCTGAATATAATTCCCTGTGCCCTTATAACAATCTGACCTCTTTTACACTTGGCTCTCCTGAACTCTTTCCCCAACAGATGACAAAAGTATCCAGCCAACCTCCTCATAAAGAATTCTGAATTAAATATAACGGGAAGTTTTCAAGCCTCAAGCCTGCAAAAATACGGGT
>VZRU01000676.1:160309-186146 GCA_013398155.1 Pedionomus torquatus
CCCCCCAGATTTTGACATCTAGAAAACTTGAGGAGAGAACTATCAGGTTAGGTAAAAGAAAAACAGACCCTTTACTTCAAACTAAGCTGACTTGTCACCAGGTGTGCCAACTTATGCTCACATATCAGTGAAAAGAATAGTGGTACCAAGTGAAGCCAACAATCCATACCATTAGAATACTTCGAGATTTCCAGCTGCCTTACGATAATTAATGCACTGTGCACAAATCTCTCCAAGCTATAAACAATCATTCTTTAAGTCTAGTGCATGAATCATTAGAAGTTCCATGCAAAATGTCTATTTCTATTACCATTTTTAACAGTAAAATTGTCAAATTCATTAGATTAATATTCTCTCCGTAAGCCGTACAAGCTACGCAATAGTATATCATAATGCAACACACACATGACATGAAAACAAAGAAACAAATATATAATGATTCTAGCTGTGACACAGTATGTTAGTGAGGCTGATAAACTGAATTTTCATGCTGATTGCATGTTGTAGTCTCCAATCTATTACGCTTTGGAACTGATGTGTTATTATCTCCGGACAACTTTCACACCAGGAGATGATCCCTGCGAGCATAATTTTGAAAATGAAGGGATTACAAACAAGATAAATTTCATTGTGTTGTTACCTGAATTAGTATCCACTAACAGGAATTTCATCTGACATAACCCATTTGCCAAAATACTTGCATTTGGTGGTCCCATTACAAACATATAGAGCATAAACCGGGCATGGTTCTATTAACTCTACTTCAGCAATTATGGATCTGCATCACTACTGTATGGTAATTGGTCTACAGGGAACGATAATATTTGGGTTTGTTCTTTTTTTAATACAGTACGCTTGCATTTTTACTTTAAAGAAAATATATTAGGGTCTTCTGGTAAACATCCGCAGTATCTCTGAGTTTGCCAATAATGATCAAATAACATACCATTGTCTTCCTGCTGTTGATTTTAATTTGTGGCTAAGTGAAAGTTTAAAGAGTTTTTGGAAAATGAAGCAGATCAATGTACAGCGTCAATATGTTTCACAGATGAATTAGTTATTAACTGGCAGATGCAGATCACCTTGTTTAATCAAAAAGCACCTTAGCCCTTTTATAGTGTTGAGTTACAATTAGCAGAACAGAAATTGGACATAAAGCTCTGATTTTTAACAGAATATAAACAAACAAAAAAGAAAATATGAATATATAATTACTAATTCTTTACTAAAATTTAGCATACCATGCTGAATAACAGACTGGAACTCAATAGAAAAGCTACTGCTTCATCAAGGCTTTTTTTTTTGGTGTGGATCAGAAACCAAGTACACTTATTTGGCACAAGAATGCCAAGGTATACTTCAGTATAAGACAGACATTAATGTAGAACTTAAGTAGATGTAGAACAGTTCTACAATAGATTATTTTTTAAAATAAATTGAAATATTCATTTCTATGGAATTCTTTATTTCTAGTTACATATTGATCAGCAGTTTTGCTTTCAATCTAGCTAGTAAAAATATTACAGATTAATAATTCTTAACTTCTTTAATTGTTCATTCATTATGCTACATTAAGTTGTCATAATATTTCTAAAACAAACATTTGCTAAGTAGTAACTGTATTACAAACTAAGGATCAGATCTGGCAAATGTGTAAGCGAGGCTTCTCAGCAGCTTACAGAATCAGGCCACAGAGAAGGAACACAACCTCAGCTGCAGTCTTATTTTCTTAAGTGAAAGCACAGAAGTTTTGGCAGTCAAAGTTTACCATTTTGTATTTACTGTAAGTCAGTTTGACAGATTACGTAAAGTATAATTTTTTTAAAAATCAGATATAAAAATGCGTGAGTCTGCCTCAGATGTTATGACTATTGTAATTAAAGTTGTTTTTTTTTTTAAAAAATCACATTTTGTCTCCTGTGTCAACAGTTAGTATCATGCAAACACTTAGAGTCACATACCCATAACCGCTATCATGATATGTTGGAGAAAGCACATCCATCTCTATAAGGTTGTCATGACCATTTGCAAGGACTGCTTGATTGTCTAATTCTCTACACACAAAGATACAAAAAGATGAAATTAGAGTGGCAATTTCAAATTAAAGAACGGGATGACCCCACAACAAGAATTATATGACTTCCGTTGCATAATTTCCTTTTCCCACAGATGTGCAAAACTGCTTTTGGAAAATGGGATCGATCTCCCTCCCATGGCGTTCTCCAAACTACCCGCTGGGTTGTAACTCGAAGAGAGGGTTTTACAAGGCTACCCTCAGGTGGCCACCACCCCTCGGTGAGCCCTCATTTATGTGTGAGTCCTTGAATAAAATTCCCAGCTGCTGCCCACGGCAAGACAGGCGCAAGGCCGGAGCAGTGCTTAGTGGGGGATGCTGTTTACTTGATGAGGCTGGACCAGAGATGAAATAATAAAAAGCGAACCGAGACTATTAAAAGCCAGCCTCTCGCTGGCTCTTTTGCATGGCCACTCAGCAAGAAAATGCATAGAGGGCTGGCATACAAATGGGCAGCAGGGGAGGGAAAGAAAGGACCCCAGAGAATGGCAAGAAAACAAAGGGGGGGAAACAAAGCAAGGCGCTACTACTTTGTTTAGAACTGCAAATTTCTTTTGTCCTATCTAAAAGGAAAAGATTAGTATGGGGAAAAAGAACCTGGGTCCATGTATGCTTTTATTTTTGTGGAGAGGGATAATAACTCACAGAATACTGCACAAATATTGTTGAGTTCTGGACAACCAGCGCTTGCCTAAGGGACAGGGGACAAGGACACAGAATCACAGAGTGGTTCAGGTTGGAAGGGACATTAAAGATCATCGAGTTCCAACCTCCCTGTCATGGGCAAGGACACCTCCCACTAGACCAAAATACTCGGTCAAATTCCAAGTATTTGTGGGGACACCAAGGGATTTTTGAGCAGGAAAGATGCCAGAGAAACCCAAAGACACTATTCATACCAAGGGAAGCTTCTGAGCACATGGGTATGTGCTTGGTGAGCACCTGACTGCAGGAGAACGTTGAAAGGGAAAAGAACTTCCCTTTTCAACTTCAATCTTTGAAAACAACACTGTTTTGTTTGACTTGATGTGTGTATACATCAAACTTTTTGTTTGTCTAATGTGTGTATATACTGACCCCACTATGGCACAGCAGTCTTTAAAATACATTCATGCTCTCAGCAATTTAAATGGAGTAAAGTCCCGTTTCCTCCACTCGCAGCCCAGCCGTGGGGAACGCCCACAGTTGGCACCCAGGGTCTTCAGAAGAGCAGGACTTTGACTTCATCCCCAGATTTTCCCTTTTTTTTATCCCATGCCTTCTTGATATACGTAACATGTCTAATCATGCCCATGTGTGAAAACCTGGAAGACTTACAGAATGGAACAAGTGGGTGGAATGCGTAAAAAAGCTGCTTTGAGCAGACATTAACCTCCAGCAACACTGTGCTTTTGCAGACAATCAATCAGCCTCTACATAAATTGATTTAAGACTTCCCTGGAAACTACCAACACCCTTTCCACACCTTAATCAATACCGAAGGCGCTAGCTTCACTGGCAGCGCACCCCAATGAAGACATATGAGTATGTTCATCACACTTTAGGAGTTTCTAAAATCTCCACATTCTAAAAGGAAGTTTGGATCAAGCTTGCGGAATGGTTTTGAAGTAACAGATTCTAGGAACTGTTTTGTCTGTACCACTTCTGAGGTTTTCTAGTGCTTTAATTAAATCCTTCAAAATGCTGAAAGATTTTCCAGCCACCAAGTATTTCTTCAACCAGTTCCCTATTTCTTCTCAGTAGAAGTTGTAGAGAAGTAATTCAATAATGTTCCTACCCACTCTGTTTTTAAATGTAAGTTAGGGGTAAGAGAAGACAAAGCAGTATCACTATAGACCATGAAAAACATGTTTGCTTCTTAGACAGTTTCTATAAAGCATTCAGTCTATCATAAGAAATACAGCCATCTTTCAAAAAATGAGGCATTTTATATAGCAAATCAAGTAAGAAAATGCAACGCTCTCCTTGGATTCACTGACACGACAGCACAGATTCTAAATAAAGTTATAGAATACTCTCAGAGATTTATCCATTGCCTGGAACATGTAAATTTCCCTTTGCTGACAAATTTATCTTAGACTTCAATGCCTAAAATTAATGAAATACTGCCTGAGAAATGCACCGGGAGATGCTACAAGCTTATTTTTACCAACACATTTACGAATTCTAACACACTTTTCCTCTGCACATTTCTACCATACAGAATTGATTGCTGATTGGAAAAATTCTGCACATTCTAATATTTAACAGAAAACATTTAAAGAAGTGATTTATGAAGTATTTTTAAAATATCAGTAATTTAGATCCTACTAGAATGCAAAGCCATGAGAGCATAACTAATGATCCTGGTGCTCAAGAGCTCATTATTAAAAACAGCAGGTGATTAAAACTTAAAGACCAATGATGATAAAAAAACCCCGTTCTAATATTTAATTTCTTAATCATCATTTATAGTATTCAGACACTTGACATGTAGCCATGCATTTGCATGATTTTTGGCTGTCCAAACACTAATTCAAAGAACATTATGGAAAGTTATTCAGTATAGTCCTGCTTTATTTCTTCGAAAGTTTAAATTGTTCTACAGTGGTGACTTCTCCAGTAGGTCTTTTGCTTATCCAGCTGAACCTAACTCCCAGAAGGCCGGGGAAGAGTCAAATGGTAAAGATCATTAAATGTCCAATGAAAAGCTTTTGCAGTCTCCAGGAAATCAGAGGAAATCTGCAGGAAAAAATTTCTTACCTTTTTTAACTTCTTCTTTACCTTCTTCTTGCCTTTTTTTTTAATGTAAATTTTTCTTTCCTCCACTAAAATGAAGACAGTTTCTGCCACTGTTCAGTAACCTCATTGTCATTTATAGATGGCATCAAAGATGAAAGAAGCACCCGCGTAATCCAAGTTACAGTTTGAGGCCCTCATAAAATTTTAAGCAAGGAGTCTTTTCATATTTTAAAAAACCCATAAATTGGAACTTCTGTTGAAGTACTGATCTATCACCTCAGTTCACCCATTTAAAAAGTAACAGTGATGTTTTACACAAAAGCATTAATGCTACACAGAGCCGAATTGCAGAATAGTCTAATAAATATACAACTGAATCCCATATTATGAAATACGTATTTCAAAGTCACCTCCATTACTACAGCAAAACGACGGGGACTAAAACCTCCCTCAGGCTTTGCAAATACATGCCTCTCTCCTACACGCACGTACACAAACCCAGCCTATTCGCACTCCAGCTATACATGAGAGCAGGTCGTATGTCATTTTTATGCCACCCATCATCAATATGAGCCTGTAGAGATAGAAAGGCAGTGACGTATATATGCTGACATTCACATTCTGTGCTTCTAAATGGCCGTGATCTAAGTTAGATAAAGAAAAAAAGGGAGGGGAAAAAAAGAGCTGACTATGGGCATAAGCTAAAATATTGCCAAAGATTAAATAAACTTTCTTTTAGGCTGAGAAAAGGATGAAGGCAGAGACCTATCACAAAGTTGTTAATATAGAAGAAACTGAGCTTAAGAATCACACTCAGTAGGGAACTTTAACCAAAAAGGGAAAAATCAATGACAAATAAGATGGGTTCTTCACCTCCAGAGTTCCAACCAAGTGAGACTATTAGAGAAACTACAGTAGGGCTCTGTCAGGTTTTATGTGAAATTTTCACATTTCAGCTCATTCACAAGCGTTCTAAACTTGAACGCTCAACTTCCCTCTGCTTTTCATCAGGAACATTTAATAGATGAAAAGACCCTACTCGGCAAAAATATATTTACTCCGGGTTGGAAGTGGTATTCTCATTTGAGTCCTATGTCTTCTTCTTTAAATAATAACAAGTAGGGCAATAGAAGTCAACATCAAAGACCTTACCCGTCTACTGAAGATGAAGCAGTGTCTGGAAAAGCTCAAACACCTTACTCCCACTACAACTCATTCTTAAATTTACAACTTGTTCTCATAATTTAAAATTATCTGAGTATGAAGATGAAATCTCCTCAGTGGAATCCTATTCCCCAGTGTCTGTTTCTCATCAGCAAGACAAGAGGGTCCAAGAAAACTAAGAAAAGGAAGTCATTCTCAGCAGCCTGACAGAAACATTGCCTGTAACAGTTATGAGGACCAAATGACCAATTAATAGAGAATCTTAAGGTCATGTATGTTTTAAATTAGTCAAAAGCAGCCAGACTATCTTTATTACAAAACATAATTTAAAGGGATTCAAAGGATGAACTGAAGTGATTTCATAAACATTTTCAAGAATTACTGTCAGGTTCAATACAGTTATAAATGCTCTGTTTGATGACTAAATTGGAATATTATGGCATTTGTTAATAAAAAATTAGTGCTGATTGAGTGTTACATGAGTATTAATTAATCACTGTAGGTAGATCCAGCTCTGTACAAGTCCTATAAAATCTTTTTATAGATCACTCTGCATCATACATCATTTGCATGTAAAGAAGCCAGTGTCACCCTTTATAATATAATCTGCTTCTTTCTTAAAGCCAGTTACGAATTCTAAGAGACAAAAAAAGAATGAGGACCAATTCTTCATTATACCAGAACTAAGTCAGTCCTTTCATCACACCAAATCCTGGAGAAGTTCAACAAATACCTAAACTCACATGAGTATTTCTTTAAAGGGATCAAGGGCAAGAGTTAAAAATTATTACTGCAAATTCCCTGACATTTGATCTGTGCGGCACTATATATTCGACACACAAGACACCTGGCAAGCAAGGCAAAAAATTTCTTCAGACAGTCAAAAGTCACAGATTATGACCAGGAAAAAGAATGCTTGTCTGGAAAAATTAATATACTCTGAGTCCAATTACCCTGCAATCGGTATTTACAGGAAAAGATCGTCACCATGGATTTTAGAGAGGAGAGGTTGTTTTAGTCCTGAAAGTTTTCGAGTTTTTTTGTTTGCCGAATGAGGGGGAATATTGCCTGCTGGTCACCTTTCATCAAATTAAATGTTTTTTTTTTTCTTTCAGTCTGTAGTAGTACCTAAGCAATTACCTGCTTTCCAGTGGCGCATTACTGCCAAGGACCCAGCTGTCCTGCAGCTGGACTGACTCAGGTGTGGTTTGCAGCTCGGCGGGCAAAGCAGCCGGCGGGGCCGGACTCTGGTTCCTCCTATTTGTCAGGGAGTTTCTGTTAAGGGAGGTGATGGATGGGTGATGCTGGGCTGAATGTTGCTTGTGAGAAGGTGGCAAAGGCTGCAGGGTCGACTGGCCTTGGTTATTTGGAGGTTGTTCTAAGAAGAAAGAAAATTAAAGTTCATTACACACCATCTTAGCATTTGCTACAACCAAAGCAGAATGAGAAATTCAATATAATTCTATCATCTAATATATTTGCATATTATTCTATTAGCAGACATTCAGTGACATTCTCTAAGAGCAAGTTTACCCTTGATACACAAAGTTCTAATTAATATACAACAGATGGTAAAATTGCTTTTGGTTTTAATTTGTTTCTTCTTTTTTTTTTTTTTTTTTAAATCTGGTTTTATTAACACCTACAGAAAATAGCATCTGACAGATTCCCCAATGTGCCTTTAGATTTCAGCTTTTTTTTAACAAACCAACCCTGAAATTAAATAGGTAATTTCAGTAGAACACAAAGGTTTCTGAAATGCATATAATCCCTATAATTATTTAATGGAGTTTTTTAAGCTTTATTTAAATGCAATAAATTATTACCAGCTAGTTGCTAAACAGCAGCAGACTAGTTTAGTGCATTTCAAATAAGGCAGATCTACACCATGATCCACTAATAGACGCTAAGTATTCTTTAGCAGAAGGTCACTCTGTGAAGCAGATGTTGCTTCATGGATATTTAACAGAGTGAATCACATCTGATTACAACGTCAGAAGACTCATATACTTAATGACCGTCACATCCATTAGAACACACACAGAACAGATTTTCCAATTTCACGCTCGGCGATACAACTCCAGTTTGGAGGAAGTCACAGGTGAGCAGAGAGTCAGCCCAGCAAAACAAAAGGAAATATTTTTTGGCTTAACCGAAGCACATAAACCCCATAAAGCTTAAAAGCCAGCCCTCAAACCAGCCAAACCCGCAATCAAATACCTCCGTCAATGTTAGGTTTTAACAATCTGCTCTGCAGAATCAGTAGTAAATAAGTCATAAATAGAAGGCGACCCTTGCCGTACAACGAACACAAAATTAGAAAAACCTCAAGACACTTCGTCATGATTTAGCAATGACTGATGACACTTAAAAATGGAACACTTAACAATATGTAATTCAAATCGTAATCAATTTCCTAAACTAAAGTAGTACAAGACGCTTAATAATACAAATGCAGGTCTTCAGCAGAGCAGGAGACACAGGGCCTGCACTTTGCTCACAGTGCAAATGCTTTCACGTAGCTTTTAAATTAGTTGTTTGATCTACATAAATCTACCCTGTCTGGGCCTGGTTATAACTGCAAATTGTTACAGACCCAATAATAATGCCTTGGTACAGAGAACACAGGAAAAGTATTTCTGTCGAAACAGATGTTTTCAATAACTTACAGGTGACTGCTATAAAAATAACTTATCAGTGAGTAATTTCTCACGTTGCGAACTTAAGAAAATTTGAGAGTGCTACGGAACAGACGTGCAAATCTTAAAGAGAAAATTCAGTCCTTGGAATAATTTCCTCTCCGAGAATCCCATTCTTTTTTCCAGTTATCTTGTGTGGCCAATACGACTTTTCTTATAAACAACAGCTACGCTGAATCTGTCAATAAAATAACGGCAGCATTTACATTGCCAATAAGGTTTTCAACACCAAATCCATAATACATTACTGAAAAATTACCTTCCAGGAAGGACACAATGGCTCAGCTTTGTTTTTACCCACCCGACACAAAGGGTGTCACTGCTTGTGATTACAGTCCCTGCCAAGGGCTTCAAGCCCCCTTTCAACAAGGCAGCTCAAGGAAAGTGAACACACTAACTCCAGCAAAGACCTCTTTCCCACATCTACTTAATACAGTCTCTGATTTAAGTCACAAGTTATTTATTGGCTGGTGTAGAATTAACTGCATTTTATAATACATAGGTGTATACATATATAAAAAAATACATGTATGTGCACATATCTGTAAATATTTACACATCTGCATGTGTAAATATATATGTATAAATGATTAATTAAACTACAGGAAAAAAATCAAGAGAAATGAAATAATTTTCATTACCTTTGATGCGATAAATTACTTAAATTATCCAATAGACATAACTTTTTTCTTTGTTATTCCCTTTTTTGCCTCTCCTACCTGCCCAGCCTTGTTGAATAGCACTCCATGACCGGTGCAACACCGTCCTCCTCTGCAGCTCCTACTGGCTGAAACCTTATTCTGCCATCCCTCTTCTTCATTAATTACTCCTCTCATTGAAAAAATCATTTTTTTAATCTATCCCTTTTAGTACTAAAGATCTTGCATCATCCTCTGCTAAAGACAAAGCAGGGGATAAATTCATGTTATTTTCTTGCAGAAAGAAAGGTGTGAATATGGAACTGTGCCAGGCTGGGCTCAGGTAGATGTAGACCTTCCCACACGCTCTGCCAGCGAGTAAGAAGGATAGGAAAAGCTCTCGTAATGGATATTTGTGAACTCCCCAAATAAATGCATAGACCTTGTAAATACACCAATAACATGCTGGAGGAGTGAAACGATTCCTCAAGACCATAGGTCAATTATTCAGGCCACTGTTTGGGATTCAAATTCTTCCCCCAGAAATTTACTGTGAACCTAAAAAGCTCTTCTGCCACACCTAAACATTACTGACACTGAAATTACAGAGTAGCACATAAAATAAATTAAGAGTTGCAGGATGAGTCATAAGCATAAGGCACAGGCTAGAAGGGAGCAAGAAGTGCAACTCTGCTAAGATCACACGTCCCCAAAGCCCACCGTCTCTCTCCACAGAACGACACCAGGTGACATTTTCTAGCATCTGAGCGCAACTTCAATTGGCAGGGAATCTACAGCCTCCACAGAAACAGAAATGCCTGAAAAACCTGGAATGATTTATTCCTCTTCTAATTGGGCAAGAGCTACCAGTATAGAACTGAGTTTAACAAGATTAGATTTTCCATAAATCAATAGAGCTAAAATCTATATTCCTCTAAATTTCCTCATCCTGATATTGTTGTTCTGAATGAGAGATCACTGAGGGTTGCTCTTTCTGTCTTGTCTTCAACCTGACAGATTTCCCAAATCTGCAGCTCTTCCAACGCCCATGCAGTTTCTAACAAGAAAGTTCTCAGTCTAACAGAAACAATCTCACCCCGCTGATTTGTGGGGAATCACAGAATGGTTTGGATTGGATGGGACCTTAAAGATCATGGAGTTCCAACCCCCTGCCCTGGGCAGGGACACCTCCCACCAGACCAGGTTGCTCAAAGGCCCGTCCAGCCTGGCCTTGAACCCCTCCAGGGATGGGGCAGCCACAGCTTCTCTGGGCACCAGAGAGTCTCACCAGAGGGTCTCACCATCCTCACAGGAAAGAATTTCTTCCTGAGATCTTATCTAAATCTCTCAGTTTAAAACCATTCCCCCATAACCTATGGCTTCCCTCTCTGATCAAGAGTCCCTCCCCATCACTCCTGGAGCCCCTTTAGGGACTGGAAGGAGCTCTAAGGTCTCTGCAAAGCCTGGCCTTGAACATCTCCAGGGATGGAGCATCCACAATTTCTCTGGGCAAAGGAAGACACAATCATCACAACAGTGGTGTTTTGAATGCTGTTATTAAACCAAAACCAAATTCTGTTTGTTTGTTTGTTTGTTTTTGTTTTTTGTTTTTTTTTTTTTTTGCCCCTCTTTAAAAGAGTTAATAGCCAAAGAGCAGCTTTTAGCATTACTGCAACTTTCCCTCAAAGTCTTAGGCAGTAATTAAGTCTCTCGACATCCATGTGACATTGAAAATGCTCCCATTGCACAGACAGGGAAATTGAGGAGTATTTTTTAAGGGATTTACATTGTTCTCTTGAGAAATCAGCATCACAGCCGCAAAAAAACTATTGTATTGTTTTTCATAATTAAGGAATTGATAGAGACAGTAGGAGTTTGGTGACACAGATACACACTTCACACTCCAGCTATACAACACTGGAGACCGCTCCTAGTGAAAACATCCCCACCCCCATGCCCAGCACTGAGGCCCTGTGAGTCCCCCTTCTTCTCCATCACTCACCACCTTGGAAAATGGTCTGGACAAAGTTCTTCCCTTGGTTGGGAAAAGATGAGTGGTCCTGGGATTCCTACTCTTACAAAGCACTTCATAGAAAGTTCCTTCTTACAGACCACCAGGAAGAAGAAAGAGCATTCAGCTCTGATAAAGTACAATTGGGTTGAAATACTTTAAAACTATTGTAGAAAGCTACAGCTGCTTTGTCTTAAATCAGATTTTAAATGCTATCCGTATTGATTTGATCTAAATGAGAACCTCTGGTTTACACTAAAAATAAGCAGCTATAAGTACAGGTGGGTTTATGTCTAAAAATGCTAAGCTTTAATTAAAACATTCTTATTCGATCTAGACCTTAATGACTGTAGAACAATCACATTCATCTTGAAAAGGAGATTTCTGCAGCAAGAAGCAAATTTAAATGGGCCCAGCAACCAGCCTGGGCATTCAAATTGTTCAGGTGCAACAAAAAAAGTCCCACGTTTTTGAGGCATTTGCTGCATAAGCCAGCTTCGGATAATTATGCACGAGAACATATGTACAGAACTCCGAAAAGTCACAAGAAATGGGGTGGAAAGCTGTCTTAATACACTTACATGAATTTTTCAAAACATATTTCAATTGTTCTTTACCCCAGGGAATCACAGCGAAGCAAAGCAGCCGTTTCAATTGTAGAGGTAAATGATATGCACTCTTTCACAAACCCTTTTTCCCTTTTCTTTCTCAAAAAAAAGTAATTTACATTTAATTCATTTTATCATTTAATTGTTGCAGAATTTGAGCAGCATATGAAATACAGAAAAATGTGCGTGTCTGTTAAAGTAAAGAGCAAGCAGAGAGAGACACTTCTGATAACTGTTACCATTCGGGGGAAAGGGGTTAACTCCCGAGGAGAAAAGCAAACCAAGTATCCATGAAAAAAAGCAATTTGTTGCACATTTTATACCATAGCCTTCTCTAACAGCCAGATCCCCCGGACCTGTCAGCTAGCTACTCATCTTGGAGAAAAAGGCGATTTCCATTTGATAAGGATTAGACTTTTTAATAGTCTGTAATTAATGTTAACCTTGAGTTTCCATGACAAACACAAAAGTGAAGACTTCCATTATGATATAAACATTTCAAGTGTGCACGTAATGTAATTCAATATCTATGTCTGAGAGAGCCTTAACTTGTTCCACTCAGGTTGCTGCTTTTTTTCCCTCTCTCTATAGAGGAGTCTCTGCCCTGGTAAAAGCAAATACCCACAATATACCCCAGGAGTAAAGTGGCTGTAATAGACCCGGTATTTTTGATGGACTTGAACTTTTACCTAATCGACACATGGACACATCTCCAAGAGGAAACAGAAGTGTGATTTACCTTGGCAACCCCTGCAGATTGAAGAGAATGGGTATTACATGATACTTATCCCTAGAGCTCCCGAAAGAGCTCATTTTTCAAGTCCCTGCTTAGGGAGAGGTAAGACAGGCCACCTGCACTGCTATGGCCAGGGCTTCAGTGCTTCTTTAGGGCCACTAAAACCAGTCACGCCAGAGGCCCCTTCGTGAGAAGCTGTATTTAATCAAAGAAAACAAGAAGGTTATGGGTTTAGACAACAATAGTAAAGTGTCCATTTGCAATTAGGCAGATCTGCTTTTGAATGAAACACTGCTTCAGTCCACTTTTTCTGCCAAGATGCCAAGATTCCTTTCTGACAATTTACTACAAGCTATGGTGGC
Organism: Pedionomus torquatus; assembly: GCA_013398155.1. Taxonomy (NCBI): domain Eukaryota; kingdom Metazoa; phylum Chordata; class Aves; order Charadriiformes; family Pedionomidae; genus Pedionomus; species Pedionomus torquatus. Next base: position 173,323 of record VZRU01000676.1, read on the forward strand.
ACTCCAAGAGAACTTATCTTCTCATTTTGTGGTTCATCCCAAGAATTTGTTCAATCTTATCCATGTCCAAATGGGCTCTGTCCTGCCAACTTCATTAAGATCTAAACCACACACTCAAGGAACAAGGTGACACAGTGCCAACCACCACAAGAGAGCCTTGTCACTTGGGTTTGTTGTCAGTCTGCACTGTCCCCTTCCGCTTGTTCTATAATCACCGATGGAGGCAATTCTACCCCTCTACTCTGCTCTGGTGAGACCCCACCTGGAGTTTTGCGTTCAGCTTTAGAGTCTTCAGCACAGGAAGGACATGGACCTGTCCGTGCAGGTCCAGAGTAGACCATGACAATGAGAGAGGCTGGAATTCCTCTGCAGTGAGGACAGGCTGAGAGAAGTAGGGGGTTCAGCCTGGAGAAGACAAGGCTCCGGGGAGACCTTAGAGCCCCGTTCCAGTCTCTCAAGGAGTTCCAGGAGAGATGGGAAGGGACTCTTGATCAGGGAGGGGAGCCATAGAAAAGGGGGAACGTTTTTAAAACTGAAAGAGGGGAGACTGAGGTTAGATAGGAAGAAATCCTTTGCTGTGAGGGCAGTGAGACCCTGACACAGGTTCTCCCAGAGAAGCTGTGGCTGCCCCATCCCTGGAGGGGTTCAAGGCCAGGCTGGATGGGGCTTGAAGCAACCTGGTCTGGTGGGAGATGTCCCTGCCCAGAGCAGGGGCTTGGAACTGGATGGTCTTTAAGGTCCTTTCTAACCCGAATCATTCTGTCATTCTATAATTAATGGCCATATAGATGGAAACAGAATTAACACACAGCCATTGCTGCTGACTTCCTCTTGAAGCACTCTGTGCTTCTGTGCCAGCTATGGGGTGACAAGAATGTGGAGAAGTGACAAGGACACTTTGATCAAGATATGCATCTTGTGTGCATGTGTATCTACTATTATAATATAAAATGGGAAAAAGTCATACAAGTAGCTTGATCAAAGGGAGCCAATGTTTGTTTCCTCACCAGTACACGGCCTGTAGGCTCTGACAACCTGTCACACTACCCAGAACTGGGAAACTGCCGTGAATTTAATGGTGGGATACGCTCTGAAAGACTGCATTGCCTTCCTTAACATACCTAAGCTTGGAAGAAATGATAAGGCAAATTTGAAATTTTGTTATTCACATACATATTTTTCTTTAAATCTCAACTTGATGGGGCCTACGGGAGAGATGAGGAGGGACTCTTCATAAGGGGGTGGAATGATAGGACAAGGGGGAAACGGTTTTAAGTGAAAGAAGGAGATTTAGGTTAGGTATTAGGAAGAAATTCTTTGCTGTGAGGGTGGTGAGACCCTGGCCCAAGTTGCCCAGAGAAGCCGTGGCTGTCCTGTCCCTGGAGTGGTTCAAGGCCAGGCTGGATGGGGCTTTGAGCAACCTGGTCTGGTGGGAGGTGTCCCTGCCCAGGGCAGGGGTTAGAACTGGGTGGTCTTTAAGGTCCCTTCCAACCCAAACCATTCTATGATTACTTTAATTTTTTAAAGAGAAATAAAGACTCGTGAGAAAGGGAAATAAGACTTATTTGATGGTGGAAAAACTAAAGATTCTTGTGGTACACACAGGGTGTCTCTCTAAGATCCAGATGACAAGAGGAGTAGCTGGAGCTCCCCAGAGGGTAGAAGGATAGTCCCCAGCATGTAACATTGGCATTTAAAACCACATGTTGATTATTTCTTTTATCCTGTAATATACAAAAGATGTTCTTTACCAGTTAAATATATGCTGGAAGACAAAGAAACAAATCATGCCCAAAACTGCAATCTTTAGGAACGGAAGAAAAAATACTGATGTTATTCGGTTTTGTCTTTCAGATGTGCTCTCTACAGGAGCATCACTTCAGGTTAAGGGTACACCTCTAACTTTGCCTTTCCATTCTGTGTCATTTAGCAAAGTATTTCCCCTTAACAACTTCATACATCAGTTACTATCAAACTTTTCACAAAAAAAAAATTCTAAAGTATCTGAACTGAACTTTAAACTTACTTGAAAGGCAGAATTTTTTTGTCCCTGGTATTTTTAGCATAAACAAGCTAAAAAGCTATATAACCTATATGATATGTGACCCTGTGAAGATAGATAAAATAACTTTCTGTTTTATGGCATTTACTTTGAAAATCTGATTAAGATAGATGTCTCTAGTTTGTAATTCTTCAATGTCATGTTGTCATAGTTCCCATCAGCAACATGCTTTAAAGGCTTTCGATTAATATTGCATGCCAGAACTGAAATTACATCCTTTGTCGTTTAGTTCTTAATGGTGCAAGTGATATCTATCAAGTAGTGTTTTATGAAGCATGTGTGATTTTTATTACAGGCTGTTTTCACAAATCTTCTTCAGGTTTCATAAAGACTGTTCATGGTTCACAACAAATATGCCCCGCATTAGAAATCATGCTAATTCTCAAATGCAAAATAAAACTTGGGTTATTTCAATGAGGTTTATCAATAGAACGAAACCTATTCCTTAATTTAAATTTGTATATTATCGTGTAAAATAGCAATGCAAAAATATGATAGTAAGCCCCTCTAATCTGCATGAAAACTATATGGTAAAAGAACCCCACGCAACTATAACAAATGTCATCACAAATTATTTCCACAAGTAACAGGTTTTGTTTGCCAAATCTTTTAAGTACCTTAATTTTTAAAATGGTGACACAAAGATAAATTCTCCCATAATCCAAGTATGACAGAGATTTTCATTTGCAGCATCCATCTTTGTAAAACAAGATACAGGTAAAACTTTACATATAAAACGTTTTATAGTTTACTGCTCCCCAGACAGTCAGGGACAGCTGAGAAAGAATCTTAGGGTTGGTTATTTTGGTCGACCTGCTGTTTAAACAAAAATGTGCAAAGTGAATAGAACTCAAGTCTTAGTGCAAACAGAACATATTTTTCAAATATTTTTTTTTTGTCCAAAGACATAAAGAGCTTTCTCTCGACACCTGACAGGGTAAGGCAAACACGCTGCGGGAAGAAATACTGCCCCTTGAGAAGAAAGTGGGCATTTCTTCCACCGATGGCAGTGAAAGGCAAAAAAAAGTTGGAGGATTTACTTCTGAAAGGTTTACTAAATGTTGCTTCCACTCTCTCCGTTGTTTGCTGGGGGAACTGAACCAGCTCACTTCTAAAACATTTTTTCCATTAGCTGGGATCGATTCTCAAAGTATTCCAACATACCCACCTCCAGCCTGCAACCGCTCCATTAACCCCTTCAATGCACACGTAATACGAGGTCACTGTTACAGCAGTCAAAATCTGTTTAATTTAAATACCATATAACAATATTTGACGTGTTCTCCGTGGTACAGTATGACAAGCCAAATAATGGAAGGGAGTTACAAAAGGATATGGGGTGCAAGAGCTCAGGTTGGGAGAATAAGTTCACCCAGACAAAAAAAAAAAGCAATGACATTTTAAGTAACAAAGTAAACTGAAATTTTGCAGGTTTTTTACTGAGTCGAGGATGGCTTAATCACCTTATGAAAGCTAAACCAGAGACAAATATTTCAGCTTCAATGAAAAAAGCTCTAGTGGAACTAGTTCAGCAAACAACCTTCCTAATAGTGGCCTCTTTATCCCCACAGGGATTTAAGAAGAAAGAAAAAAAGAAAGTACAGAAACACCACTGAAGTAAATTGAAATTTAACCTGCTGGGGTAATATACTTATGATCTTGCTTTACAAGAAAAAGAAATAAAAGAGAACTGAAAAGGCATGATGGCAACTACGCAGAAAGAATAAACTAGAAGCAAGAGTGTACACTCACAGTCCCGCTGTAGCATTATGTGAACACCACCTCCTTCCCCCTCCAGACTAAACCCCCCCAGCAGTTTGCTGGGACAGCACGAGACATTATTTCTATTTTCTTTTTAGGGCCTAATGTCTTTCAAACCAAACAGAACCCTCCAATGATAAAGTGTCATTGACTTATTTCCAACAATTTACCTGGAGATCAAACTGGGAAAAGATGCTATCACGCCGTGAGAAATGACAAAAGCTTGTTCACTTGAGGCACACAAATGACATTTGCCTCACATTATGCGGAGATTCAAAATATAGTGAAGCAGCCTTTAGCCGTGTCCTTCTGGCCTGGCCTCCCCGCAGTGGGATTCAGATGTTTTGCTCAGGTACTTTTCCCCTCCAGGGACAGCAGCAGCCCAGAGCAACTCTTCCTGGGGCTGGGGATCACCAAGCCCAGAGGTGTCACTTAAAGTCACACTTGGTTCTACTCAGAATAGACTTTTCTGTGTTTTCATAAATCAGATCATCCTTCTGCCGTGTTTAGAGTCAGAAGTGAAAAAGTCATGCGATTATTGCTAGTTCAAAGGGCAGCTTTTTAACCAGAGAATTCAGGTTTTCATTGAAAGAAATCAAAACATGAAAGTTCATCTTAAAGACTTTGTAGGGGGAGGAAAAATTCAGCTTTCCAAAATGGTGACAGGGGGCTGGAATTAATCGGAGAAATCTTTGAGAACATAGTGAAACTCAGCTTGTAAGAGACAGGTAAAACAGTATGGAGTATCTCATTGCCTGCTTTGCTCATCCTGTACCTTCTGTCCATACCAAATAGCAACAGCCACTTCATTTTGACTGAAGAAACTGTGATTTATAAATAAATGATATAAAAAAAGAAGTGCCATGCTGCAGCTGTAAGCTGAGTACATTCTAGAATCCTGATTTAGGCAGAATGACAGTGTGTTAATATATGTACTCATTTCATAGCACACGTTTAACTGGAGAGCAGTATGGATTGCAAAGTTTGATGTACGCCTTCTTAATAGATTTCCTACTGTTTTCAAGCGTTAGATAATTTTGGTCCCTATCCAAAATCATTAATCCAAAGTGAGCTACGACTGTGTGTTTTACTTCGTCTTCTGATTTCATTTCTTAACACTTCCAAGAAAAACAATTTGCCAAAGCTCTTTATTTTAGAAGCACAGTTACTACTGTACAGGTTAAAAAAAACACAACACCCAAACTTTCAAAACCATTAACCCCCAAAATACACTCACAAGTCATGACTGTGCAGAGCTTACAGCTGCCAAAACCAGTGCAGGAAAAAGGGCCTCTCTTCCCAATAAATGAAAATTGCATCTAAAGGCTCTTGTACTACTTTACTAAACCTGACTTTTACTGACATATGGCTGACATTCACAAAGAAAGAACAAACCACTAGACTTTCTCAATTCCAAGAGCCGGGGGGAAATTCTTCACTAATAAAGTCAACTGAATTTTTGTCATGGACTCCCCTTAAGGTTAATGGCACCTCTTGAACATTTTGTTAATTTACAAATCTGCAAGTAGTTTGAAAGGCCCCCCCAAATTAGTTCATTAGAAGCGATGAAATTCTTGACCGACTTCTGGGTGCTCAGCCTTGTCTGGGAACACAAGGCCACGCTAATAAAACCTGTGAAAGATAAGCCAGGAATAGGAAAACGCAATATAAAACTTCTAAGCACAAATAGGTGGGTTTGTTTCATCAGATTCGGAAGAACTCAGATAAGAGGGATTCGTGTTTTGCTTTGGAGGAAATGAAAAAGGAACAGGGGCAGCGAGATGAAAAGAAAACCATGGGGGAAAAAGTGGTGGAATTGCACAGAAAAGAGGTTGACTGAATAATGCACAGAGGAGATGCAAAAGTGAGTAACTAAGAGAAAAACTATGAAAAATGAGAAAGCGTATGCAATTTTATTAGAAAAATAATAACAACCAAACTTCTGTGGAAAGCACTGAAACAAGATACTCACTCTACAACCTTAACTTTTAAAAAAGGGAGAATTTAATCCTGGCCTCTACAGCTAAAGGTAAGAGTTCTTACTCTTACCAGCCTGGGGCTATGCGCAAGACAGAGAGAATGCAGGAGGTCACCAGATTAATTTTTTCTCTCCAGATCAATTAGCTGATGTATCTGTTATCAAGTATAAGGAATATGCAGATCACAAAAGACAGGAAAATAATAGGGAACCAGGCTTCCAAAATAGCTTTTAAATACTTTCTTCTCCTAACCATGTCAGGGAAGAGAAACGCATAAGAGGGGGAGGCCTCCACAAGAGCAAACTGAGGAACTATTGTTCTCTAATTACTTTAAATAAGCTTTTTAAGCTTATATGTGAATTAGAATTTTGCTCTTCCTCCTTACGTTAGAAAAAAACCCAAACAACCTCTTGATTTCAGTAAGGTATTATCCTATTCTAATGACAATCAAGTCTAGTTAGGCATCAATCAAAAGAATGAATCCATTGCAAAAGATTTCTTAAAAGATGCTCCGGGTTTCCAGTGCAGCTGCTTCCCTTTCCATCAACCACTTCCACCCTCAAATCCAACAGAAACCTTGAATTGCTGAGTTGAAACAAAAACTGCCTTAAAATCTGTCTCAGTTCATGGAACTTACCAACAAAACTCTCCCATATCTCGCATACCATTTGAAGTAAATCCATGATAATTAGAGGTATCGGTGGACACGGAGAGTGATCTAATTAGACATTTGTATGTGTTTACTATTTGTTCTGCAACTGCTGTGAAGGACAGCAGTACGCTGAGCAGCTTAAACAGGCTGTATTGTAACTAATGATAATAAACAATTATGTCCAATAATAAACAAAAAGTTAGGGGGCAAATTCCAGAAATATTTTTTTTTAAATGTATAAAAACACAGCAAATTGTGAACATCAATCTTTCTTACATATAAATTCCATATATATTTTCATAAGGTTCTGTAGGCTTTGGCTTTTCCTGTATGTATTTTCATAGCGTCCTAACTGTGTTGTTGCTCTGAAGCTGTTTCGAGCAGGTGCTCTTTGACATCTTTTTTTAGCTAAACTTTACAGCTTCTTGCCCGAACCAAGCTCCTTTAAAAACCATGACTGATTCATGTCGGAGTAAACTCTTCCTTTTAATAACGCCGCTGTAGTTCTAAGACAGACACTGACAGAACAGAGAGAAGGTAGAGAAATCACAGCTCACAACTACACCCTCTGATTTAAGCAGCCAGCTAGACAGTATATACATGAAGACCCAAGAACAGCAGATCTAAAATAAATGTTTCTGAAACAATGGCAACAAAAATACCCAAACAGGCACAAAGTAAATGCGGTGAAAAGTGATGAAATCTCCCATACACTGTTCACAACTGCAAATTGAATTCCACAATGGTCCTGCCTTCCAGGCAATGGCAGCAGCAAAAGAGTCGGTGCCGCTTCTTCTGGGGGAAGCGAAGGCTAAAGACAATGACCCGTTACGATTCTATGTCCTTCTGGCACAATTACGAATTCTGCACGTTACTTAGTTCTTAAAAAAAGTTTGATCCGAAACCTCCTAATAGTAAACTAATTTCTGTATAAACAGAACTTGAATTTCAAGTGATTTAATGCGCAGAAAGTGTGTAAACTCCCTTTAAAGCTGCCTTTTCACCACCCAAAAACTGTCTTGTCACCAGCAATAAATTTGCATTTTTTGGGGGACAGAGAGCAGTTTCAAAGGCAGCTTGCTCACCACGTCACACTGCTGATTGATCGGGCAAGCCGTGTCCCAGTCACAGGGACAAGGTATGACACTGACACGGAGCCAGAGGAGATTGGAATGACTGGAGTCCCTGGCACCTTCTACACATGGGAAAACACCCCTCTATTTCTGGCATAATCCCGCCTCCGCCACCAGAACCTGCTTCCCTGGTCCGTCTCCTGGTTAAACTCTTGTATGGGAAAACGCCTTTCTTTTTTGTCTTCTGCTGTAGCCCCAAGGCTGGTGACAAGCGACCCGGCTGTGTGGGCGGTACGTGATTGCGAGGGAAACAGATGGTCTCAGGCTGAGAAGTCTGCTATTTAACACGCTTTTGCAACTACTACCGGGAGCTACAAACAAACATTTCGGGAGGGAGAATTGTCTCATGGTAAGACCACAGCAGAGTAAGTCAGGAAATATTTTTTTCTTTTTTTTTCTAATATTCCTGGCACAGCCAGTGGCTCACGGCGCGATCTCAAGGCAGTGAGAAACCTTGTATGTGCAGAGGTCTTGCCGTCAAAACCGGTTAATGATACTCAAGGCACAGGGGGGCTGCGGGAACTAATTACGTACCAAACAAGTCTGTGCTGCTCTCGACTTGAAAGATGTTCTAGGGGTGACATTGGAATGGATACCTCAGAGGTGAGTAAAGGTCCTTCACCCTCAGGCGGGATTGATGATGAAGAGCACACAGACCAATGTATTTGCAGAGGAGGAGGAGGAGGAAGGGCATGTTTTGTGTTCTGCTGAGGGGCGACCCCATGCTGCTGCCCAAGTGGGGAATAGGAGGGGATATTCAGAATAGCAGATTTTTTTTCTGATACAGGTCAAGTTTCTACCACTTTTTCACAGAGAGAGCCCATGGGTGGAGAAGTGATATTTAGATACTGTAACTATCTAAAGGGTGGGTGTCAAGAGAATGGGACCAACCCTTTTCAGTGGTGCTCAGTGATGGGGCACTTGGCACAAACGGGAACACAGGAAATTCCATCTGAAAGTGAGGAGAAACCTCTTTCCTTTGAGGGTGGCAGAGCCCTGGAACAGACTGCCCAGAGAAGATGTGAAGTTTCCTTCTCTGGAGACATTCAAAACCCAGCTGGACATGTTCCTGTGCAACCAGCTCCAGGTGGACCTGCTCTGGCAGGGGGTTGGACTAGATGATCTCCGGAGGTCCCTTCCAACCCCTACAATTCTGTGAAGAGCCTGCAACCCATCCTACCGGCTCCCTGCACAACTCCCTGCAGCCCAATTTCCTTGCCGCTGTGCTGGTCTATGTGTGAAAATTTCCCGGGTGCATCCTCCCTTGAGGTGCGAGGTTTCACTGGTTACCTGGGGCGGTACAGCAGAACGTTCTGCCTTCCACAAAGATAAACCAACATAACAAACACGGTAACGTTTTCAGCAAAAGCTACCAGGTGGCTTTATAGTCTCGGGTGAATTAAATCTATTAGAGAGATTCACACTTTGAAAATACACATCTAAAGAAAAGAAATACAAACAAACAGTGAAGACTTTGAGGTGCATTAGCTGCAAAAATTACCTCAGAAGCAAATGCTTTTAGAAGCCACAAACGCAGACAATTAGTAGCGTTTCTGAAAGCTGAAAGTCTAAATAGCTGTCAGCAACTCCACCAGCAAGTGTAAGTTATTTACAACAGCAAGCAGACAGATTATCGAGACAACAGAAGCACTGATTAATTGTGTAGCCCAAACTGGCAATAAAAACACTGCAAAGCCCTGTATGTGTGAATACTTGTTTTTAAATAGGTATGTTTGGGTTCCAAATATTCCTCTTTTAGTTGTTTCCGCTTACTAATAAATCATTGAATCAGCTCGTTCTTTTAATTTTTTAAGAACCTCTAAAAGAAAAAACCTGACTCTGCAGATGGCCTCAAAGAGACTTCAAATTTCTAAACACCAATGAGATGTTCAACAGAGACTAAGAGCTATTTTAGAGTTTACGAACAGCTATGAAGTAAGAAGTTTGCATCACAATATTCCTCCATAAGAGTATTAACTTCAAGCCCGGATTCTAAAATATTCTATAGGTCTCATCACTTTGGGTGAACACCTTCTAATGAATTTTGAGAAGTGGCACATTCCACGTATTATATGCTCTTCTTTAAAGACAATGGGAAATTATGAAGAATTTTCACATTCGGGGATTTATATATTCAGAATCTTTCTTGACCGTATGGAATTTATCCAAAAAGCAAGGAATGATTTATTTTCAAAATACCTACCCAGCTACCAGCAAGCCCTCAATATGCTGAAAGTTTACACAGAAGAAGCCGCTGAAGCTCTCACCCCATGAGAGACAAGGGCTATAACTGTTGCGGAATGCAGCTGGCTGTGGTTGCTGGAACGCAGAAAGTCTACCCTCAGCCAACAGTCACTACATGGATGGGCATGTCCTGGTTTTGACCAGCACTGACAATAACCCGAGGGGCTCACTCAGACTGGGAGGAAAGCATATAAAAGGCAGGCACTTGCAATGCCCCTGGGCCCCATTTGAGCTCAGAGACCTGACAGAAATCTTCTTCACTGTTTCTTTTCAGTAGGAGCCTTGTAGCCCCTTTAAGTCAACGCCACTTGATTATTGTTTATCACGTCTCCAAAACATGAGGTTGCAGCAAAACATCACGTCTGCCAGAGGCACAGTTCCTGCTTTATGATTGTTTATATTCAAACTTCACCCAGATGCAGGCCATGGGGGCACTGCCGAATATCCCTCATGCTATGAGAATACTGATGAAAATTGTTTGCTTGGGTCATCAAAATAAGTGACTCACAGACTGAAGTGAGAGACGACGGTAGCTCTTCTCTAACAAGTCCCAAGGAAGAAATGGGATGACTGATGTGCTGCTGCTCAGGCCAGTGCAGTTTTCTGTAACAATTACACAGACAGCTAATTTTGTGCCAGCTTTCTTAGTCTCAGCTGGTCAACTCACCAGCTTTGTGTGAAACAGGATGTGTGAACACCTCCCTCCCCCAATAAACTCTCTAGATATTGTACATTGCGTTTGTATGTGATACAGATCTTTGCTGAACATGGGCAAAGATGACAGATTTACTGCCCCTAGCTAGTGCTCAGATGTTTAATAGCCAGAGCTTTCACTGATACCAGCAGTCTTAATGAGCTTTTTAATAGTTTCCTCTTCCTGATAAAACCAGAGGAATCCTGGCTACTGGTACCCATGCCATAAAAGCCAGCCCAGTTCAGCGTCTGTCTCTTCTGGCTCAGAAACAACTTTACCAAGAAGAGAGGCACATTTTGTGTCCTACTTTGACTTGTGCTCACAGAACAAGAGGGAATGGCAGACCAGTTTCTAGGCGGATGGGTTTCTTCCCACACAGAGAGTATCCCTCAGTTGTCTATCAATTAGTTGCTTACAGCTATTTCATTAAGGGCTAAGCTTAACCGTAGCCACCATTCTCTTACTATATTTATAGGAAATGTGCACACAAACATCATTACCAAGCAAATAAATCTTATTTGAAAAGCAAATATCAAGAAAGAATATTTGAGAAATCTTCTAGGTTCAGTCTCACTGCTGTAAGAGTAAGAAGGTCCCTCTTGACCCACAATTTCTGTTGCCCTTGCATAGGAACACAGTGAGGCACACACAGCCCTAGGAAAGGCATCTATATTACACAATAAAAGAATAATTCCTGTTGTCTTTGCTATTTGCAGCACTTCTACAGCTCTTGGAATATGACTACTATAGGTATTTGTGCACACGCCTACAAAATGACTGTTAATAAAAATATATGTCAGAAGAAGTAAATTTTAATATTAGTTTAGGAGTATTTCTTAGACTTGTGACATCTCCTTGCTGTTTACTAGAACTCAAGTGAGAAGTTACTGTGTCTGGTGCTGCCCGTGGTAATTTACATCTCCCTGGGGATCAGGGTGCTAAGTTTTCTTCAAACCACTTATTCTTGGCACCAAAACTGAGCAATTACAGCTATGTCTCACACTTTGTCTTTTAAGGATGTGGCATGTTTATTACTTGCAAGAGGAAAATGACTTCTGCAATGATGTTTTAAAATCACCAAAAAACAAAGTACTGGCTATAAATGACAAACTGAAATTTGTATAGGGCTCCTATCTCCATGGGATGTAAACACAAGAGCCCCAGGCAGAAAAGTATTCTTTTCTTGTTCCTTCTCTTAGAGGGACAGAAGGACTATGGAAATTTCAACCAGCAGTTTGGAGAAGTTTCCACAAGTATTTTGCTTCTATATTAGCAACTACTGGGTATTGACCTAGCAATCATTATTAAAAATTCCAACTATAGATACAAGGGGCACGGATAAGTTGCAATCTTCAGAACCACAAGAGTAGCTAATGAGAGCTTGGTTCAGACTTGTAAAATCCCAGACTTAGTCCCACATTGCACATGCCTAACACGTAAACTCAAAATTCCCAACAGCTCAGAAAAAAGGCCTCAAAATACTAAGAACAAAACCCAAACTTCAATAACCAACTCTGTGCATAAGTGTAATTAGGAAATTGGTCTTCAGCTGCAAAATGAAAATGTAACACTGAATGCATAAAGCTGTCCAGTAAAATGTATTCATTGCATCAAATGAAGGATATGATAATTACAAGTACTTTCCATAAATCTGAAAAGCCATGTAACAGAAAATAAACAGCCAATAAAATATGAACAATTTGGGAAAAAAATAATTCAAGCTATTACTGCTGAAATACAAAATTATATTGGTCACATTAATCAGTTGGGAGTGTTGTATTAATGAATGGAAATTAATTCCTTGTAAGGTGTTTCTTTTACAAGGTAGTTTCTTCTGCAGAGTCACTGCATCTCCTTTCCAGATCCTGAGTAAGAAAGCAGCAAAAGAAAATATCTGTAAGTAAAAAAATTAAAGGGATACAGAAATTTGAAGGATTAGAATACTAATATGTGAAACCCCCTCTGTGGGTTTTTTTTTTTTTTTTTTTTTTTTTCCCCCTATTTATTTATGTGGTTGATTGTAAATCTTAATGTACCCTGAGTAATTAACAGTGTTATGTTACTTGGTATCTCATTGCACAGTACATGTAATAATGACGTACTGAACATATGGTTGAGAAATCAGATTGAAAAATTCCTAGGCTGATAAACAGATAATATAATCACAGGCAAAATTCTCATGAGTTTCTCAAATATGACAGAAGATGAAAAAAATGATGTTATTTTCCTTGTGCTTTTAGAAAAACAACTTAAATATTCCCCTCCTCCTGTCTTTTTTTTTTTTTTCTCTTTTTTTTTT
>VZRU01000676.1:186193-204856 GCA_013398155.1 Pedionomus torquatus
GAGAAATAATAGCCTCTAGGCTATTATGAAATCCCTTAAAAATGCAAACATCTGGGAAAGGAAAAAAAAACAAGCACAATAGCAAATGTGTAGAGACAAGCACTCAGACATGTCAAAGATGTTTCTACCAGCATACAAGAGAATTAAAAAAAGACTGTTGGAAGAATGGTGAAGGATGTTTAAGGGGAAAAAAAAAAAAAAAAAAAAAAAAAGGAGAAAAAAGCCTGACAAGGGAAGGACAAAGGCACCCAAGAGGAACTTCTGTCCTAGGACATAAAAGCAGCAGCTCTCCTGGTCTGTCCTAGGACATAAAAGCAGCAGCTCTCCTGGTTTTGCAGTCTGCTTCAAAGAGCAATTCTGGCATTTTTCTGACCATGTTCCTGACTGCCTCCAATCTACACTGCCCATATTTTTTATCTTTTAGTAGTAGACTGCTCCCAACCACACTACTAGAGTGCTGGAAGAGATCCTGGGATGGGTTATCCGTGCCACAGAGGTTCATCTGCTCTGTGTTACTATGGTGGCTAATTCCCTCTGACCACTCAAGCTCTTTGGAGACCACCAGCCCAACCAGATGGCTACAGATGGGATGGCACATCAGGCCCACGCAGACACTGCTGGGTGACTACTCAGGGTGTTGGGAGGGCAATGAGCAAATTAGTTGCCAGGCAAAATTAGTTACTAAGGTTTCTCAGAGGAGGTACATAGTTTCTCTACTCCAGAAGGACTCTCAGGTATCATTTCACTTGCATGCAATGTGGGAGTCACCAAGGCAGCAGTGTGCATTTGCACATGATAATTATTTGTAAAAGCTTCCAGGCACTAGATAAAACAATTGCTTTCCCAGCACACCTAAACTCTTTTTATCCATTGTCCATCAATTAATCATTCATCTCACACGCAGGCAACAGACATGTCACCACCATTGCAATCATATCCTGATGCCCCAGTAATATTATGATCCTTCATCCACTTATGCAAAACTCAGTCTTTTTTCTGCTGTATGTCCTACTTGCTGACTGCCTGTCACCTCTTGAACAAAAATAGTTTCTCTAATGGGACTAACCTAAGCAGGAAACAGAGAAACACAGCTCCTAAAACTGCTTTCATTCATCTCGGCAGAGAACTCTGCAATTCCAAACTTGACTTTTGTCTGTTAAAAATCTGACTTTTAAATGTTACCTAATAACATGAACAGAATTTTGAGGGGAAAAAATTAAGAACTTCACTTCTAAAACACATCCATTTCTATACCAACAGCTTCAGCTGCCTAATCTAGGCTTTTGCACAATACTGTGTATTACAAGCAGGGATAGGAAACTGTATAAAGCGGAAATCAAAGAGATTGAGAAAATGGTTGAGGAAAAGCATAGATCCAGATGGTAACTTCTGCACAGTGAGTGTAAAGAGCCACTTGATACACAGCTCACACATTACAGACTGTGGCATTTCAGGTTAAGTGGAAGCATCTCATGGAGAAGTCTGAAATCAGCTCCTCTCTACAGCAGAAGTGGCCACATTTCTGGAAATTAGGGCCGTTATCAGCACCAACATCTCCTTCATTTGTGCTTTTAATCCTCTTATAAGGATATTAAGGTATCCAGAAATATCTCAGTTCCCCGGGGCTGGACAAGGAGCCCAGCAACCAAAAGGTTAAGATGATCCTGCACTGTTAAAACCACCTGAGGCTGACACTTTTCTGTACCTTTGTCTCCCATTGTCCTCTCTGCAACTGCAAATTCCCCCAATAACCACCCACAGCAGCCATCAAGAGAGAAGTCTGCTGCGGGGTTTTTTTGCGTTGTTTTTTTTTTGTGTTGTTTTTTTTTTTTTTTTTTTTGTTGGTTTGTTTTTTTTTTTTTTTTTTTTTTTTTTTTTTTTAACAATTTTCATCCCATCTAACAGCTTTCCTGCTGCAAGAGCATAAAAGGGATCAGAAGCATGCAGGATGTTAGTTTTCATCCCCAATTATCAAGGAACTAGACTTCATGGTTGTGGTTTTTTTTGCTGACCCTTCTACAGATGGCTGGAATACTCCCAGAACAGAGAAGAAGGGTTAAAGAAAGTTCTGGATAATGAGGGCTGTAATATAATAGGGATTAGAAGCATAATTTCTATTTTTTGTTTCGAAAAACATACACACTGGATAGCGTTCTATCCCTTTAATGTGAAGACACAGATACTAAAAAAGAAATACAACATGGTTATTTTAATTATGTAAAACTGTAATTGGCATTTATTGTGCAGGGCTTCAGAGGGATAGGAGCATGGGATGGAAAGCTGATTTTTTCATTAAATAGCTGCCCTAAGGCAGATACATTCTGAACAAAGCACCTTTTCATGAGATATACCTGTCCCATGGAGAGAACAACAAAGAGAATGAGGAAGGGGAGGTAAGAAGCCTGAACAAGGAGAGAATGATATGAAAAGGGTCCATCGGAAAAGAGGGAAAAAAAGGATAAAAGAGAAAGTAGGATGGAGTGGCATGGTATGGTCTAATAAAGGTTAAATGACTTAATCAATATGAAAAAGGAGCTTTCAAAGGAGAAGGGGCAAAAAGAGGGAAAGGAAGAAATTAAAAGAGCACGCTTAAAGGATGAGAAGGATTAAAACTAAGATGGAACAAGAGAAAAAAAAGAAAATCTCTACAAAGAATGGGGAAGGAAAAGGCGAGAAAAATCACGTCTGTGCATAAGAGATCATTTTGGGGAGCAAAAGGCTGGTGCCCATTTGCATCTGTTGTATCCTACGTAGGACATATGGTGTTCCTCAGCACTTCTGGCTAGTTAAGGATCATTAGAGAGATGAGCATCGAAGCTGGGGCTAAGTCAACTATGATCTCTGCCTTCTTGTCTACATCACCTCTTCTCTGCTCTTCCTCAAGGTGGCTGCCAGCAGTTAGACTTGGAAAGACTATCTCCTGGCCTACTCTTCCAGATGGTGGTATCAGAACAAAACATCCTCTAACCAGTTACAGATGCTCCTCGTAGACCCACTCTCTGAGCATCTTTGTGGCCTCCTCTGGCCCCTCTCCAACAGATCCATGTCTTTCCTGTGCTGAGGACTCCACAGCTGGAAGCAGAACTCCAGGTGGCGCCTCCCCAGAGTGGAGCAGAGGGGCAGAATCTCCCCTTGCCCTCGCCCTACTAGCCACGCTGCTTGGGATGCAGCCCAGGACACAGGGGACTTTCTGGGCTACCAGCACACATTGCCGGCTCCTGTCCAACTTCTCACCCACCAGTGACTATCCGTGCACCATCCACTAGTCACTACTAACACACAGACATGGCAAGGGGCAGTTTCATTCCCTCTTGAGATTCAGGCAGTGTAATGGAAACACCACACCAGTTTAAGATTATTAACCTACAAAACAGCAGCAGAGCTTTGCTCTCAGATGCAGAAATCACAGCACAGAAGCTGTCTGATACTCATGTCAGCAAAGAACATGATTTTGAGTGGTAGAAATACTGGACCTGCTATTTTTTTTCCCTTCCTACTCAATGTCTCATCTTCCAGGGAACCGAACAGAACTAGGGCAGTACCGATGAGGCAGCAGCAGAGCACTGAATCCTGAGGTTCCCAGCCTTCATCACTCTTAAGAGCTTTTCCCAACAGCCTTCTACAAATGCCATTACATTGTTCAAGTCTTTGTAACCACAGGAGTATTCTTTTCACATTTCTTTAAATACATTTTAAGTTGTAATCATGGCAGTACAGTAATATGAACCAGAAATATAGGCATACTGTAACTACAACTTCATTCTGCCAGGATTTAAGTCTTTACTCCGGCTTGTGTACTCACTCAGATGAAAGGTTAGTGCATTGATTAGACACTACCTAACATTCACATTTTATTATTTCTGGATCAATGTCAGAGAAAAATTCTACACTACTAACGACACACAGAAAAAAAGCTCAAAACATTTTAATCATTCTCTAGATTTTCTTCCTGTCTTCACATTTCTTGAACTTTTAGTGTTAGCGTTACTCTGAAATACATGCAGAATTATCTGCTAGTCTAAAATTCCAGGTGCAGAATTCATAATCTCTATCCACTCCTTTAAGATACGACAGACCAGATTAAATCTGGGGCAGAACACCAGACAAGTCCATCGGCAATGCTAAAGCACGCATGAAGGATGTGGAAGCTTCCCCAACATGGAGTTTGTACTACAGGGTACATACTTCTAGAGATGTACAGTTCAAATACTTAAATTGAAGCATTTTATTCTTTACTAGCTTGCATTTTAAATTTCTTAAGGAATTTTTCACGTACAAAGGGGAAAAAAAAAAAACAAAACACCTGGTCTGTTGTGGTCACGATCATAAAAAGTTATTATACTGTAATGAAGCAAAGCTGCACCCAAAGTTCAAGACTGAATCCAAAAAACTTCCAGATAAATATATTTAATGCAATTTTTGATCAATCTGAGTATCACTAATGATAATGCTACTGGAGAAACCCAGGTGGGCTGTACTCTTTTACTCGGCTATTATTCTGCTGGTCTTTCTCTACACCACTAGCCATTTTAATGTCTAGTTAGGAGTATAAATAACTGGAATAGGGGAGACAAGAATTTCCCTTTCAGGCTTCAAACAATGTAAAATGCACTGGCTGATTCCTCCACCCTGCCCAGGAATGTCCCTTGGGGCCTCCTGTCCCACAAGGCTTGCAAATTCTAGAGGCCTTTTTTAGAAGCTAGAAAGGAATTTTAAAAATATCTTACCCATCCTCCCTCTCTGCCTTTGGGTTTACTGGCACAGGCACACAGTAGCCAGAATTCACTACAATTAGGGGAGACAACAAAGACTTTTAAATGGGAGAATAGATTAAAATAAGAAATAATCCAACTTGAGCGAGGAAGAGATCCATACGTGATGTTGTGGAGCATTCTGATGCCAATTATTTTGAGTTATTCATACAAAACTGAAAACAAATGGAAAAAATTATTCAATATTACAAGCCACTGATAAAAGGCCTTGAGGAAATAGATCAGGAAGGGCATCTGAAGAAAACCACTGCAGTGAATTTTGAGAACTACACATTACAGCGCATAAGTAACAACTTTATATTGTATCTCTTGAAAAATGCATTATAAAGACTTGAGAAAAAAGTATTATCTTTGAATTAGCCAGGTAAATATGCCAAAGATGATGCACACCTGGAGACGTGCAAGATCTAAAGGACTTTGAAATTGAAGCTTGCAAGGGACCAATTATTATGTATACTTTTTATCTGACCATTATTTTGTAGTCTTATGTCAAGAAGATTAAAATGGTGAAGTGCTGCTTTCCAATTTTTCAGTACCAGCAAAAATTACTGTAATGAAAACCAGGTCTGTGAACACTTGCCACACGCCATAATCACGACCAACTTTGCTACTAATATACTGCTGCTTCAAAATACTCTTGTCTTTCAGCTTTTCCATTTTTATCATCACCATCTAAAGTGCCTGCTGGCAAATCAGCAGCATGTTGGAAAGGGGTGAAGAATATGAAGATACACAAGTGTGAATTTCATGAAGCCTGATGCTCCCACTATGCCATATACTTCTGGCCAGTAAAACAATGTAAGCACTTAGCTGTGAAGCCCCATGTTGTGCATCTCATCCCAGTGGCAATTACAGTGAGAGCCCAGCTGTAAAAACCTGATGGATCTGCTGTGCGGATTCAAAGACTTGAAAGCACGATTCAACAGAAGCGCTTGGCTGCCTTTCTGAAGCCTTCTTGCTGCTTCTGGACACAGAGCGAGGGGTGCAAGGTCACCCCTGTCCTCACCCCTTCGCTGCTCAGCAGCAGACAAGCTACCAGAGAGTAACCCAGAGACTCCAGAAATACCGCAGACAGTATTTTAAACCTGTAGGCCACCACGGAGATTTAAGAATGAACAGAACAACAAGATGCCTTAACTGACTACTAGTAAAGAAAACTGAGGGAAAGCTTTACCCTTCTCTGGAGCTTTCCGAATGAACTAAAAGACTCGAACAACAGCAGCTGATATTTTGTGCTCGGTGATAGCCAAATCAGCCTTCTGTACATTCATCATAACATATGGTTTCGTACAAATAAATTCCATTATATGCTGAGTGAATAGGTACTGCAGTGTCAAATTAAAGCTTGAAATGCATGTAAAATAATATTTTAGAGACTATTTCACTGGCATCTCCAGCTTATGGTAATGATGGCCTAAGTTTACTGCCGATTGCTGCAAAACAGAATAGGTACCTACGCAAAGATGAGTTGGACTGATGGATGAATTTGCAGCAACTGACTTCCTTTTAATTTGCAAGTACCCAGCATTTACAGTATTTCAAACTGAGATGGGCTTTTTTTTTAACAACAACAAAGTATCCTGTTACATACACAGAACTGTTCCTTTACACTGTAACTTGCTGCTAAATGTTATGGGATTTATCTTCAAGAGAAGAATAGCAACGAAGAGGCAAATTAATTCAGTTTTCTGTAACCGTAGCAGGGATACTAGTGTAAACATACAGAACTCCCATGGAGAGAGTATTTTTAGTCCTTTGTACTAAACGATCAGCAACTTAGTGGACAGAAACATCCTTACATATTATTGCTTTTTCCTCCTGGCTCCAAGAACATATCTCATATCTAAGAATTCTAACGATTGAAATAATTCTCCCAATTACTTTGCTATGTTCCAGTCTGTATAGCCGAGTATGTATGTAATGCAATAAAGCTATGCCTGAATGGTCTGTTTGCCCCATAGCAAGTTCCCAGGAAAACTCCTTCCCCCCCTTAAAGGACTTGTCTCTTTGGGAGGGCGCCAGCTGGCAAAAGGCTGAGGGGAGCTGGTGCTTAAGCAGCCTCGACGGAGGAGCGGTGCCCGTGCGCCTTGCGACGGCAGCCAACCGCGGGAAATGCTATTGGAGTTTTTGTGCTGTAAAATTGCTGCTTTCATGCCCACTGCATCTGACAATAGGAATCCTCGGCCTTGCGTGAGAGAGGACGGCTGATGTGCCTTCTAGTCAGATCTCCACATCCTTAAAGAGGAGGGTTACCACTCCGGTGTGCTCCTAATGGGCGAGTGACAAAGGAATTCATGTCAATGCTACCTCCAGACACAGAGAGATACTAAATGGAGAAGCCTTTTGTGTATAACACCAAAGAGAAGAGAAATTACACTTTAAGCCCAGCCCTTAAGCTTTTAAAATCATTGATAATATTTAAAGAGGTAAAGGATATTGAATTAAATGTCTAGCCTTTTACTTTTCAAAGCAACTTTGAGATAAGCTCTGTTTTCACAATCCCCCAATGCACATCTACTACATTTTTTGCTCAGTGACTCAGGTGCAAAACCCTCAGTATTTCTCCTTTGAAACCCCGCGACAAGCACCTGTCAGCAGAATTTGCAAGCGCCCTGTTTACTTCCAGCAAGTAGCATGTTTAAAGCACTAAAGCTTCGTTCTCCAACCTACAGCAAGCCAGAACGCAGGTCAAGTGGAAGCCAAAAGCCAGCGAGGAGAAAAAACAGATTTTTTTTTTTAAATTTTTAACTTTTTGTCAAGTGTTCTGGGCTTATTTTTTTTTTTCCACAGGGACATTTTCACATTAGAAAAAAAAACAGGTGTTATGGTTGCATTACAGCAACTGGATCCCTGTATTAACTTCAATTTACCCCAACAGCAACCTGGCTTTCCTCAAGAAGCACAGAATCAGGCCATAGCAATCAACAGCATTCAACTAAGGAATAAATTAGATATTTTATGTAAATAAAATATCACAGCTTTTTCTTCAGCAGGAACTACAGACTTCCTCCCAGTTGAAAGAAGAAACTTTTCCACAGCCAATAGTGACTGGATAGTACAAAGTATCCTTACATTTATACATTTTGTGCCAAGTTGGTAAACATCAGGTGCTCTCCAAAGCACCAGCTCCTTACAATGACCATGACCACACAAACTAATTTTAATTCAGCTAAAAGAAATAGAAAATTAAATGACTGACCAAGGGAAAAATACATAACTTATCTTTTTTTTCTTCACAAAAACAAACCCCAAAGAAGAGCAGTCTAAAGACTATGAAAGCCACAAGATGATAAAAAAAAAAAAATAAAATAAAATCAAGAGTTTATCAAAACCTCCCAACCTTCAATTCATTCCGTGTTTCTGGAAGAACTTGTGCATTCTCAAAACCATCAAGAGTTGGTGAGCATTGGAGGTGATACGAAAGGCTTGTAAAACTCTAAGTTCAGGCTATTAACACCAAGTGATGAACAAATTAAGGATTTTTAAAAAAGACTTTGTATTGCAGCCCAAAGGTAAAAATATTAGACCTTTCCCTGAATAAAATTATGGAAAATCATCAGTACCAGTGTAACATGATGACATGAGACACTTGCATCTGACGCTGACCTCCCACAAGTTATTTCCTGGGCCCTTGCACACCATTTGTCCCTCTGGAAGACAGCCTAAGAAATAACTTGAAGTCCTCAACTTTGTGATTTATAAGGAAAATAAACTATGTGACTATTTCCTTCTCCTTTTACCTTCTGTACTACAAATTAACTTCTACCATAAATTCGCTCAAGCCTACTTTTGCCCACAAGAGCAGCACATCCTCCTTCCCCATCATGACTTCAGGGTTCTTCCCTGAACAAACTGCGACAGAATTGCAATTTCAGCTCCTTATCTTGCAATTAGGAATCTCTGTTCCACAATCAAGACAGCCAAAGGGAGTGGCATGTGTACAAGCACCAGCAAGAAGGGAAGGGAGATGCTTTTAAGTCTCATCTTCATCCCTACTGCCAGTTACCCATTGGTTCAGTTTAAGTGCTCTGACATTTGGATGCAGCTTCCTCCCTTCCATAAAACTATATTCTGCTTTTATATTCCCCCTGTATTTCAGAATCAATTTCTCTTCACAGATTTTTCTTAACTCGCAGGATTTTTTTGTGATATGATTTTTGTTTTGTTTTTTTTTTTTTTTTTTTTTTGGATGGGGAAAGGAGGAGGGGAAGAAATGTCTCTACATCAGTACGATCCACAGTTGGCAGGTTGTCCCATCTGGAACGCGTTCCGAGTAGAAGATGGATAATTTGTCACTCTGAATCCTTTGATTTGCGAAGAGGCCGAAATCATCTTTGGAAAGATATTTTGCAGCTAATGATACAGGAGGTGTGGGGGAGACTGTTCTCTGAAGGCTACAAAGGCCACAATCTGAGGAGAAATAATTGGTCTTGGCTCTACTATTAAGTAACAGAGATTGAAAACGACTAAAATCTTTAAGGGAAAAACACGACTTACAACAATCAGAGATGAGAACTAATTTCCCACCAATTTGCAAAATTTGATTTTGGAGGGGTGAGGGTGAGATTGGGGAACTGTAATTTGCTCTTGGCAAACAGGCTGAATGGTTAATTAAACTGAACAAATGTACATTTTTGTACATTGAGGGAACAATGTTGACAGAAATTTGGCTTGAAATCCAAAGGAGGAAGATAAAAAGATGGATTTATGAAATGGAAATCAAATATCTAAAAGGGATCAAAAATAAATTGGTTGGCATCCCAGACAATTTTTAAGTTTTTAAAGCAACTATATTTGCCCCAAGCACGTGGAACAAATAAATTCGTCGATCTGTACCTAAACGGTGTTGGCCCTCCTGCTTTTTGCCTGTAAGAGATGAAGCCTGCAGGCCCTGCTGCACGGGGCTTCACATATAACAGTGCTTGGCCTCAGAAAAAGATCAGCATGTGTTTTTATAGCATGAAATTACTCCACAGTCAGAGAAAGCTCGTCAAATACTTTCACCCAGCATCATGGGCATTTTGAATTTATGGGTATCACACATTTTTGCTTAGAAAATATTTCTGTGAGTACGCACATGCCCAGAAGACGTCGGAGTTTCCATTGAGAACAGGCAGCCTTATTTTGGAATTCTGCAGGATATAAAATGGTCCAGCAAGAGAGACAGGAAAGTGTCTCTTTTGATTTTTGATTTATCGTGGAAGGTGTGGAAAAATTCAGAGTAAATCTGGGCTATGTGACAAATTGTAGTTTTCTGTTACATTTAAACAGCTAGTCATTATACCTTGCACACTGCTAATGAAACGCATTCACCACAGCTTAGTACGATAATCTCTGATGTAAACTACAGAACTCGTGCATTCCCAATTTGAAATGCCCACAGGTATTACAGGAAAAGCTCCAGGAGGTTCTCTTAGTCCACCTCCTCCTAAGGGAATGTAGGTTCATTTTCAGCAGTACGACTGATGTTTTTATTTATTTTAATTTCATGTAATAAAGTGACAGAGCTCCTGCCACTTCCCTTGGGATAGACTTAGATATCTTAATACAGCTCACTGTGGAGTAGGTTTTCCTGAAATTGTGTCCAATCTTTCCTGATTTTCATCCTATTGCTTTTAATTGTATCTCTACATGGTATACAACACGCTCTATTCCAGCTTGGGTTATTGGTTTCCTTTTGTCAGCACTTAATTAGTGTTTAGACAAGGTACTGAGTCAAAGCTTTATTCTCTGACCTATTCCCATATATTAATGCCTCTAACCTCTTGTATGTTTTCATCCAAGTACATCTGAGGATATGAATAATAGGGATAATTCTAGAAGACACAAGAGAATTTGACAGGAACCTTGAAAAAGCAAGAGACCCAAATTCAAAACTGGTAACACATTGGTGCCGGGTCTGCAATTCCCTCTCTACGGATGTTTTAGTCAGACCATCTTGCAGATTTATGTCTGATTAAAATTCTCTATCACCATTTCTCCTCAGATTTTCCCTGAATATTCCGCATCTCAGACCAGCTTACATTTTTCAGTTCTAATTTCACTTTATTAGTTTCTGGCCATGCAATTAATGATCTTTCCTTGTCCTTTTCTATTAACATTTTGTCCCCAGTTGGCGCTCAGAGCTCACACTATTTAGCATCATTAGGAAATTTTATTAGTGCCATTTTTAGTCCTTCGTCCATATAACTAATGACAATGTTAAATAAAACCAAGATTATAGCATATCCCCATGATGTTCTTCAACACAACTCCTCCTATTTTCATCTATTATTCTTAATTTATTATCACAGACTGTTTCAAACCAAGCAGCTCTAAATTCATTTCCAAGCAACACGTCTTAGGAGCAGTGTCAGATCTGAAGACAAATTGTATATACTGATATATACTTAATTTACCACGAATTGTGAGCCAAGAGATACAAAAATATCTCAGTAGACAACGGGTAAGGTGGCAATGAAAATAAGGTGTGTGGATACCCACAGAGTTTCCAGGGAATCTGGATGGATTTTCCGTTCTATGAATGATGGAGAGAAAAAAAAGCAAATTTACACTTCACCCCCAAAAGCCCAAACAGCTTTTAAGCAGTTTCACACCATCATGTGTTCATTGCCTTCTCCCCTAGCACCTTCTTCCCCCCACCTCCTTTTGTTCCCCAATAATCAGAATGAAACCGCTCATAATTACACTGGAGGGAACGTCTGAGTTTTAATAAGAAAATCCGCCCTAGAAAGATTCCCAGCTCTACTTTGCATGTGTGTGGCGCCTGGTCATTGCTGCTGCCACTCCTGAGCACTTGGGCTCTGCTGCCACAGGGGCTGGTACAAAAGCAAAACGTTCTGCCTTTGGCATCTTGATATTGCGGGATGATAAAATATTAATCGTTTCCATGTGGCAGATACTTTTCTATAAGCTCTCCCATCAAATTCTAATGAGTCACCATCAACTAAAGTCCTCAGATAATGTTCATAGAAGAATTATAGCACAGAAGATTTGGTGTGTGTCCTACAATGAGACCTCTGACCACGAAGAGTTCTTGGATGTCATCGTTCAACCAGTCTTACTGGATTATTTTTTCCCTTTCACAACTCAGAATTCAGAGTTGTGCTCTTGATTGCCAAATTCTTTCTCTTTGCAGGAAAGCTTAACCATTTTGAAAAGCCCATCAATCTGCAACTCAAGGAATCAGGGAATCGTCAGTTGGAAGGGACCTCTAGAGATCACCCAGTCCAACTCCCCTGCTGAAGCAGGGTTGCCCAGAGCCTATCACTCAGGATGGCATCCAGGCAGGGCTTGAAGGTCTCCAGAGAAGCGGACTCCACACCTGCCCTGGACTCCACACCTCTGCCAGGGCTCTTTTTTCACCATAAAGAAGTTTTTCCTTATATCTGAATAGAACTTCCCGTGTTCCAGCTTGTGCCTATTGCCCCTCGTCCTGTCACAGGGACCCACTGAGAAGAATCCATCTCCATCCACCTTCAACCCACCCTTCAGATGCTTGGAAGCATTAATCAGGTCTCCCCTCAGCCTTCTCTTCTCCAGGCTCAAGAGTCCCAGCTCTCTCAGCCTTTCCTCATTGGGGAGATGCTCCAATCCCTTAATCCCTTCTTGCCCATATAGTGGGAACAAAATCTTGTTAGTTGTGCACCACCTGGCAGATCCATGATCAAGAAGAATTGAAAACTATTTTATATTATATTGAAGTTTTTTTCAGATCTTCCCATCAGATACACCATCATCACAAACTGTTATCAAGAGACCCGAGAACCTCGTACAACTTCAATGTTCAAATACGCTGTACAAAGGCTGCTGTGAAATGCATCTTTCCCTATTTTGCATTTGATGGTTCTGCCACAATGTTTCCAATTCAGGGCATAAAAATCCTCAAATCTGAATTCCTAATTCAGGCTCTTCACCTTCATTGTCAGTTCTAAGCATTAACTTTTAACTATGTATTTTCTTCACAGTCTATCCTTAATCTAAGAATTTAGCACACGTTTCTCATTATCATTCATGTCTGTGTTGAAAGATAAGCTACTACCAATTTCAATAAATTCCCCTCCAAATTCTGTCTAATCTACAATTTTTAGCGGAAGAAGGTTATGAAGCTTATCAAGATGCTTAAATACAGACTTTACATGACTTCTATTGTTTGTAAGCAGACTTCTTTACATAAAAAAAATCCTCTCCATCTCAGTCACATTCAAGAGTCCTCTCCTTCCTATTCGTCATTCCCTCTCCCTCTTGCTTAAACTGTTCCTCTTCCCTCCAGACATACTCAGATGCCCCTGTTTCTTATAAACCAGTTTGCTCTTCTTTATAAAACCAGTAAATTGTCCTGAAATCAGTGGACAAACAGGCTCACTGCTGGAATGGAGTCAGTATTTTGAGGTGCACCATGGATAAGAAGAAGACAAGTAGAATAAATTGGAGGTGCTACGTAAAGGAACACTGTTGTGACCCATGTTCTGAAAATTAAACTCCCTCCTGAAAATTAAACTCCTGAAATATGTAATATTCATACAACCTGTTAACATGCTGCTTTTAGAGAAATGAAGTGCATCCCAGCAAACTGTCCACACAGTCATTACTTGATCTGAATTTTTGAAGCTACTAGCAATACCTCCGTGAAGACATTTCTTCACATACGGTAGGTATTTGGTAATGGATTTTTAGCAATTCTCATGTCTCTTTTAGCTAATTCCTCAAACAAAAGTAATTCCCATTGGTCAACAAAACAAACTAGTCAAACCCAAAGGCTTGGATTAATATCATTCTAAATACATAATCTGATCCTTTAAATTTTGAGGGAGTTCATCAAATAAACTGCACTGATCAAATGAACTCACACTAAAGTAAAACAAACAGACGTTGGCATAGACTAAAGAGAGGGTAATTTAACTTGCTGTTCACATGAAGTCAATAGAACTGAAACCAGTTCAATAATATAATTACTTTCTGCCAGTACTATTTTCCTCCTAAATGCTTCAAAAGTGATCTTCCACCCCCTGCCAAAATAAACATTTGACAAAAGTCACCCAGAATGTGGCACTGGAATTATTTCTCACCCATTAACATTAGATAGCACGGAAGGCTTCTTCTGTATCTGGATGAATTAAAAGACAACTTGATGTCTATTTTTCCTGTGAAAGTGCTACACATATATTACCATCTTAACTACAGAAAATACAATAGTCAAAAAAGACCATACCAAAGACCGTGATTAAGTAATATTTTGTTTCTAGGGTAGTTTTGGAGAGATCCATATACTAAAAAAGCTGCACAACAACACATCAAGTAGAAGAAAGCTGTAGCTAACTTAGAAATTATTAGCTTAATTATTAAATTCTGTTCTTGCTTGTTTTACAAAGAACCTGTTTTTCTCCATTAACAGGCCAGCAGTAAAAAATGAGAGACCGACCATAAGCAAATCAAATAGATATTCCAAATACTACCTCTATATGTACTAGATGAAAGCATCCTTTCTTTAAGTAATGCAATGCCCGATCCTGCAGCTGACTACAGGGATGGAATCCCACTACCAGAACATCTATGGTCTTCTCCTCCATCCAGCAGAAAAGCCAACAAACCCCACTTAAATGATGACAATCACAAATACGGTATCTGTGGTTAGTAAGTTGAAGCCCATCTGAAAAGGAGTCTAATCTTGTGGAGAGAAAGATCATTAAACGTATTATATAGCCATCAGCACTACCAGATTATGAATGTGTATCTGTCATTGGTTTAATTCTTTGACAGCAGGAAGCAGGAGCTGCAAGAAACTCCTATCGCACTAAGTCCCTCAGCCTTTCTTCATAAAAGAGATGTTCGAGTCCCCTCATCATCTTCGTAGCCCTTTGTTGTACCCTCTCTGGCAATTCTCTGTGCTTTTTGAACTGGGGAGCCCAGAACTGGACACAATGCTCAGGACAGCGCCTCACCAGGGCAGAGTAGAGAGGGAGGATGACCTCCCTCCACCTGCTGGTCACACTTCCCGATGCAGTCCAGGATGCTGTTGGCCTTCTTGGCCACAAGGGCACATTGCTGGCTCATGGGCATCCTGTTGTCCACCAGGACTTTTTCTCAGAGCTCCTCTAGCAGGTCAGCCCTCACCTGTACTGGTACAGGGGTTATTCCTCCCCAGGTGCAGCACCCTACACTTGCCCTTGTTAAATCTCTTGGTTTGTTGAAATTCATTTGTTCAATTTCATTGCATCTGCTTAGCAAAAGTCTTATAAAAAAAACACCTCTCAACATACACCATGGTGTTAACCTCTGTCCTGCTTGTTATCAAAAAAATCCCTATTTTCTCCTGCTAAAAGACCAAGACTTGACTTGATATGGGAGGAGGTGGAAATATTTTGGCCAGTCTGGGGTGAAAGGGGTTAAGGAATACTCCTTAATGTGGCAAACTCTGACTGACAAGCAACTAGTGAAAATTTCAGAAGCAGCAAAACGCTAAAACCTAGAGCAATGATGAGCAATTATTACCTTTTTAAGGAGCTACAAGGAGTTCATCCCAACTATTCAAAATTTTAATCAGTTTTCTCTTGCTTCTGCATTTTTCATTTGTAGAAGAAGGGCTGGTGGATATAGCAATCTAAATGTATTGACTCACTGAACTAAAGCAGGCTACCTTTTTGGATAATGCATGTATTTTCTACCAGATTTCCTATTCCTGGATATAGAGTAAAGGAGACATCTTCATAATATACCCAGTTACGACAACGTATTACCTTTTTTGAGGTCTTAAAAAAATTTAAATATTGAGTAAATTGATCATGGAAGAACAAAATCATCATTGTTAATTTTACACATCTGAATCAAAGCCCCTAACATACTGAAAAAGAAAAAAAGAAAAAAAAAGAAAACAAACAAACAGGTTGTCAAATTCACACACACAACTGCTCTTAGCAGACTGGCCTTTTCAGACCCCACACCAAAGCCAGAAAGAGAAGCTCAAACCTAGTGTTTTCTCTCTGCAAAATAATTTTGCCCAATCTACTAATGTGCAATCTGTTGGAAAACATTTCTCAAAACCCCCTCTAGTGGTTCATCTGTAAGAGAGCTCTTTACAAAAGGCAGAAATGGTTAGAAAATGAAGAAGTTTGTTCCAAGCTTTGCTGTTAATTAACAAATTCTTCTTCCAGTCTGCCTACCACAAAAACATCTGTTCAATCATGCAACAGAAATGGAACCCTGTGGCTATGTGGTTTTTTTTTACGTTTTTTTTTTAAAAAGTAAAAACGTGGTTTCTTATGGTAGGATGTATACATGGGCACTAGTGTTTCAAGTACAGGTCACTCCTGTTGGTTACTCATACTGGTGAGGAGGATGAGGAACATGGAAACCACATCTCAGAAGCTGCTGTTGCCATCTTGCACCGTACAGCTCTCATCCTCTAGATCACTTCCCCCAGGCTAGACTGCCTGAACCAGTAATGTATAAATCCCATTCTCCTGCCCCAGGGAGACTAAAGCAATGACTGGAACCTGCTGAACTTGATAAGGTAGGGAAAGATGACTTTTACATTATTCTGCAGCTAAACATCATGACAGTTTAACCAACTTCAGCCAACCCTGTAAGAAGAACAACTAAAGCCTAGTCACATCCTATGAAGGACGTTGCATCACAAATCGTTACTGGCTATTGCTTCATATAAGTCTTGCATTTTAAAATAACTTAAATGAGCTTTTATATATTAGAAATTACTTTCTATTCTTGTTTATCCTGCAGTAAAGTAGGAACATCATTTGCGACATTTAAACGCAAATCAGTTTAAAATACAAAGTTCTCTTTGATTTTTACCAGGCAATTTTGTAAGAGAGTGGAAAATAAAAGGGTATTCAAACTATGGACAAAGTGTCCTCTTCTTACCATGACCTGGGACAGACACTGAAAGAGTACCCGTCTGTACTAGGTATGAGCTGGCAGTATAGTCCTCATCTGTATCAGAGTCCTGAACTGGCTGGCTGGCATTAGTACTTAATAACCACCTCTGGTTGTCATGGAGATTGGGTGATGGAGGAGGGGAGTGTAAATGTTCAGTAACTGATGGACTAGATGAGGAGGATGGCATGGAAGGACCTATGAAAAAAAATTAAAAAAAATTAAAATATGGGTCAAGATTTCACAGGAAAACCAAATAATTTCTTTTGCACATCACCCAAAGGCTAGTAGTCTACTTCAAGTAATAAAAGGAGATGGACAAAGAAAATATGACAATTGCATGTAATAAACTGGCTTAAGTGGTTTAGAAAACATAACCCAGTGCCACGACTTTCTACTTAGATGGACGGTGTCTAGCATTTCCCTGGAATTGCAGTGCCTCTGCAACAGAGAGTGACAGAGGAGCAGATGCCAACTGAAGTGACGTATTTGTTGCACAACCATTTGGAAAATACAGTATTTTCTATTTTTCAACCCTTTAAGCAGAGCAGAAGTACTGAAATATGTGGCCAAAGACAGGTCTGTTTCTTTCAGTGAACTCCTATCTAAAGTCTACCTACAGAAAAAAATAATTCCAATACACAAAGAACAGTTTTCCAAGCTCATGCATACTCACAGCCCTAAATTTCTACCTTATGAGTTATTCTGACAGTAATTCGAGTTTTTAGCCATGTTTCTCAGATGCATACACTAAAACCTATTGAAATGTTTCACCTGTCAAATTTGCATCCATCTGCAGAAGTTCTTTTAGAATGTGGATATGCAATGACTACTTCCCATTTCTGCATCCTGAAAGTATCATATAGGCATGATGGAGAAAGACAGATTTAAATAAAACTTTAGGATACCACAACAATGCATTTAGTCCTTCAATGAAACAATAATTAAAGCCGATACACAGCAGAGAAAGTGTTACCTAATTTACCCTGTGAATGTATTTGTTCTTTATAGTATTTAGTTAGCAGAGATCTCACTCTGTGAGAATACAACTCCTGCACTACTTCTGCACAAAGCACTACGTTGCCTGTAGGTGGGGAATTGTACCAGAAAATGAAGTGGCTTTATTACCTACTTTATGTTACACCCCCCCCTCCCCCAAAAACAATAGATTAACCTGCACAGATACTACTCATAACTATGAATCTAAATTTAAATTAAAGGAAAAGAGGTTTTTTTTCCCATCATGTAATGAGTTGATTTTATGGCACTCAGTAGTACAGTTATGCTGGAGAGGAGCAGTACCCCTCAATGTTGTATTTAACACAATAAATCATATTAGCTTGAATTACCTGCCCACCACCTCCCTTGTACACTTCTAGAATCATGCTGATTTTTATTATGATTTTTTTTTTTTCATCTTTGGTTTCTCCCATCCCATAGTGTCTTAAAGAGCTCTAAAACACATTGCTAAGCCCCAACCAATTGGCTTCCCTGGAAAGAAGCCTGTAACAGCCTCACCACAAACTCTTGGCTTAATTCTTTCACATGTCATTCATTATTTCTTGTAGTGAACAGCACGATATATATTATTATCAATTTTAAGATTCAGGTTTGGTTCTGGAAGGAAAGTGAGTGCTTACAATTACTGAAGTGACTCCTGTGTGAAACCCAAGGTGTACAGCCAGGGAAATAAGAAGGATGGGGGAATGACATTTTAGAGGCCTCAACTCTGGGATGTGAAAGTAGAACAGTAGAACTGGTACAGTTGTAAGATAAAATTCAAGATAAAGTGCCACCAGATTTTCTTGCTACACCCTGATTTTTCCCACTGCTTGCTTCAGTTACAACCTAGATTTGTGCTTATTTCTTGATGGAGTATTTAATGCATTATTTATGATATACACAAACTGATTTAGTTAGCCATTATATTTATTTTTTTTTTTTTACTAATTCCAATAGTAGTTAACAGTGTTTTTTTTCAACTATGAACTACCTCTGTGAT
>VZRU01000676.1:204905-258535 GCA_013398155.1 Pedionomus torquatus
TTGGCTTGGAACAAGCCTCCTTTACTTGCTCCGGACTTCTCTCCCAAAAGAGGAGAGCTATAGGAATGTGTTCCAGATGTACACTGTCTGGAGCAAATCAGCATCCCAGTAATACCTACAGAGCTTACACGCACCCCTGTTCTCAGTGTGCTTCCTCTCTCCTTCTCAATTTACACTCATTAACTTCTACACACAACAAAGCCTTGATTACACAAACTGTAACCACACAAAATATCCTGTTGCCTGAAAATGTGTCATGTCCACAGCCCCTTAATTATTTTGTTAATTCTCTCATTTATCCAAATATATTAATCCTCTCATTGCTACATGGGTTTTTGATCCCAAACTGCAGTAATGAGCAGGCTCCGGGAGAGAGCATCCCTTGGGTGCTCCAGGTTGCCCAGACCCTGGGTGCAGAAACCCCCCACAACTGCAGTAATTGACTTCTTATAAATACACCTAATTCTGGCCGTAAGTCTTCCTTGTCACCAAGTTGCAC
The DNA here is from genome assembly GCA_013398155.1 of Pedionomus torquatus. NCBI lineage: Eukaryota > Metazoa > Chordata > Aves > Charadriiformes > Pedionomidae > Pedionomus > Pedionomus torquatus. Next base: position 205,405 of record VZRU01000676.1, read on the forward strand.
GGTCTGCAGAGAAAAGGGAGCTGGTTATAGCATGACCATGAGAACCCTGGGCCAAGCAGCTGGGACATGGATTTCTGTACAGCTTCATCCAGCGCTGGCAGGTTTCTGCAGTGAGTCCCTCTTTGAATTCAAGAGAAAAGACAGACAGCTATCTACACTGCCATTTGTAGAATAAGCTACACATTAAGGAAAAAACACCAAACCACCTTAACACATCATAAACGATGTGCATATCCCTCTTCAGAATTTTTTGTGGTTTTTTTTTTTTTTTTTTTTTTTTCCTTTTCATTATTATTACAAAGATTCACGTCCACCTATTCTTGCGGAGTGGAAAGAGGCGTGAGGNTTTCAGATCATCTAGTCCAACCACCAATGTAACTCTGACAAAAACCATCACTAAACCCCATCCCTAAGCACTATGTCTACCCATCTCCTGAACACCTCCAGGGATGGTGCCTCAACCACTTTCCTGGGCCTCCCATTCCAACAATGCTTCATAACTCTTTCTGTGTAAACATTCTTCCTGGCATCCATCCTAAACCTCCCTGGTACAACTTGAGGTCATTTCCTCTTATCCCATCAGCTGTGACTTGGGAGAACAGACCAACATCCCGAGGCTACACCCTCCTTTCAGGGAGTTGGTCTCCCCTCAGCCTCCTTTTCCAGGCTGAACACCCCCAGCTCCCTCAGCCTCTCCTCGTAAGACTTACTCTCCAGACCCCTCACCAGCTCTGTGCCCTTCTCTGGATCATTACATTCTGGAATGAAAAGCATTTAAAAATACCTGGTAATATCTCTTATCCAAGTTAACAAACACTTTTATATATCACAAAAATTAAGTATGGCAAAAGCCAATTATAGTGATTCTAACACTTTTTCAAGACAGCTCGGAGGCACACCATGGTGCAAAGAATATTTCATTCCAAGAAAAAACACAAAAATACAAATATTGATTTCCCTGCCACCACCCCCTCTGTTCTGCTTCTTTTGGTATACTCCTAGTGAAAATGTATGGTCTTCTTTGACTTTCTTGCCAATACTTTAAAAAAAAGCAAATACTCTTCATTTTACTATTTAACTTTCTCATGGAAAATAGCTTACTATCTTATATCATGGTATACAGGGCTTAGGAGTACTTAAGTCTCATCTTTCAGGTAAGTTATGAAGATAAACACACTTTAATTTGTTAGTATTTCTGTAATTGAAAATATGTGACTCCCAATTACCTTTATGTACTTACAAAAAAATTATCTCACGCGAAAATGCAAAAGAGATTTGCAGCAAATACAGGCAAACTCCAGCAGGAACAGACTCAATATAGCAGTACATGAAGACGTGAAAAAATTTGCTAAGGCTATAATATGAGTCCCCAAAGAATGTAAAACCCAGAGAAAATTGGTTGTAAGAAGAACATTCACAAAGAAATACACCTGAACTAATAACGGATATGTTAAATACATACGTACAAGGTAATTACGTTAAAAAAAAAATGCTGTTCTGTGCAAAGAGCAGCGTATAAAATAAAAGTTGGAAGCGCAGCTGATGTCATATATGGAAAAGCTGAAAGGGACAAGTATGATAAATGCAACTCATAAAAAGACAGCGAATTAATGATGGGGAAGACTACCATCAATAGACTGGTGATAATGGGAGGCATAGGGATGCCCAGGACTTTCTATATGAAGTATATTGAGGCTTAAGTAAATTTAAGGTTTGCTTAGGGAAAACAATTCCTCTGAGAATTCCCAGTGGGTACCAGCAATGAAGCAAGATGGGGCTGGTGCAGTGTGGGGCAGAGACCCACAGCCTCAGGGGAGCTCCCACCAGGCCGCAGCCCACAGCTCACCGTCCCCTACAGCATCGCCTACATCCCTTCACTTAAACAACAGCCACTGGCAGCACTTAACCTTATTTATATTGTATTATGAAGAACGAATATTCATATTATGAAGAACGAATCCAACAGCTACGGAGCTTTCATCTTTTATCTGTCATCACATGCCTGGGAAGCACTTTACTTCAACACCGATGGGTGAGCAGATGAATTACATGCTGCATCTTCACCAGATGTATTTTAGAGAAAATAGTATTGGACACTTTTGGAACATGGCATTTAGGAGAAAAGTAGGGTGGAAGAGAAGCAGGAGTAATGATCTCCTGCTGTTGCAGGGTGGGCAGGCTGGAAGAGATGACCCAGAAAGTCTCTGCAGGGCCCGAAAATATAAAAATTTGCTGCCAATATGATACCAACAAGAAAAAAAACCATCCCACCTGGTTTATTTTCTTTTGTAATTATAAACCTACAAATTCTTAAGTTCGTGTTTTAGTTGAGGGAAAGTCCTTTGTTGCTTCACAAATTTCTTTAGTGCTCAACTTTTCTTCAAATACCTAGATTAGTTCTCAGCACCTGGCATCACTGACTCACTTCATATCGCAAGTTCCATATTTTGCAAAAGCAGTTTCATTTCACTATAAAAACAAGAAGAACCGTTATTTTAATCTCCATCAGGATAAGGAAATCCTACCCCTAACTCTTACACGCAACTTCTGACAGCTGCTTAAGGCAACGCAAAGGGAGACAGCTCTGTTTAGGCTGTTTAGTTACAGCAGAGCTGTGCATTTTTCTCCTCTTGCAGCCTTGGCAGCCCCTGTCACAGAGACTGAAGGAAAAAAACCCAAACCTCTATCTGCATCTCAAAGACAGAGGGGGAGAGTCTTATTTTGAAGTTAGTGGTAAAAGAGTACTTACCAACTTCAGTGCTGGTAAGAAAATGCTGTTAAATTACAGATTGCAAGGTAGGTATCTCCTTTCTTTACTTAAATTAATGGGATTTTTGCTGGTGGCTTCAGGGAAATGAAGATCTCATGTTATTTTAAATGGCGCTATTATGTCATATAAACCCCAAACCATACCACATACTGTGGAAAAATATGTTATACATGTAATGGCTCACTAACAGTAGCTATATATATCCATTTTGTACTTTGCTCCTCACAACAGGAAAAGATAGGTTGCCGTTTGGTTTTTTTGGGTTTTTTTTGGGGTTTTTTTGGGTTGTTTTTGTTTTTTTTTTTTTTTTTTTTTTAATAAAACAGATAATGGGATCTTTTAAAACTGGGATCAGACTAGCAGCGGTTTGTGAAGGTCAGCAGTAACGTGTCTTCTGGCTAAATTAATTAGAAAGCCAAACACTTTCCAACCGGCAGAAGGACACTTGGAGCCCTGCTGAATCAAGCTGAGATGCATCTCCGCAATCTGTTCCAGGACTTCCCAGGGCGTTGAAAGCTGTAACACACTCCGCTTAAGCGGAGCACCTACACCCTGCCTTAACGAGTTCACCCATCGCATCCAAGTTTCAATTTCCAATGGGTGACATGTAGATGACCCCAAAAAGCCCCCCAAATAACCCCACACCTGGTACGCACAACTCTAAGCAACTGGATTTTGGACCTCTGCATATAAGATGGTAAGATACTAATAAGTGAGTTTTAACTGTAAACCCATTTTTTCATTACAGACTCCCCGTATGCTCTCCAACCTGTATGACTTGGCATTGGCATTTATCTCTCTGCTGGATGCTGCAGCCTTCTGCAGTCAACCTGCAGTGACAGTTATCTCTTAATTACAACTCTACATGCAAATAGAACTACTGAAAAGTGGTGTGGCACAGCACACAAAGAACAAGTATTTATAACCAACGCAGTTCTTTTTATCTACTTATACCAGAGTCAACCATTGTAGCTAGTGTAAAGATCTCCCCAAGGAAATACATGTCTAGACGGTCTTTCAAACATACACACACACACACACACACACACATATATATATAAATAAGACTGTATAAACCCATCTATAGTGAAAAACACTCCAGTGAGAAGAACTACGTGCCAAGAATTCTTTTAAAAATAAATGCTTTCAAACACATAAAAATGGTGTTTGCAATCTACTGCAGGTTTTCCATTTAATTGGTTTTGGTTTGCTTTGTTAGTACATATAACAGATAATGATCCTTTTACCTTTCCACTGGGAAGTGGATTTTTCAAAGTTTCAAATCCCTCTGAGGACTGATGAACTGTGACTACACCTCACGTGCAAATCTTATATACAAATGACATCCACCTTCTTCCTCTACTTCCTCAAGAAGTTTCTACTTCTAAACAAACCAGGTGCGTTACCTTGGCATGCATTTTAACTCACAAAGTTGCAACTGCTTCTGTAAACTGTGAAAGCTGAAACTTTGCAAGACCATAATCAGAGGACATCGATTTGAAAACAAAAATAATAAATTAGAAAGCAAGAGAAATGCTGGCCTGAAATACTGTAATTTTGTTTCTTTTTCCTTCTTCTTCTTGGAAGTGTAGAATAATAATCACAGTCTGTAATATAAAGCTTGTAATTGTCTTCTGAAAAAGAGAAAGATTTCTTAAGAAAAAATGGTTATGCATTAGAACTGACTCTCATTTCTGAAGCAAACACTTTGTATTTTGAGGCATTTTGGTGGTTTCAGAAATTTAAGAGCTGCTGCTCAGCAGATTGCTAAATGAAAAGGAGTGCCCTGTTCTTACAGGGGTCAGACTGCATGATCACAGCGGCTCCTTCTTCAATCCCAAGTTCAGGCAGTGCTCATCTTTGCCTGAAATGGCAGTTTTGTCTGTAAAGAAACTGCAGAATCTGAGCCTTAACTTAACTGACAGACTATCCTAAATGAAGTGCATTGCTCTCACTACTTTTTAAAAAAATTATTATTATTATTATTTTCAAAAGGAATTACCTTATAATACAAGAGCCAGGTGCAGAGCAAAGGTCCACTCAGCCAGGCAGAAAGTTCGAGAGCTGAACTAACAACTCAAGCTTCTCTAGCATCCAGGTTTTATTTTTTGGATCTATTCTGCTCAATTCAACTGAACTTCCCATTTTATTTTCCCCAATATTAATGACAAGTCGGCACACAATATGTTGGAAGGAGAACAGAGAGCTATTTCCACAAGAGTGAAAAACCTCATTCCACTCAGAAGATAATTTTAAGTGAAAGGCCCCCATATTTTTCAAACAGGATGCCTAATTCTGTTTGGTTCTTTTTGCGGGGGGAAGTTTTGGACAGAAGCAAGCTGATGAAATCAACACCAGATAGCAAAATGTTTTGATTAACTCATCTCTCCACTTGAGACGTAAAAGTTCTCATGTAAAAATGTCACACCTACATTTAGAGCATCTGCTGGGAATCAGAACCATACAATGGTTTGGGCTGGAAGGGACCTTAAAGACCATCCTGTTCCAACCCCCTGCCCTGGGCAGCGACACCTCCCACCAGACCAGGTTGCTCAAAGCCCCATCCAGCCTGGCCTTGAACCACTCCAGGATGTGGCAGCCACAGCTTCTCTAGGCAACCTGGGCCAGGGTCTCACCACCCTCACAGCAAAGACTTTCTTCCTAATATCTCATCTAAATGTCCCCTCCTTCAGTTTAAAACTGCTTCCCCCTCACTCCACTCCCTGACAGAGTCCATCCCCATCATCCTATTCACCAAAGTCAGCATCACACAGTGCTGTGGTCAGAACCGAGCTCTTCCCAAATACCGGCCAAGATCTTCCCATTAAAACCCCCAAACAAAAAACCCATCACAGACACAAGCCAAAACCAGTAAGAAAATCCCTACAATGTTTTGGTTTGGTGTTTTGTTTTTTTGTTTTTTTTTTCATTTCCAAAATTGGAATGGAGCATCACAAATGGAGCTGCTGGCACACAGTATAATCAGTGTAGGGAGGATGCTGCTCTTGGTCTCTCTGCGTCTTGTATTAACTCAGCGATGGGGCTGAAGAGTTTACCAAGTTTCCACCCTCAGTCCTGACCTTTGTACAAGACTAATTTTTTTTCTGGATGCTGATATTCTTTTGGATGGCAATTCATAAAGAGTAATCGCTGAAAAAAAGTAACCTTTGAAAAAAAATGCTTCTTTATTCTTCCTACCCGTGACTTTTTATTATTAGAGGTGAAATGGGCTGAGCCATGTCACATCTGGTTTATCATTCTTCCAGCATGACTCCGTGGTAGCCTACATCCTTTGTATTTTCAGTGTTGCTTTGGGCTAAGTTAGAGGGGGGGCAGGAAGTGTCTTGCTGTAATGTGATGGAAATGCATCCTGAAGAGCACCAGAGGACTTGGGGTTTGTTGTTTTTTGGATTATTTTTTTTTGAAGGGAGTAGGGGAGAGGCTTGTTAAAGAGAAAATAAATCTACTAAGAATGAGTCACAAATCATCCGGTTTCCAGAATCAGGTAATTTCCCACCCTCACTACTCCCACACCACTAAGAAGTAGTCGAAAGAGGAATCAAAATAAATACCAATTAGCTAAATTTGGGTTTCTTACTTCTATTGGGTCCTACCAGAGAAAAGCAGTTGAAGCACTGGCAGGGATGATGCTAGTTTGACCTATTTTTGCTACTGGAGTGGCCACTGCCTCGCACTCTGTTATAAAGGAAACCGTATCTTTGAAGTGAAGCAGCCAGAGCAGCTCTTAATGGCATGGGATTGCCTGTTTGCAGATCACAGAAAACGACTTGTTTTCTTAGAAGGGAACGTGGCAATTTAAAGAGATTTAGATAGAAGCAAATGGCAATAAAAAGTGTTCCATAAAGTTCATCTATCAATATCTTAATTCTCTCTATTCAAACTAGTTACTTATTTAGTGTGGTTACTTATATCTGTGTTAGCTGCATTTTTTTGACCATTAGCTATTTCAGAAGATCATTGCTTTGGCCTAACTGAGGAGGAGGAGAAGGAGGGATGATATGACTGTTGTCATCTTTACCAGCTTCTGATGGGAAGCTGCTCCAGGGACCAACATGTCCCGCCGTGAGCTCGAGTTGTCCCAACACAGCCCCATGAGGACCAGTCATGCTGCTGGATTGCCACAGGGAAAAAGAAAACATCATGCTGCTGTACCCTGTGTTTTCCCAATAAAATCAAGTAAACCAATAAAACTGCCCATAAAAATTACGGAACCATGCGATGCTTACAGAAGCGGAAGCTTAGCATCAATAAAGGAGAAAGCAGTCCTGCTACAAAGCATCGTACTTCTCTAACTAAAGAAGTCTTGAACTTCCCAGGGTTTGTACGCCTGAACGTAAAGCCTTGGAGAAGGTATATTTGTCAGCTCTCCGTCGCTCCACTTTCAAAAGCTCTTCCCTTCCTACTTCACTTTCAAGTTCGGTGGCTTTTTCCCCTCCCCTCTATATTAAATATAACTCCTTAACAAAGGAATTTTGGGAGGGGAGGAATTAGAGAATTACCAGAAAATTATCGACTGCTGTCTCACACAGTACCACTCTCGCAAGCAACAGGACATTTACTGGACATTGATGTCTCATTACATCTAGTATGTAATTTATTTCTCTGCTGGAACAGAACTTATCAGCTTTGCCCACACGGAGAAAATGTTTCTACCTTAGAAACAAATAGAGCACCACAGGCAGGAAGCTGGAAAGCTTAAATGAAAACCCACCGCATGTTCACCAAAGTCTGCTCGTACCAAAGCCTCCGAGGCAGCTGTGCTGAAGTGAGGTGGAGGTGGCATTTTAGGGCCAGAATTTTGACAACGCCTTGTCTCGTTGAGGGATGATTTAGAAAAAAAAGAACAATAAAAGGCCGTCAGGTACTGAGAACTCTGAGAAAGCTGGACTCTTTATTTAGGCATCTCTGGAAATCCAGCGTTAAAACAAAAAAAAACCCACATCAACAAAGGGACAACAAAGTCCATTTGTTTGGCCTGACTACATAAACAGTAAATTTTTGACTGGTGAGAAAATTCATAAAGCACATTTTTAGTCGCTCTCTTCTACCGTAAGAAACCATTGCGATCTAAGATAGAACACATTTTGACCAGTTATTATAAACGCTCTATTTGATAGCTTTTAATTCTGTAATATTTTATCTGTGTTTATACTTGGCAGGACTTTACCGTGTTCTAGCTATATGTAGAATTTAAAACCATAAATTTCAAATACGTTTAGTTACCCATTCAAGTTCAGAAGGGCACAGACTCAACATTTCTCAAAAAAAATACACAAACCCATCACATTAACTTAGGTAAGTTTGAAAACACTGAATGGAGGTAAAAAAATCCCTTTGGCCTCAGACTAAACATGGAAAAATTCAGTCCAAAAGTGCTTTTCATAAAGTTATGAGCTAATGAACAAAAGGGGGTTCTAATAAAGTTTCATTAAATCCAGCAGTAATAACATAATCTTTCTTTCTTTGCCAATTTGACCACTTCAGAATAGTAAAAAACAAAGTAAAATAAATCACACTGGTTACTTCTAAGAGGTTTTATCTCAGTGAAAATAAAAAAAAGTCCAAACGATTGGGCCAAAATACATATAAGGAAAATTCCCAAGTAGAGAAAATACTTGTTTACACCTGACTGCAGCCAAGGGTAACAGACCCTCTCTACGAGCTGCTTCCAGAATCCTTGGGCCTTTGTCCAAGGAGAAGGGAGATGCCAACTGGGCCATCCAAATCTGCCGTCAGACAGAGATTTATCCATCCCTTTGAGAAGACATGAAAGGAAAGTCTCGCCTGAGCGCTCTGCAAACTCTGACACAACTTCATCTCAACAGCAAGATTGCCAGCAAAAGCTGTATCAGCCTCTGAGGTCCTGAAAAATTATTAACGTTGCAGCGTTATACCTTCAAGATGCACTTCTCAGCACCTGTGAAACCCGTCACATAAAAGCCAATTACTACACAGAAAGCATTTAAAGGATTGGTCTGGAAGCCCTGTCCTGTAAAACTAAAATTCATCATATACTCTATTGCATGCATTTTCCAAGATTATCCACTCCCTCACTTACCAATAACAAAAAGACACAAACAAATTTCTTATTTGACTGCTTTTTCTCCCTTGTGAAAAAGACAATTTTTAACAGGTTCTTGGCCAAGATTACATTTGTATTCACACAATGCTCCTTTTATAAAGAGAGGTAATGCAACCGATTATGAGAGCAGCCCCTGAAAAAGCCAACTAATGGCTTGACTTTGTCCACATTCATATCGGCACAAAGCAACTAATTTTATATGATGCTTGATAATGCAGCACTATGTAAGGAAAAGATTACGCAGAAGCACTTACAAACTCAAACGTATTCATTCTGAAAGGATCAGACCATATAAAATGCAATTTATAAGCACAGAGAAAAAGAGAAACACAGAATTGAAACTGGGTTTACCCACGTTTCATTCCTTTTGTACTTTGGCATGTTTATGCCTAACACGCATGCAGTTTTCTGATGCGGTTGCTGTTACTACATGGTGTTTGATTTAGCCTCCTACACTCGAAATGCTATTGTATCTACAGGAGGAGATAAAGACAAAGGCATAGTCTTAGCTCTCTCACTCAGTTATCTCAGATGCTTTCTTTTCTTTGTGCTGTTTGCACTTGTTATTTATTTTTGAGGTATCCTAGTAGTCCAAATAATCATTCATTACATGTTTTCAGAAGTAGTTACCATTCATTATGTGTTTTCTGAAGCAGTTACAGCCTGCAAAGTAAATTCTTGGTCAGAATTTCTATATCCCCAAGTAGTACACAAATCACAGGATACTTCAAAATCAGACCCTGTCAAAGAGAGTAGGATGGTAATCAATGCAGTTTATGAAAACCCCTCTGTCACGCTGCCCTTAAGATTACGTGTGCTGAGGTGAGCAGGCAGCAATATTAAGGACTGTTCACAAATTTCTTTTGAATAAAAATTATGCATCAGCCCATGCAAACTCTCAGGAATCAACTTTCACTACAAGCGTCTCTTTGGATCTATTTATTTCAGAAGATGTGATATAAATGATGGTATAATAAGTTTTACTATGTTTTAGGCATAAATGACTCATACATCATTCCATTTGAAAGAAAAAGATCCTAACACGCAAGTACAATATGTTACCGCAGCTGCTCCATGGGAACAACAACATATCCATTTGGAAGGAAAATACATTTATGAAAATGCCTGATTAGCAGAAAAAGCAGAAAACAATTAATTATAAACAATAATATACAACACAACTGCTTTATTTGACATTTTTATGCTTACAGTCTGTTTTCGTGGAATCTATTGGATTAAAATGCATGCTGCTCTTCCCCTCCCATCCTCAGCTCAGATTAGTCTTCATTGGTGTTATCCATAATGAAAACCAAAACGCCCCTCTAGTTTTCTATAAAACAGGCTTTGAAGGAGCAGCTAGCTCCTTCCCATGCTAGCTGAATGTAAAGTCGCTGGACAGAATGCACCAAATTATCTTCTTGCTTCAGGCATCTCCTGCCAGGATCCCAGTTTGGGGGCAGAAACGCTTGTTCCCTCTCCTTTTTGTTTTGCAGAATACTGTATTGTTATCTTGGATGACTCCCATCCCCTGCAAAGGTTATGAACTGAACACCACAAAGCCGGCAGGCAACCTACCTCTAAGAATTGCACAACACATATAATCAAAGCAAGGCAGTGCCACCTCCATCACGGCATCTACGACTTCTTAGAGACAAGGCTTCCTGATGCCCCAGTCTTCCCTTTTACAGCCAAGGAAACCTTTTCCTCTCTACTTTCTTCCATCTTACCTCTCCTTGCCCTTTTATTTCTATACACCCTTCTCATTCGTGGACACCTTTTGTGTTTTATCTCACACCACAATGAAAAAGTTTCAGATGCTTCTTCTGTTACAAATTAATTGATTAATTTCAGAAAAAGAAGGGAACTTCCACTAAAAAATAAATTATCAAGAAGATGTGGGAGTGTTGAATTCAGCACTATTTAAATATCGATGCCATTTAACGTAAGCCGCTCACATACTAAAATATACTTTGAAATGATTTACAGCATTTTGTGATGCATACATGGAATAATATAAATACATGGCTAATATTGGTATTGCCATTGTTTCTTTTAATGAAAGCAGACTCTGACGTGTTTCAAAATTCAGGTAAGTGGGGCAGTCGGGCACTTCTTTATGGAGAATCCCCCAACCATTCACCAAAAGGAACTGAACACTCTTCAACGCAAGAAGAGACTCAGAACTACCTTTCCTCCCATCTGCTACTGGCATTTCAGACGACTACCCCAACTTTTGGCCAATGCTAGAGACACAAACGGGCAGAGACAGCACCCAGCCAAAGCAAAGACACTTGGATGCTCTGCGTGACTCAGGCCAGAAAATTTAAGTCCACTCTCCCACCTTCCAGGTGAGTGCCCCAGCTAATGAGCCCTCGGCTCACAGCACAGCAACTTGTTCTCCTTCTCTATTTTTCATTAAAATCTCTGAAGAACTGTGTTTAGTTCCTCATCAAGACAAATGCCAAGCCTGCTAAATTTTTCATGACACTGAATTCTTGTTCTCCTGCCAGCCCTAGTTATGTGTGAACATTTTAGGCTCCCTCAGGCATTTGTTTTACTACAGAGTCCTGAAATACTTAAGTCTATTAAGACCTAAAATAAACATGCAAAAAGGAGGAATCTGCTAGTTGTTCGCCTGGTCTATAGTTTAAGGAGGCAATGCCTACACCCGTAAGGTCTGCAAAATATTCTCAGTGATGTTGGTGAAATGATGGTGCGCTGGGCAACAAACCCATCAAGCTGTGCCAGCTGCCACAGTGGGGCTCACCTCCATGCCACAGGAGGAGCTGGGAAGAAGCAGCCAAATACTCCAAGCCTGGAAAAATCAGCTGGACTGCAAATGCACAGCCGTAGTGGAAGGCGTAACATTACCCAGAAAAGCTGGATTTTCTAAACTGGCACACAATGACTCTGCTGCAGGCACGTTACCCCTGGGTTTGTGCCCAGCTGGGTCCCTGCCTGCTCTCTCACTGCCAGGGAAGGGGATGGCTGGGAGCAGGCTGCGGCTGAAGAGTAATTCCCACAGCTTGGCTTGGGTTACCCTCCTTGCCAAAGCCCTTTTTGGAGCAGAAACGGCGCTGGCCTGCTGTGCTTCAAAGAAGTGGGCACTTGAGAATAAAAGGTCAAACAAACACCAAAATGTTTCAGCCAGGACTCAAAAGTCAGCAGATGACGGACTGACTGAAGTGCCGGGCTGCAAATCTGGCATGTAGGCTGGGAGCTGAGCATCCCTGACCTTCAGAAAGGAGCTGGAAGAACATTTGTAACAAATTCCCTACATGAAATATCCATATCTGGATTTAAAGTCAACCACTGAAATAATCGTATGGCCATTCCCAGTTTATCTATGCATTATGCTAGCTGCTCTCTCCAAAGGAGTCTGGAAACAAACCAAGCTTCGTTGTTAACCTTGAGGTCTCCTACACCCTACAGCAACTTCCACCCACAATGCTCCGTTATTATTGTTATAATCATTGCCATTATACACTTTAAAAGGAAGCACAAATGGCTGATTTGTGGCCAGAGAATACCATCCATCCCTGATACCAAACCTGAAGTTCAATGTAGTCATCGTAGCGGCACTCCAGGCACATGTGAAAATGCCCATACACGGTCTCAGATCTGACACGCCATGTACTAAGAAGACAATGTGGCATCTAACTCTGCTGTCGTGACCTGCTGGCCACGCACAAGCCCACAGCTCAGCCCTGTTCCCGGCATGTCTTCAAAAAGTTCCCAGAGACCAGAACATTTCCTGCATAATATCTCTTCTCATCATTACGCAGAGTCCCACTTTGCCTTTTTTTTTTCTTTAAAAAAATAGTTTGTGTGTCTTCTTTCATATTTATCAAACTTTCAACATCCTCTTGTTAAACAGTTTCTCTCCTACAGTTTTCAATGTACTATATGTAGATGTGAGCAATCCAATCCTCAGGAGACCAATGCTCAAGGTTACTGTAATGAACTGGATTTAAGATGGGTGTAATGAGTGAATTTAATCCCAGCAGGTGATCCCAAGACAAAAGGCCTTAAAGTTTTTTGCCATTCCATTTGCCAAGGACAAGTGCCAGACCTACTAGGGATTTATTTTCTTTGTATCAAATCAGACAGCCAGATCTTGCCAATGTCCAAGCAAATTGATCCAACCTGTTCCCTTGCCCTGTTTCTGCTGTTCCCAAGAAACTTTGGCAAGGCAAAACCCAGAAGATTTCTCTACAGACTATGAATATGGTGGGGAGGGATGTGGGAACACCTTCCTGAAGCCTGCAATTCTGTAAAGTGCCTGTATTTATCATTACAGAAGCGGGGCTGGAATAGAACTTGGCAATTCTTTTACACTGTATTCCCCTGTGTTGGTGAAGAATTATGAGGGTATTTCAATTTCCTGGTCTGTCCATGCTAATTGAAAAAAAATAGAAGAACAGGAGTGAAATCACTATCAAAATCACTACATAAGCAGTGCTCAGTACCATACATAAATTTTCATTTAATCTTTGTGTGCCAAACCATTCAAGCTCAATGCACATCACACTAGTACCATGTGTTATATGTAATTCATTTGACCTCATTACCTGGCCAGTTTTGCTCTGTTTTTCTCTCTCTCCAACTTTCCTACCTTCAGCGTGACAAGCTGAAAGCTTATCAATACGGAAGTTCTTTCTTCCTATAACTGGCAATGTCTTTAAGCCTAAGTGGAAAAAAATGTTATAATTCCAGTTACAATGGTATTCTTTTCTCACACTTCCAATATGAGAACGATGGAGCATCAGACCAAGCGGTGTCTGTGATGAATCACACCTCGTGCTCCTGAGTGCCCATGGCAGAAGAAAAAGAGAATCAGTCGTCTCTCTCCCACCAAGGGCTGACAGGATGTAAAACGCAGAGCAAAGCAAAGTCAGAGGATCAGAGCTGACAGTTTTTACATCACGTGGGACCCCATAAAGGACCACAAAAGCCAATTTCCTTAAGATAAAAACCATGAGAACAGACAATCTTTTGCTCTGCCTCCACCCTGAGTGGGAGGGAACTTTCTTCAGCTGAGTTTTTGCAGTTAAAATTGTGGCAACGTGTCTGCAGACACCTGAGGAGCTTCATTGCCTTTTGCTTTCAAGCAGCAGAAGGACCTGCTGTCAAGCATTTCACCTGCAACATTCTTCTGCTTCGCAGGGTGGGAACCCCACTTCATGGAGTTAAAAGAGCTCAAAAACCTGATGGATTCAAAACTTGAGCCTGGTGTGACTAAGAACCAGTTCTGAATCCCTAAAATCTGAATATACAATGCAAATACTGGCACAGCTCAGTCCAAAAAAAAATGGCAAATTGTGTCCCCAAACTTCTCCTTCAGTCATTTCTTTTTAATAAAACTTGTAGTTTTGCACAGCTTTGAAAAGTGCTGTGTAATGAGGAATGACAAAAGACTATTTCCCAAAACTGAAGCATCACAAAAGCCTCACTCAGAAACCAGGCATGGTGCTGATGCATGTTTATTACCCACGAGTTAAAATTTGACTAATGTAATTTAAGATTGATAATTACTGATGGAAGCCATATGTGGCTTTATTAAAAGGAAACTGTCAGATGAAAAATACTGCTTCCATCTGACTTTTTCTAAAGCACCATGGTTTCAAATAACATCTCAGATTTATATAATTGCAATAACCGCTCTATATATTTGCAGGATTTTTAAAGTCTCATTCTTTGTAAATGAAATCTTGCCCTTTCTTCAGCTGTTTGCATTACTCAAACATCAACAAGGGAAATGAAAATATACAAAATCAAACTACACAGAACAGTACATTACTAAAACTTGCAAATAATATTAGTAGAAAGAGTCATATATTTTAACCCACCTTTAACAACTGATCTAATTTTAATTTCAGAGTCTTATTATGTTGGTGGGTACAAGGAATTCTGTTGTGCTGGACATTAGAAAAATGTGTAAGAAAAAAAGAAACCCTCTGTATGAAGTAACGAATGGCTGGCACCAGAAAGCATTCATCTGAGAGTGAAAATTCAAAGGCAGAAGAGCTGAATTACTAATGATGACGTGTCATCCCTCTCCCCAGTGCCCTGCTACTCGAGGTCTCCTATGTGGCTAATGTGCTGCCAACTTCTAATACAGGTTTCCAGAAAAGCTCTGGGGAACAGCAATCTGCAAGCCTGATGTCTATATGCCAGTTAAGTTAATAGAGACTATAATAACCAATAGACCAAGTGGGTACATCTCTGAAAAGACTCAAATTGCAGTTTTCATCAAATGAAGTCTTGCCTTACAAAATTAACCCAATTCCCTGAATAGCTCAAACACATGAAACCAGTCAACACAGCCTAGGTGGTTTTCCAAGAGCCTTTGAATAACTACTTCCCTAAAGAATTTTCAAGAAACTAAGCACCCATGGCAAAAGAGGTCCTTGCATGGAAACGTAACTGATTAAAAGACATAACCAGAAATTAGTGGTAAATGGTAAACGCCTAGCAGAGGAAATCCACCCTACCCAGTGGAGTACCACAGGGATCTGCACTGAGACCCGCTGCTCTTTCCATACCATAACTCACCTGGAAAGGCAGCTGAGCGCACCAAGTTTGCAGATGATACAGACTTATTCAGGGCAGTAGGGATGAGGGCAAGCGGTGAAAAATCACAGGACCTTATAAAATTGAGTGACTAGACAATGAAATGGAAAATTAAATTCAGTGTGGATAAGATGCACATGGGAAAATATAACCTTAACTTCACATGTACAGTGATGGGCTTCGAGATGAACATTACCGCTCAGGAGCGAGACCTTGGGGTTACAATAAATAGTGCCATCAAAATGTCAGGTCAGCACTTAGCTGCCAAAAGAAAGCAGCCCAAATATTAGGTATTGTTAGGAACTGAACAGGAAGCAAAACAGAGACCACAATTACGGCACTTTGTAAGGCCACCCAGTTCATACACTGTCCCTGCTTCCAGCTGAGAGGAGTTTGGGGGACATGCTTCAGCACAGAGCATTTTGTGTTTCCTTCCACAAAGGTAGGAGCAAAACAGAAAGAAGCTTAATGCAGAAGAGTGAACTGTCATTAGGGGACTGCAACAGCAGTCTTAACACTGGCTGCATCTCAGTTTTGTAAGAGTTTTCTCTGAGACTATATATAAAATCCAGCCCCTTCTAGATACTCGCTGATAAACCATTCAAAAAAAGAGGTTGACAAATTACACACCTACAAGCAGTAAGCTCTATTAAAAAGCATGACTACCACAAGCTTAGCTATCGCTAAATACACCGGCTTCACTAGCATTTGAAACAGCTGGGAAAAGACAAGTTTGAAGATTTGCCTTCACTCTAGCTGTATACAGCCAGCTAAGATTGCTGTGCCATTTTGAAGCGACTAAAGATTTTAAGCCTAAGGGTAAGGACAAGTGCCCGCAAAAGGGTAAGTAGAAAAATGAATCTAGAAATCTTTCAAGTCTTGCCTTTCTCACTGCTCTCTTTTCCCCCTTTTCTTTGCTATCAGCCAACCTGTTCAAGGTACCGCTGGAATTAGACTCTTTGGTGCCTGAACAACATACAATGTTTTTACCTGTTGAGGTCCTGTAACAGGGAACAGCTAAATTAAGTCTAGGCCTTCAGACTTCGAGCTAATCTCTACGCATCTCTAACCCGCTTTCAGGAGAAAGCATTTGCCTGTCTGCTAATGGACTGATACTACTCGTATCTTTGTCTAATTGCATGAGCCACGAGACTGTTCTGGTTTTCATTTGGATTGTTAAATATCAGACAGAGAATCTGTCTATCAACACTGGCTACTCTCTACTTACTCGAATAAAATATTGTCTATTCACCTCACAAATGTCCACGTACATGTGTAAGAAAAATACACCACCACCACAATCTATAAACAACCTATACAGTAGCTTTGCCTATCGTATAATAGAATAAATACAGAATTCTAGGAAATGTATTGGAAGAAAAACCAGAATTGTAATGAATTCTTTCATTTTAAACTCATATATGTATCAAATATGAACACAAGTATTTTCAACAAGAAAAAAAACTGTGCAGAGTATTCCATTAAACTGTTAGCCAAGAGCTAACACATGAGTAGTACATGTTCTTAAACAGACCTGGTTGCATATTATTTTTTGCCTTTGTTTTAGCCTTACATTTCATTAAAAAAAAAAAAATAAATTCAATTGCAATTCAAATGTTAACGTATTCCGTTATGCAATAAGGATTTTTGTTTTTCCCCTATTCTTTTTCTCTAGCTGTAATTCTCTACTACTGAACTGTAATTGAAGTTTCTCCCTTTTTCAAAGCCACGCGTGTCAATTTGTCCCATCCAAGCAGGTTTTTATGACAGGTCATGAAGGACATGCCGCAGGAAGCGCTCTGGGAACGTAAGGACTCCCAACTAAAAAAAAAGTTTTTACGGGGAATATATGGCATGATTTTAATTAAAGTAGAATGAAGAAGGCAAAATAAATATTAGCTGGTAGCAATGCACTAAAAACTTCAGTCCCTGCCAGTAAGCGGGAGTCAGTTGAACCTCTCAGAGAAATGCCTTCAGTGCTCTTAAAGCAAGGCACGGAACTGGTGATGCTGTGACAGGCAGCAGACTGCACCCAGGGCTGCACGTCGACTCACTAACTACAGCTCAGCCTCCTTCTACCACACGAGACACCTTATGGTTCAGCACCGCCCTGGTTACTTTTGTTAACCAGCAAAAAACAAACAAAAATCAGGCAGCCACCTCTTTATTTGGCTGTTCGCTACAAATTAAGTAGTGAATGTCTGTCTCATGAAGAGAGAGAAGAAACATTAATCACAGAAACCCTTGGACCAGCTAGATAAATCCATCCCTTGACCTGGTGTTGGTTTCAAAGGGCAGGGCGAAGTCGCTGCAGCTACAGAGCTTCCTTTGAGCACTGGGCAGCTAAAAATCACAGGGGCAGAGCAGGCAAAGCGCGAAGCGGCAGCGGCCCCTTTAAAAGTCTTGATGCGCCCTGAAACTTTAATTCCGTCACGCAGCCAGAAAACGCTGAATAAATGAAGTTTTTCAGAAAGCCATTCTAACCGAGCTCCTCACTACAGATCTAATTACAAGCTATCTTTATAATGTACACCTGACGACAGCGTGGAAAGCACTTTGCTTTAAAGGTCAGCAGAACTAAAAGAACAATTTTGCTATTTATAGTAAAGGGTGAACTTTTCTTATTTGGCTGTTTAAGCAGCCAAATGTAATGTAATTAGGGAGGGGATATTCAATTTACAGTATCTACAAGTAATGATAATTACACTGGTTCAAAATAGCTGTTGGTAAGCATAAGAAACCTTTGTAATTACATCCCGTTTCCAAAATGAC
This sequence comes from Pedionomus torquatus, assembly GCA_013398155.1. Taxonomy (NCBI): domain Eukaryota; kingdom Metazoa; phylum Chordata; class Aves; order Charadriiformes; family Pedionomidae; genus Pedionomus; species Pedionomus torquatus. The sequence goes on from VZRU01000676.1 coordinate 223,623, forward strand.
TTGAGCGCCGTGAACTCGAAGCATTTCAGCAAATGAAGGCCAAGGCACATAAAAGGAGAACTACGGTGCTGTAAAAGCTCCACTGTTTAACATAATGAGCCGCCCGACCAGAGTGAGATCGCAAAACGTGCTCCATAACTCACCCCTACAGCCCATGCCATCTCCTTCCCGCTCACAAACAGCCATTAAGAAAACCAGCAGCCGGTTCCCTCATCGCCTCCTTCCCAGCCTTCACCAGCATCGCCCAGCTCCCGGCAGACACAGCCCAAGGGATTCCCTGGACTTCAGGAGCCTGGCTCGGGCTCTGGCTGCCGAGCCTGTCACATTGAGGAGAAGGTTGTCACTGTGAGCAGGGAAACATNCGCGTGAGCGGCAGATTAGCCAGGTCAGCAATCCGCCAGGACCAAGGCAAAAAATAAACAAATAACCACGTTCACAGCAGCCACGGCGATCGCTCTCTGGAAAATTATTCAGGCATTATGAGGGAGACAGTATTAAACGCTGCCACTCATAGCTTCACGGCTCCCTGCATATCGCATCACCCTGGGATGAGCACTTAAGGAATATCATCGGAGAGCTGGCCCAGCTGAGCATCTTCCATTAAGTTTTTGTCTTAAAAGGAGATAGCAGGAACCTCTCTGCCTGACAGGCAAAAGGCTTGTCATAATTCATTAATAACACAGCCTTGCTCAGGTTTCCTTCAATGAGATCAGGCAGGCAGCCCAGGAAGAAAACGCTGAGTGAAGAGCAGCTTCTCCAGAGACGATGCAATAAACTCACCACTACTTGGCATCGTCTGGTGTCTGAGTTGGGGACGGCCAACGCCATTTGACAAGACCTGTCACAGCCCCTTAAGGGTCCCAGCCAAGAAACCCACAAAACAAACAGTAATTCCTCAGCAGGATGCGATTCACTGCTTGGAAGTGAAAAACTTTGGGTTTTAGCTGCAGAGATAAATGTACTGGTGTGCTTTCGCTATGCCCAGGGCAAAGCTGGCAATCTACTCTCCTCAGCCATTCGCCTCCAAAGGCAATGGGGTTTAGAAGAGGTGAGGTAAACTCCAATTACTGCAGAAATTAACAGGACTATCACATGCTGCCATCAGATTTTAAACTCATCCGAGGCCTCATTTCCTTCTAAGTAGGAAAAAGAGAAAATACAATTGAAGTTATCTGTTAAGGAAACAAGCTCAGGCGAACTGTCAAGATAAAGCCATTAGGACGGCATCAAAGCAGGGAGGGCAGAACAGGACTTTTTCTTTTCCCATCCATTTGAACAGACCTAAAACGCACCCGTTACGTTCAACTGAGTCCTAGGTACTTCCTTCTACGAGATCTGTTCATCATGAAGAAGAAATGTACTTGCTTATTGGCATTTGGTCCAGCCGCATTTCATACACACAACACTGCTTCAAATGACAGAATAATCTAGTAATACAGCAAGTACCAGCCAGTTCAATGTACAGCATTTGTTACAATCCAAGGTTTGAACAGTCTTCGGCATAAAAACTAGTATTACAAATTTTATATTTGCTACGACGGGGTTTCCAGGTTTGCATTCCATTTTTTAAAGATGCTTTATCATCAGGTAGCAGATGATACACATAAATGGATGTTGTACATATAGAAAGAGCAATGAATGTACTGAAGAGGGCTAATTATTGATTTTAGAACATCTGTGTCACAAAATCATCTTTTGCAATAAAGCAGCTTCAGGTAATTTGCAAACGGCGTAATATTATTGCTTCCCTAAGCTCCTTTGTGTTTCACTTAGGCATGATAATTTATTTTGAATGTAATACCTGTCTTTAAAAACTATGGTCTGTAAACATTATTAGAAACAGCACTATTCGCTTGTCTAGAGATCACCAGCAAAATGCAACTGATTGAACAGAAATCAATAAAAGTATTTAATGACTTCATGCGAAAAATAAGTGACCCTCACACCCTTAATGGATTAATGTCACTTACGTGCAACACATTGCATAATGCTGACACAGAGCCACTGCAAGCAGTGTCACTTTTCATATGAGGGCCTTAAAGCCTTATCAAAGGGAAATTCTGTCTTAATGCTATTTCAGATGTCATTTTTGAGAGGATTTTTACAACCCCATTTCATAAAGCAGAAAGCATGATCTGAATTGTTACAAGTAGCTTTTGTCATTGGCACATGTACTAGGTCACCCTCTGAAGCGAGGCGGTGAAATGAAATCCTGAGTGCAGAAGAAGGATAACACTTTGAAACAGTTCTCAAACAACTTGTTTACCGTTGGTTTTCCTCTCTGAATACACCTTTATTTATATATCCGACTCTAATTACCAACAGCAGGCTTTGCTAGGAAAAGGAAACTGCTCCTCACAGTCAGTCTTCCAGTACGAGCCAGACGGGACGTGCGGCTTCCCGAGAATTCGATGGGAGGAGGGAGATAATCTAAATTAAAGAGGACTACACCACTGAAGGAACATTCATCTCTCAACCACTGAGATTATCATCGGATCTCTCAAGAACATGGCTACCTGTCTGTTCATCTTCAATTCACTGCTTTTGTACCTCATTTTACATCTATTCGCCAAAAAGCAACTGTGGGTCACAGCAAACCAGTCCCTGCACTAACTCCTTTATTTTTACTTTAACAGACTCCATTGGGTAAGATGCAGGATCTCCTGGGTGTCTCTTCAGCGAAATGAAGGCTCCTTTTTGGGAAAGAAGCAAGTCAAATTAAAGATGTCAATACACATGGTCTAAGCGGGCTTTGCCCTCACCAGGCTGCATTTACAACTCCTTTAGCATAAACCCAGATGGAACTGAGGGGACCTGATGTTCCAGTTTCTTGTTCTATTTGCCATATTATCTACCACAATTTTATGCTCAGTGCAAAGAAAAATGAAAGAACTAAAAAAATAAAATCTTTTTCCTAAAGATAACCTGGTCTCAGCTTTCATATGCTGAACAGGGAAAAACTGTGATCAGATGAAACAAAGATGCAAACGCAAAAGCTTTTTCTGACTGGCTCGAACGTTTCCTTATTCCTCCCCAAAGGATATGAAAACTCCTCCAGTAAATGTAGCATCATAATTTGCTATAATTGACTCCATCCTTCAATTTTTAAGGCAATCTATAAAATATGGATTGTTTTGTCAACTGGGAGACAATTTTGTGACACCACACTGTTTATCTCGTTACAGTGACCTCGGCTGCACTCAATATCATTTGTTACCCTTCCAAATACCTCATTTCTGCTGCAGTCCTGGACCTCTCCACGGTTAACACGCTGCACGCTTGTTAGCTGTAATACTGAATGTTCTGAGTGCTACCAAAAGGAATTACTTGCTGAAGATCATTGTCACAGGGGATAACAGTGATGCCGTGGCGAGTGAAGTACAGCCATCGCAGTCGGGCAAGCAAGCTTTGGTCCACCACCATCATGAAGTGGATTTCATGCCATCCCATCATTAGTCCACCTCCCAACTCACAAGGGACAACAAAAATCAAAGATTTAACCATTTCACTGCTGGTTTTCAATTACACCTGCTGCTCTACTGCATTTGCAATATTTAATGCAAACTGAGAGCACTCTGGCTGTTGGGTCAAAGCATCTGGCCATTCCTATCAGTTCAGTAAATGCAAACACCTCACCAAGACACTGCCTTCGAAAACAGTTGTAATAATGGAACTTCCTTTTTTTTCCCCCTATATCTTCCTATAATTATTATTATTTATACATCTCTCTTTATGCTCTACAATGCTTCAACTGAAAACTAAGGTAAGAGAAGGAAGACAAAAACTGAGACCTAAAAGTCTCAGTACTGATAGCCACAAAACTGCAGGAAATGATTGATAGAAACATCGATGTAATCCTGTTCATAGCAACAGTTTAATTATGAGCATCTTGGCAGCGAGCCTGCTCTATGTGTTGATTTTCCCCAGCAGAGAATGCCATACAATCCATCTTTGTGTTAGGTGCGACATGACTACATGGAGAGGCCAATCAAAGAGTAACAAGGAACAGAGAAATTGTACTAAATTACTGGGGTGATACAGGAGGGAGTACGTTGGCCATGAATAATTTCACTCCTGAGGAAAAACAAGCCTAAGAAAAAAGAAGGGTAGATAAAAATACTAGGAGGGTGCTATCCACAAGAAAATAGTACTGCAGTCCTTAATTACAGTGTACACCGTGAACACTCCTCTGTGATGAATGGCATGAATTCCTGGTACCCATCTTAAAGCGCCCCCTCCAAAATTCTTGTTCCCAGGATGACGTATGGGCTGTCACCAGTGCTGATGTGATGAGAGTAGGACCAATCCCAGGCAAGCAGGTCCCCACCAGTATCACAGGGCTCACAAGCTGCACAGTAAAGCAAAGCTTGCCAATAAAGGTCTGACACCACTCCAGCAGGCAAATCCCAGCAGGGTAAACCAGAAGATCTGCTGAAGGGCCAACACTCCCAATCCACACAGAAACATAAACAGAGTAGTCTCATCACAGGGCAGGTGTCACATTGTCCCTGAGGTCCAGGGTTCGCTCCAGCGAAGGAGAGGGCGAGGAATCAATGGTGCCAACTTTGTACCAAGGGTGGAAGGGGCAGGAACCTTAAGAGGAAAAGGCTCAGGAGTTTTTTAATAAAGAGTGAAATCTGATCGTGACTGTTTCTCAAGACACTTGCAGGTAATTTCCAGACAGAAACAAACAAAAATAGTATTTTATAATCAACCTCACTTCCAGTTTTTCTGTTGGAAAGCGCTGAAAAAGAACAACCCCAAAACCAACCAAGTTATGATGCAATGACCTAACTGTATTCAATAAAGTGAATACAACAATATATTTCAGTCCATACACAACTGCAATCTACAGTATTTATTTACACAAAAAAATTCCCTTAAATTCCAGACTTAATTTTTGAAGAAACGTTTAGGAAAATCTCCCTGAAATATTGAAGCAGCGGGTTAAAATTATACTATCTGTTCTTTAAGGAAACGTTCTGGTAATTTTTAAGCGTGTGAACAAAGGTTTTGTGAAATCCTGTTAGGCTATTCAATGTGGTAAGAAAACCATCAATCATTTCTGCAGCCTGGTGTCCACATTCACAACTTAACTCAATAAAGACTGGTTTTAGTTTCTATTAAGGTATGAATATTTTATAAGTAACCACATAAATCAATGAAAATACTCATATATGTATATACATGGATCGTACCATGTATATCCTTCATTGAAGAACACACTGAAAACAAGATACTTGAAATAACAGCACTAAACACCAAGCTAAAAATGAGCTTCCTAAAGTTCACAGGAATTACAAGAGACACATTCAAATTAAACACAGAATTTTAAACTTTTAAGAGTTAAACTCATGCCTCACAACTGTTGTTCCACTCTACAATTTGTTAATTGCAGATGTGTGACTGTTGTCATCTCCAAGACACTGTGGCTGCACCACAACAAGAAAACAAAATTTTGGGATGTACAGGCATGTTCTTATTCTGCATTACCTGCCAGAGAAACTGCTTTTAAACATGAAGTGTTACAATCTAGAAGATTCTGCTTCACCTTCACTAGCTCTTCATCATTCAAATTTATTTAAAATACTAAAAAAAGAGATTATTTTCTTTTTTTGGGGGTACAGGCTGATATTCAGACCATGACATTATATATATATAAAAAAACTATTAAATCATAGAACTAAAATTGGATTAGTTCTTTAAGTTTTGAAAGCCTGAGATAGTCATCTGCGTTCTTCCAGATGCGGTCACTTTTAGCTCCGAAATCGGGTCTCATATTTCAGCTCAGAGCACTCAAGAGCTACTCTGGTTTTCTAAACAACCATGTCCTAAGAAATGTTCACACTTGATAAAAAGTCCTTTTGTGTATCATCTCCTTTTTTTCCCAGTGCCAAACATTCTAGTTTGCCAAGAACAACAAAAGAAATCTCTTTACTGCAGACATTCTCCCGTAATATACACATTGTCTTTTAAAATACCTGTGTGACTGCACTGATCGAATGATTCCCCAAACACAACACCCAGCTGATTACATTGAATATTCGGTTAACTTATTTACCCTTCAACAGCTAGAGAATACAACGAAAGTGAAACCCACAGGAACTCCTGGTGAAGATATTTTGTCAAACATTAATCAAAGCTAGAGCAATGTGAGCAGTTACATCACCCCTCAGTAAGCTCAGCTTGCTATTTCCACAAAAAAGTCATTTGCAAAATCTTCTGAAAAACATTTAAAATAACACATTGTTATGTCAAGGCAGGGTTTGGAGGATGATGGAAAACTTTCAGGCACATGGAAACATGTAGGACAGTGCTTTTGATGCAGGTTTTGAGTTGCACTTCTTATTTGCAAAAGAGAACCTTTAAGCATAAGAGGGACTGTGCTTTGTGAAAAACACTGTATTTGTAAATGCTTAATGGCAGCTACGTCACAGAGGACATTGAAGTTTTGCAACTAGCAAAATAATTCTGAAGTCCCACTGCAATCACAAATTAAACAAACATCTATTTTTCATGAACCAAGAACTGAATTAATGACTAAAGAATACCTGAAAGATCTTAATGACTACTAAAGCTGACATTAAAGTTTGTGGCCATTTAATCTTTTATTACTTCTGGTGCATTACTTTAGATCAAAGCACACAAATCTGGCTGAAAGTACTTTTGCCCTAAGATCTGTATCACAACTCTTTTTTTTCCTAATTGAAAACCTAAATAAAAAGCCTTGAGATGACTACATATCAAATCTAAAAGAGGGAAGTACGATTTACCATTTAAGAATTCTAAGGTAGCAAACCTTTAATTCAGAATAGTGATTTTGGCCAGTCTCCCGCTGGGCAGAAGTGGGAAGCTGACGATAGAAGTCTTGTGGAGGGTATCACCCAAAGTAGAGGTTTGTTAAGAAATAAGGTGCTGCTCCATGTAGAGAACTGCAGAGAAATTTCTTCAAAAAGAAAACCAACACCAAAATAAGAAGCCCCACATGCTACTAACTCCCAGAGCTTCGGTTTTATTCATTGCTGAGTCTTTCTCCAAAGTCACAGAGACCAAAGGGAGTGGGCAGAAGATGCCTCACGTTTCACCGAAGCAGTGGAGAAAACCTCAAGCTTGGGATGTTTCCCTGAGCGACTGTCACCCACCGCACGTTTCCGATTACACTGCCTGGGTTGGTTTTGATTAAAAGTTTGAGAGGTATATCATACCTCAAGCAAGCAGGAAACAATTGTCGTCACTGATGGATGGACATTGATTCAAAACTAACCTGCAAGACACCTCTCAAACCACGTTAATTAAGTCTGACAATGAATATGGAGCTTATTAGGACACAGTTAACCCACCCAGATGAGGGCTTCACTTATTTGCTGCCACCAGCACAGGGAGCACTTTCCTGGGCAACTTCTGGTCTGCAAGATTAAAAAATAAATAATTTGGAAGCAGCTGAAAGGACAGATTTATATTTGCAGATGATTGTTCCACAATTAAACATTGGTATATGACAAAGCTGTTGCCTAATTTTAAAACCTGAAATACTAATATAGCATGTCCACTCATCACATGAAATACATTAAATGTATTTTGGCAAAAAGCAGAGCTGAGATTCTCAATGAAAAGAATCAGTTATTTTTTGACCACAACTGTAAATAAAGTTTTTCACCGTTATTTACATGTACTTGAAATAAATATTAAAATGGAGAGGAACGTTCTCAACCAGCTATAGTTGTCTGAACAATCTCTGATCATTTCTCTCATAGAGAGGACTGCAGTGCCTATTTGAGGGAGCCAGTCTTTCTACAACTCAACACAAAGTCAAACATGCAAACCAGTAGCTGGCAACCTGGGACCAGTTTAAGCGCAGGCTGTTAAGCCTTGCTCCTGATTACCTTGGGCACTGTTGTGAACTCATGTAGATGCATTACTTTGGATTTGGCCAGCAACTTGAGTACCTCTACACCGAATTCTACCCAAGAGTGTCAGTATCTAGAGAAGAAGCACCAAAACATACACGTTCCAAGATTTACAAATAGAACTAGCTAAATTAAAGTAACAATCTTACAATAAAAAAGATTAATTAATAACATTATTTTTTAAAAATCAAACTAGTATAATGGAATTATTTCATTTACTGCAATTATTACATTAAATAAACAAGTAATTTCTCATAAGGACTGACTGATATTGGAGACTTGGCCCTTGTTTAGGCACTAGCCCCTAAATGACACGGTATCATAAAACTCTGTGTGAACTGAAGGCGCTCCAGCTAACCAGTGAATGTGAAAGTATCAGCTCATCTCCATTCTAAAACAAGTACTTAGATTGAGGGTCTCATGCCAATTATGGGAGCCTGCTAAAAGTAAGTCTGATTAGATAATAAGCTTCTTCCCCTTCACAATCAGATATGGATGAAATAAGCCATTCCTTGATCTCTTCAATACATTCCATCTTAGAAATTTTAATTCAAATACAAATTCAAACCTTGTGTTTAAAAAAATATGTCTGGGATTGGGCAGAAAAGGCATTTCATAGGCTACAAGCTACTATATTGCAGCTGTGCTTAGGAAAAACCCAACAACAACCCAACAACAACCCAACAACAACCCAACAACAACCCAACAACAACCCAACAACAACCCAACAACAAGAGTCTGTCTCTGAATATTCCTACATTACTTGAACATATTGTCAAATGGGGAAAATGCTAAAGGAGACAACAGATATCCTTTAAAAATACTTAAAGAAAACAAGCTTAAACAGTATAGTACTTCAGCAGTATGCCTGTTGCTATTTCTTAATTTTAATTACGCTTCTGGAAGTTGGTATATTTGACAAGATTAGTCATTGATGCTTTTGGCTCCATTAACGTCAATATAGGGCTAGTTTTTTTTAAGGACACACTTATTTGCTAGATACCTATCCACTTCAGGCCTTTTTGCAAGCCTGATTTCCCATATGACCAGAAAGGAAGGCAAACCTTGGGGAAAAAAAAAACCCGATCACTTTCTTTTTCTTCTTCAGGCTACGAAGCCTGTCTGCTTCTGCTCATTCGTCTCCCTTTGTGCAGCAAGAAAGAACATCACAGTTTACTTTCGAGTTTCTCATTAGTTTGGATTGACCATCTTAGGCAGAGTGTAGTCTCAAAATACTTTGCCTTTTAGATACTTACAGGCCATTCAACAGAAGCCAGCACCAGTTCTTCTAAGGTTTAACAAACTATCCTTAAAAAATTCTAACTGGGAAAATAATACTACAATCTTTCCAAACTACTGAAGCCAGGCATAAAACTAGGAAAAAGATTGGAGAGGTAAAGCTTCAAAAGCAGCACTGCCTCAGTCACAGCAAAACAATTCTCTCTCTGTTCTGCAGACAGACTTGAGATCCCGTTTTCTATGTAAACACATCCCATATTCCAGTCAGCAGTTCAACTTTTGACAAAAATTTTTAACACAATCAGGATAAAGATATCGGATAACCAAACTAAAGCTATACTATAAATGTGTATTATTAACTCTATATTATACCATGAGTTTGATTTCTGTTTTCACACATAAGCCTACGTGCTTCACCTTGGCTTCTGTGCTCAAAGGTCTCATTTGTGTCACATAGATTATCTTTTTCTGACCAGTTAACAGTAGCTCTGTTCACAAGACTGGGTGACAGTTTTTTTCTAACTTGAAAAAAGGAAAAAGGAGTGGGGGGATGTGGGTGTGAAACAGACAGTGAAAAAGAAAAAAAAAATACAGTGAACAAAAATGCAATAGGAAAAAAAGTATTTTAACAGCCTAAGTTTAGCCTGGTTTGTTTCTATCTTGCTTTTCATTAACGTAACTAATATTCTATGTGTGGCTCAATCCCACATTTTCTTCCACATGGGTAGCTCTGTGTGCCTGCAGGGAACTCCCCTTAATTCAGTGGGTTACATGAGGCTGTAGCTACTTGCAGATGTGCTGCTTCTTGGCTTTTTTTTTTTTTTTAATTCCTCTTTGTAAATGCATTTAAAAATTAAATAAATAAAACTGCAACACTCAAAAGAAAAACTCTCCCATCCTCCCATTCGCCAAGCCCACCACCTCTGCCTGTTTTAAAGTTGGGCGCTATGAACTTCCCGCTTACTTTCTCAAGCCATTTGCCGAAGATCCGGATTCCTGAGGACCAGCAAACCATCTGCAGCACCAGAGAAAATTCTCAATCACTGCTCTTGTGAAAACATATAGTGAATCTTAAGGAGTTTGTATTTTGAGAGCAATGGTAATTATTCCAGATTTAAATTGGTACTCTTGGTCTGTAACCCTTCATTCTGATAGGAGTGGCCTTACTGTAAAGTTCATTGTTTTCTTTACTTGTTCTGGTGAATAACTATACCCTATAGTCTGAGAAAAAACCCAAAACATTTCTCAGTTCGGAAAACTTATATGTATGAGAAAAACATTTTTAGCCAGAACCATTCCATTGCCATTAAATATCCCTGAACCAAACTATAACCACACATAGAGGGGTTCTGTTCAGTTATAGAGAAACAGACGTAGATCCAGAGAGACTTTAATGCAACATAGTTAACAAAGTAGCTTCTACCAACACAAATTTGAGTATTCGTACAGCAAAGTTATCAAAACTGAAAACAAAGGTTCAGGTTAGATGGGTTCAAATTCTGCCTACAGCCCTGACTGGAAAAGAGAGCGATGTGTCTTATTACATTGAAAAACAACTTCCTCTTTAACACAATTGACAAAAATAGCTAGGTATTAAAACAAAGCACAAAGCTGGTAATTTTAGAAAAATAACACACTATGCATTTATCTACCTGTAAATCATTATTTTCACTATTGAACAACACTGTCCAAGGGGAAAAAAAGCCCTAGCCCTAGAAGTCAGGCAGGCTGGAGCAGGTCCTGCCCCGACCCAGCCTGACACCAGCTCCTGCAGCTCAGGTGTGTGGCCGCTCCAGCTGATGCCATCATATGAGGACTGGTCCCCAAAGCCAGTGAGCGGTCTGCAGCCATCCCATAACCCTGTCAGACAACGCCAATATCGGATAAAATAAGGTGACTGGTAGTGCAGCCTCTGCAGATCATAACAAACTCGGATGGGCACTGCTAAAAGCTTGAGTATGAAATTGCAGCAGTACCCTCTATTCAGAAGGTAGGAAGAAAAACCTTTTCCTCCTTTTATTCTTCTGTCAGTAAAACAGAATTTAAACAAATGGTCCCATGTGTTATATCCTAATATAAGGAAAATGCTTTTGTTTTTAAACATGACTGTTTTGCTACACAACAGGAAATTATGCAATGTTATTCTCCCATTTATAATTCCCCCAAAACATCAAAATTACTCCCTACACAGACGCAAACAGAAATTTTGCTTCAGCCTTTGAAATTCAGTCTCATGTGACCTCTCCAAGCAGAGACTTAAGTATTATGCAGGGAGATGCTCTGACAAGTACATGAAGTGAAGTGATCAGAATCCTTTCCTCCACCTCAGCATTTAGCCAGGGTTTCGGAAGGAAACAGGCAAGCGCAAACCTCACATACCACCCGCTTGTCCAAGGTAATCTGCGGCAACCAGGTAAGGCGGGAGGGATTGCTATTCGCTTTGCGAAAGTCCAAAAGAAAGAGGACAGGAGTGACGCTAAAACTGTATCACATACTTTAAGAACAGGTATTTTACCTTAGCTCCACTTACTGTAACTTTATGCAGCTCCATTTGGAGCACTTGGGTATCAGAGTACAAAAAACGTGGGAGCAAAGTTGAGGGAGGGAGAAAATCCAGTTATCAGGCTCCAGTTATACAACTACATGAAACACATTTGAGTTTCTCCTAGAGGGTACGCACCCATTTCTGGGCTGATCAACCCAATACCACATACTCTGAAACAGTATTTTGTAAATCTGTAAATGCTGTAGAGAGCACGCATTTTGAAATGGCATTATGCTGAAAAAAATATCTGTGGTCTTTTAATACTCCTATCTCTGCTTTTGCATCAAATCCCTCTTTCCAAAAAGGGACTGAAAAGCCTTGAATGCTCATTAAAGGCTCATTAATTCTGGAGGAGACACTTCACCTGTAAAGATTTCTGGAGACACTGCAAAGATGTGCACTCCTAAGTATTTTCTCTGTGATCAGTTTGAAACATATCAGAGATGTTCCTATTTTCCCCTCTTTAAAATATATTGATTCCAAATGTAACCTAATCAGCATTAAAAATTATTTTTTATAATGTAAATCTAGAAAAATAATTTCAAAGTTATCTTTGGAAAACATTTCCAATTAATTACAGTGAAATTGAGGGCTTTGGTAATACAAATCATGAAAATTGTTGAAGACTTCTATTTTGGCCATATTTGGAATGGGAATATTCCTCCTGAAATATTTTCCTTAGTTCTATTCAGAATATTTACGCAAATTATTTCTGTCACCCGATGAACACATAATTGTAGAGAAGAAGGGGAAAACAAGCCATGGCACAAACTGCTTAGAAGCATATACCTCAGCCACACAGTTAAATCCCAGTTAAATCATCTGCCTATACACCCAGTAGGACTGGGACTCGGGTGAGAGTTATGAAAACTGGTCTATACTCACAATAGGTATTTCTGTACTGCAGTGAAGGAACAGTATCCAGAAAAATCCCTACCTTATGTACCTGAGAACTCGCAGAGGTCCACGTTTTCACCAGTAAAGCTGCAAGAGCATCTTGAATTCTGCAACTGAATATCTCAGCATTATCTTTTATTCTTACTGAATATATTGCATCTCCAGGCCATTTGCTACCCACAAATGAGACTGGCCGAAAACCCTTGAGGCTCTTGAGTGGTAAGAAAGCTCCCAACTGCCTAAGGCCATCATCAGATGCGATGCCCTGGATGCAGCTGAGTGGGGTGAAAGAGGTTATTGCTCCCAGCTGCGCATCACCGTGGGGGAGGAACATCACCCCTCAGCAGCACAACCCCCCGATGTCAAAATGACTGGCTAAAAAAGCCTTTGTTACCAGAAAGGCAGGAGGGAACAGGGGCTGCCTGGGCAGGGCAGGTTAGGGAGCAGCCACCTGGGCAGTTCACTGGCACCTGTGGCAGGTCGTGGGACTGAAGCAGCTGGCAGAGAAACCCCTTACGTGGCTCAGCTGCTGCCAGCGCGGCTCGTCAGCCCCCCACCCTCACTCACCAGCGACATGGAGTTCAGCACAATTCCCTGTTCCTTCAAATCAGCACCCGCAGAGGAAACACGACCCTTTTTAATTATTAAAGAAATCCTTTTCCTCCTGATAGAAGCTGTGGCACGCAGACAGTGCTAAATGCAAAATCTGTAGAACCTTGAAGTGACAATAAGGCAGAGCATGTCCTTGCCACCAACTACAGAGAGCAGTGCCAGTGACAGGAGAGAACTAAGGCACGGGGCTGTTTGGCCTCCCACCTTCAAAAGACTTAGACAAAGAGCATACCTGTGGAAGAACCTAGAAAGCAACCTAGATCTGAATCCTGGCCCCCTCCCTAAATCAGAATTAGTCTTGTTCTTATTCTTCCATTTTTGCAAGAAATGTAAAAACTATTACACAGCTAATCCTCATCAGAATTACAAAATACGTAAAAAGTGGTAAGCACCAAAGTTAACAAGTATTAATGGTGTTAAAACATACAAAGCCATTTTACATGCACTATTATGCGATAAATCCATGTTTTATATTTTCTTAAATGTGAAATACACAATCTTTACAAGCAGGCAACAAAGATGAACAATTATCTGCCAAGATCAGAGGGACATGACAATGTTACTGTTTAATGTCTGCAGTAATTTTTAATGCAACACTTCCCAAAAAGTACCACATGCCTTTTTGATCCCATGTTTATGGCATTATGCACAACATGGCCTAGAGACACTAGAAAATACCATAGATCTGTTTTTGTGATGACTGTATACATAGAATAGAAAGAGGAGGGGAAAAAAAGGAGGGGAAAGGAAGGGAAAGGGAATAATATAAAGATATAACTGTGAAAACTCAATTATACGTTCCAACAGAATAAAAGCTCCCAAACTTGATCACAAATTGATCAGGGAGATGAAATAACATCTCAAGGACTATTATATAAGTTATCTAACCACTATATAAGAGCAGCAGCCATCCACATTACACGATACGTTCTCTAAATTTACTTGTACATGAAAATTAGGGTACATTCAGTCACCATTTCCCATACAGTAAGATAATTTTTTTCCAGTAATTACCTGAAAATATGGCAGCTGGGATTTGAGCAACAGAAATCGTACTTTTGCTGCCGAGAATTATCAGACCAGAAATTCAATGTATTGCTAGAAAACTCCCACACCCTCTTTGGGCTGTAATGCTGCAGCAGCTAGGGAGTTTTGACAATACAGGCCCATTATTATTTAATTCCCAGAAAATGCAATTTGGAAGATGAAAAGAGGACAAAGAGAGAAAGGGGAAAAGCCACAAAGGTTTGGCAACTATCTTGAGATTACTTTATAGCCGTTTTCCACACGAGAAAGCAGCTATAGCTTCAAATATTTTGTGAAGCTAATACGGAAATGGTTGCTAAAATGGGCTTTCAAATAAAAACAACTTTACAAAACAAACAGTCGTCCCCTGCAGGCAGCAGCTCCCCTTGACACCTCAGATAATCCTACAGCACTTGTTCAATAGCCCTTCTCTCACCTCAGAGCAGGAAGCAAATTGAGCGGCACCGTTATGGGATGCTACCTGCTGTGTTATCCGCGGACTCTAACAAATAATTAGAGCTGCCTGAAGACATCCGAGCCGGTAATGCTGCCAATCGCACTAAGTCATGTTGATGACACTTCCCACCAGCGCCCGCCATGCTGAGAAAGGGGCAGCCACAAGAAGTTTCTGGACAACCGTCCTCTCACCTTGTTCAGCGCATGTTTCAGTCACACTAGTTATAACACCAGTGGTCCCCCAGGTCTCGCTGACCCTGGTAATGCCACTCTTCTCTAGAGTAGCAGTAGCAATGGTGGGAGCAAAAACGTCTTTATGAAGCAGGAGACAAGTTTTTCTTTCGTTACTTCATATGAATCGCCCCAGCATCTGAAGCGCTGCATTTATTTGCAGCATCTAAAGCAGAGTCTTAATGTGTACAGAAGTCACTGCCAAAGGTCGAGTTATGATTCTTACTTTTAATAAGCATGAAGTTGCTTAGCCCTCTAGGGTAGGGTTCTTTCAAATGATCCATTCAAGTCTGCTGTGCCCAGAACACAGGACCTAATTCAACTCCTAGCCCTAAATTTGAGTGCATTTTAAAGTCCTGATAATTTAATTTCACCCATGTACCACCAGATTACAGAATTTAATGACTCAAGAGCTACAAGAATGACTCAAGATCGAGACAACAACTCTGGAAACACATTTTCGGCATCAGTAAAGACTCTGGTAAAACTCCTGTCAAATTTCTGTATCATGGTCACTGTCAACAATCAAGACTCGAGAGAGGGGAGAAAAGAAGTGGAATCACACACAAATATTTCTGGTGACAACTGCTGATGCTTGTTTTCTTTATTTTCTGGCCTCAACTTTTTTCTTTTTCTTCAAAACAGCTGACAACCGAAAGTGTCTTTCACAATTTCAGATATACAACTTTCTCCTCAGGTTTCTCTGACAAGGATTTTCCTCTCTGCAACATATTTTGGCTTACTCAGAGAAATCGTCTCATCTACTTGCATTTTAGTGTGAATTTCTCAGACAAGCTACTCATTGAATTTTCCACACAAAGCAGAGCATCAGTCATCAGAATAAATATATTTGTTCAAATAGAAAGGAAAAAAAAAAAAAACAGAAAAATGTCAAAGGACCAGGGCCATACACACAAAAGTGTCTTTTTTGAGTACAGAAATAATCAGATGTTGGGCAAATTTTAGGAAACACAATGAAAAGTAAAATCTAGTAGCAATGTTACAGAGGTTAGAAGCGCAGTTGCACTGCATCACAATAGTAGTCTGAAATACAAAGACAGTAGACAAAAATACGATCAAAATTTTGTGCTTGTGGCTGAGCAGAAAGGTTCAATAGCAATATTGAGTAGAACATCAGAATATAAAGACTGGTACGTCAAACACACAGGATAAAAAGTCAGAATGCTGGAAAAGACCTGTACCATGGAATGATTTCTAGTCCTAAGACAGAGTGTTATTGAAATATAAGCATTCTCATCAACATACAGGAGAGAACAGCCAGGAATCCTCCTGACAGAATCAAAGATACAGAAGGATGAGAAAACATCACTAGTTTTGAGTGTGCATCATAAGAAGCTGTGGCTGCATAATGAACCCTTGTATACATGTCCTTTATGTATTCACATCTTTTAAGCTTTCTAAAACTAGGCTAGAAAAGACCACAAATATAATACCTTATGAAACAGAAAAGCCAAAAGATCCAACGCACAGTAACGCAGGAAAAACAGAGCACAGCTTTGTGCTGACCCTCAAAAGCTAGAGAATACAGAAAACACAATATCGATATTTCGCCCTGTGGAGACAGGTTAAAAAAAAAATATAAAAAAATCTTCAGTACATACAGTTGTTGCCAAAAAACAAATTTAGCTCCTTTTTGCAGCCAAGTTCCAAGATCTGTACTTTCACTTCTCCATTTGGGTCAGAAAGTACTCTTTGGGATATACTGAAGCTTAGTACTTTTTCTATACACAGTGACCCAGATGGCAGAAGAGCAATGCACTCACTGCCAGCACAATCCAGGCTGCAAAGACGCTCAACACCAAGAAAACCATGAAGAGTAAAGGAATCTGCAAGTAGTAGCCACACAAAACTGCACAAACCCAGATATTAATCTCCCATGATTGAAATCCTTTATTCAGAAAAGAAATAAGACCACGAAGGAGAAACACCTCATTATGTTAAGGTTTAAATCATTGTAATGATGCAGATGAGAAGGCTAACGGCAATCAAGAAACCCCAGCAAAACCCCCAAACCTAATCAAACAAAAAGTCAAACAAAAAACCCCAAAGAAAACCACCAGAAACAAAACCTCCAGAATACAGATACCACAAAGAATAATGAATTATGACTCAAAGCTCACGCTAAGGCAAACGGAACCTAAACAGCTCATACCCAAAATATTTTCCTGCAAGACTGCAAAAATGCTTAAACTAAAGGCAGTTCTACCATGTCTGACTTGCTAAAAAAAGATTGAGCTTCCCATTGCAGCTTCACAGAGGCATGAAGACAAGTGGATGCGGTGATAAGGCACCGTGTCCCCTCTGAGAAATATGACAGCTGCAGGAAAAAAAAGAGAGCATACATAAATACTTAATGAGATGACCAAGTCTTATATGCCATAAGAAGTTTAGTGATTTGTGCTGATCCTTTGTTGCTTTTTCAGTGGTTGTAGGTCTCGAGACAAAATAGTCTTTATGTCTCTGATTAACTCTGAAAGGGGAAACAAAAGCTCCAAGAAGATGCCCCTTAGGGCACTAGTGACTGAGCGAATGTCAGAGCACAAAGTTCACTGGAATTGTTTTATATCTCCCTGTTCCAGCTATTTAACAAATACACAAACACAAAGTTCACGCGGAGAAAGCACAAGGGGCAGCAACACAAGAGGCAGATAATGTTTGGGGGGATCAAGACCTTGTGCCTCAGTGGTGGGCTTCCTGTGAGCTCTGCGAGACTTGGAATAGTTCAGGAAGGCTTGTGCAGAGACGAGAACAAGCTGGAAACACACAAAGGAAATTGGATAACTTTGCAGTAATAGGAGGAATAAAAAGAGCCAGTGAAGCTAGAATTTTAGAATGCTTTGGGTTGGAAGGGAACTTAAAGAACATCCGGTTCCAACCCCCTGCTGTGGGGCAAGGACACCTCCCACCAGACCAGGTTGCTCAAGGCCCCATCCAGCCTGGCTTTGGACACCTCCAGGGATGAGATATCCACAATTTCTCAGGGCCACCTGGGCCAGGGTATCACCATCTTCATAGTGAAAAATTTCTTACTGATACCTCATCTAATCTCCCCTCTTTCATTTTGAAGCCATTACCCCTCGCCCTATCATTACATGCCCTTGTAAAAAGTCCCTCTCCAGCTCTCTTCTAGGCCCCCTTCAGATACTGGAAAGATGCTATACGGTCTCCCTGGAGCCTTCTCTTTTCCAGGCTGAACAAGCTCAACTCTCTCAGCCTGTCCTCACAGGAGATGTGTTCCAGCCCCTCAGAGCACTTTGGAGTTGCACCATGCACGTTCTTAAAAAAAGGTTATAAAATGATGATGATCTGTCAAGGAAATTGAAATAAAGAAGTGTGGAAGAAGACTGACACCATGATGAGCTGGTGTGGCCAGCACACAGCTTCACTGGATCGAGCGGTCATGCCTCTGGTTTGCTTTGAGAAGACATCAATTTGAAAACATTGCAATCCTATTTGTCATCACACAGATTCAAACCTTATTCCCATTGATTTATTTGAAGCACTGTGGCAGTAAAAATGAGACCAAAAACCTGTCAGCTTTGCAATAGCATAAGTAAGTCAATGTAAGACATTGTAAAAACACCCAGGGTCTCGTGTAGTCATAAGCAAACAGATCAGAAAATATGTAATGCTTACAAGCCCCAAATAAACAAAACAATTAAACATTAACCAGTCTTTCAATTGAGAGATTTTACTCCTGAACACAGAATGTATATGAAATGCTGATATACATTTTCATGTAAAAAGAGATACCACTACTTAGCTGTAATATATATATATATATATATATACACACAGGACAAATAGTTCAAAACCAGACAATATTAGTATTTCTAATATGTGGAGAATATATAGTTAGTAGCTAGAGTATAACACTATTTAAAATACCACTTCTTCATATTTGGGCTTCACAGAAAGACGAAACACTTCAAGCAATTAAGAGATAAGCACTGATAGGACAGGTTAAGTCTACTGGGAGAAAATGAGAACACTAAACAGTGCATGCAGAAAAGCCAGAAGCGTGGATGGATTAGGTCCCCCTCAGACCAAAAGCAAAGAGGCTGGAGCACCATATCATAAAAACACATAAGGAAACAAGCTGTATTCTTGCTGATTTTATGGAGCACATAGATCCATTTTACTTTTTAACAGAAGGGGATAAGAAAATGTTCTGTAACTAAGGAATCCCGAGCAAGGAGACACAGAAGGACCAAACCTTCGAAGCTGCATGCACACAGAAGTAAACACCAGCATATCTGGGCTAGATAACCAAGTCAAATTAAGAAGGCTAAAAGGCAGATGTGAATCATCTACCTGCCTCTAAAGCAGCAACTTCTGCCAGCTCCCCACACAAATGGTTGCTCCATCTTTGCAGCAGGAGGAATCCTAATGAAAGCCAAAGTCTCTGCTACCCTTTTAAGGTCCATGTCCCACCAGTCTATGATATTTTTTACTGGGGTAGGTGTATGGATTTCTATTGTGTGCATATTTTGGATGGATGAAGGGTGCAGTTCTTCTGCAAGGGACATCCTTGGTCATAAAACTGCACTGCATATTAGGGATTATAATAATCCTTACAAGCTGTTACAAATTAAAGCATTTTTCTTCCCAGAGCTGCTTCTGCTCAACCACTACTATAAAGCAGCCAGATAAAATAGAAATCAATTATTTTTTTAAAAAAATATAATTTTTAATATTTTAAAAAATTTATAAATCAATTTTATAAATTTATATTTATAAAATATAAATCTGGCTGGTCTCAGGCAATCTTACCTAAACAACAAATTTTCTTCCCAACCATTGTAAAATGCAAGCAACCACAGGCCAACAGCAATCACAGGCCTGACGGACAGAGCATCCTCCTAGAAGGGGTTTTCCAAAGCCCCATCTCACCAAATCAAACCAGTTTGCAGGACCATCTTGTCCCCAAGTCCTTCTCCTTGTGCCTTTCCCCACTGTCTCCCCTGTGCAGCGCAGCCACATGCGGCACAGCAGAGGCTCCCCTTGGAGCCATCTTCTCCACACTCTTAAGTCATCCAAATTAACACCTGACCACCAGACAATGGCATTTTATTTCTAGTCAGAAATAATAATTTTATTTCTGAATAGAGTCAATTGAATTAACATCTGTTTTCCAACAATGACAATAAATCTGGATCCCAAATCCAGAGTCAAATTGTCCTGTCATCAAGTTGACTAAAGACAGTAAAATTGAGCTACAAAAGACATTTTTCTAGCATTGGGATATTCTCTAGACAGTAAAATACAAGACAGGAGCAGTCAGGAATGTGACCTATAAATTTCACTCTCTTTGATCTTTCTGAATATTGTATCTGAAATTATTTTTTTTTTAAAACTGAGGAGAGAAGCTACAAGCTCTTATGAATTACAGAAATGTGCAAAAGTACGAAGGAAGGGCAAGAGAACCTAAATCTGCATCTATACGTGGTTTCCCCTACCACATCACCCAACCAACAGCTAGGCTGAAGAGAAAGTAGAACATTTGGTGTTTTACTAATAAATTAAAATCAAAATATATAATAAAGGTATGCGGTTGAGTCATTCTTCCCCATTTTTCACACATCCTTTGTTTTATATTGCAAACTCTTAAGGACTGGGCTGTGCCTCTACAATGTCAGAGGCTACAAAGGTGTGTGGAGACCCGTGTGACTACTAAAATATTAATCTTTTATACTTAATATTAACAATATCAAGAAGAGCAAGAATTATCTCTGTGGGGGAGGGCAAGGGATCTTGCAATCTTGGCAAGGGAGGGAAAGCTCAAAAAGACAAAAAGACTAGATTTTCAGACACTTGTGCCTGCAGATTCGTCCAAGCTGCTCAGAGAGTGACTTCATGGCATCCTACATGGTACCTGCCTTTGACTATATTTCACACCAGAAAACGTAGGTTTGGCAAGATCACTTTAGCACTGTGCAACTTAAAAAAGAAAAAGGTAAAAAGGAAAATGATGCCTATACTCAGCTGCGACTCACGATATGCTCCAGTGCAAGGGTTTTCCTCAGTCTCATGAGTGCGCTGTCTTCACCGTTGGGTTAACTCCTCCCCATTAGTTATTAAAATGTTTATAGTTCATGGAAGGAAGCTTCTGAATGTCCTAATTTGATCTACCCAAAGCAAGAGGGCCATTGTGTGCCCAGCTGCTCCCAATTCACTGATCAGGAGGTGGTGAAGCACATACTGCACTTAATTCTGCAACACAGGTTTCGTCTTCAACTGAACCTCACTTACAGGCTACAGCTGTGAGTTAGAGTTGGAAAAGTCTTACTAAATTATCTTTCTCTTCTCCTTGCCTCTATACATGATATTTCTCAGTGCTGTGCACAGTCTACTCTACAAAAAATTCTAGGACTCAGATAATTTTCACCAGAGAAATGCTATGTTTAACTTACTCCAATCTATGCATTTTTTTTTCTCACATGTATCATAATTTCCCCCTTATTTCTCTTATTACTAACTATATATCACTTTAAATAATTTTCTTTCTTTTTCTGCTATTTGCAGCTCTGTATTTGCTGGCTTCTCCGTATTAGCTGGTCCTCCTATTGACCTATTGACTATTAGCTGGTCCGCCTATTGACTTCTCACAAGAATTCCCCGTAACAAAACAAACATCCTCATGTTTACTGTGAAACACAAGGCATCAAAATGAAGATGAACTAAATTATTATAATGTTGAATTCATAAAGCCGAAGCTGTCCTTAACTCCTAACACACTTCGTAGTAATACTCACCATGAACACAAAACGCACTAAAACTCTGAGTTAGAATACATATTGAATTCTTAATTTCATTTTATACCAGGCAGCCACTATTACCACACAAAGAAGAGCTGTCTTTCCCTTAACTAAATACAGGATATAATTTCCCTGCAATCAAACACAACCCACCGAGAAAGAACTAATTCTTCTCTCATCCTATACTGAAGAGCAACCTTTACGAAAATGATTTCGCAGGATTCCCTAAGGGTTCCCCAAATGCCACTTCATAAGCGTAATTAGAGAAATAGTACAAAATGCCTTAAGGTTGGAGACTGAAATATATACAAGAGAAATAAAATTTATTGTGGTGGAGAGAATCAGTCAGGATATAAGACAGGTCTAAAACCATAAAGTTCTGTTGCATCATCTACATTTACGGTACATTACATCTAAAAATCATACGAGTATGTTGGCTTCTGTAAATCTAACTTGACCAACCAAAACCTTAATCTTCCATAGAAAGCACAAGCTTCTTGGTATAGTAAAGCCTACTTACACAAGATTTGGAATTTGGAGTACGTGAATATTCCAAAAAGCTGCACAAAAGACAGAAAGGTGTTCATTGATTAAATGAAGAGAGGGGTAATGGCTGAATTCCAAGCTTTATTATCCTTCTCTTTTTGCGTTCAGCTAAAACAGCTAATTTTAACTCTATTCTGCAGTTCCTTGCTGGAAAAACATCACTCACTGATTTTCTTCATGACTTGGTAATAGAATGAAGAGTTTTCAATGCATCGATATTCTGTAATCAACACATTGGCCTTTCTGTCACAAAGCAATGATGGCATATTTAGAGAGCCGTATATTCAGTTTCTTTCTATTCTGTGCTCTAGTACAGAAGCCCTCATGGAAATGAAAATAATAATAACAAAAAACCCCAAGTTAGAAGCAGACATGGAAAATAAGCATATTTCTTTTAGGCACAGATTTCTATGTTTATTTATAAAGGATGTAACTATGCCAAAAATAATATTTTTAACATCACAAATGAGGAATATTACTTCCATTTCAAAAGAAATGCCTCCCCCAATGCTTTCTGCAAACATTCAAATCCCAGCTTAATAAAAACAAATGGCATCCCTCATTTCTTCAAAATTGCTTATTTGATATCCAAAGGTTTGCTGTTCTAACAAGATACAAGCAGTCTGAAATCCCACAATTATGCATTCCTGTGCCAGAAGTCAGACACATGTTTTTTCACAGATGTGGGTGAATATAATAAATATATTTATAACTCTAAAATTTCAAGACCTTGCTTTTGAAGCATGAAACAAGCATAATGGCAGATATTAAAGGCAACTGGAAGCATCACAAAACCATTGTGAAGACGAAATCTTATTCCCTTGGCATGTAATCTCCACTCAAAGTCATTTGCAACCACTTTTAGTAGCAACAAGATACTAACTCGTTTTTCATTTATGTTTGCAATCTTATTTACACAGTGAAGCTACAGGTGATTTCTTACAAAGAAAATAATTTAAAGAACAGCTAAACCAGCACATAATTGATGTTTCAATCCAAATTACAAATACTGGGCACTTCAAATAGTTTAAACGCTATGAATGCTATGAAATTCAATATACATCAGAGGAAAACTTTGCACTACCTGATTCCGAGAACTAGGAAACTGAACACCACAACTTAAGCTGCGCAGGGTAGTCAGCCACATAAAATTAACCAGCCAACTAATTTAAGGACTACAAGAACCTACTCCTTAAACTGTTTTTTTCATTTCCAAGATGATTCTGCAAAAATAAAATGCAGAGTTATTTGTCATTAATAATTGAAACTCTATTGAATTTACCAGACTACAAGGGCCAACATCTTTTTTTTTTCTATGTTACAAAGTTTTACTAAGAACATCCCTGAGGCGTTTTTTGTTTTTCTCCGTTTGACTGCTAGTTGCTATGTGGTAGTCACATGCACCCGGGATCTCACAGAGCCACATTCAGAAGGAAATGACAGCAGCTTTTGGTTCATCAGTGAAGATACATTTAGAATTTCTTACTTAGCTGCACAAAGTGTCACAATTATTCAGAAGCAAGATCTTACCTATCACACATCATTTCAAATAATACAAAGGCTTGAGGTCTCCTGAAAAAAAAAACATCTCGATCTGTTTCGTGTACCACTCAGGAAAGTAGTTAAGTAGATATTTGATAGCAGCTATTTAGCATAAGAAGGCTTCTAATATGCATATGTAGAGGATCTGGTATAACATTTACATCAGGCATACTCAACAGCATGTATATTTTTAGCAACATGATATGAGATGATCACCATCAGCAGTTTGAATTTGACATTTAAGGCGACATTAATAGCAATGTGAGAAACATGACAAACCTTGGGCAACAATAACAGAAAAGTAAAACGATGCCATTATAATTAGGTTTCCAAAAATAAGCCCACCTTTCGCTCACAGCCTCCTGCCACCTCTTAGCCACCTCCATGAAGCAGGTCAAAACATTTGGACCATTAAACACGCCACAAGTAAGGCAGTTAAAAGCAACAAGACTAGAGTTCCCCAAATTATGTTGTTTATTTTGCCTGGGTATTAATGTATCATTTTACTCCCACACAACAGTGACAAAGAGGCCTTCACACAACTTGAGCGAGGACACCCACTGACATGTATCCTTCCCTCTGTGGATTGACGTCATGACAGACTATTTTAAAGATACAACTCTACAAAGTACTGAATTCAACCAGATGACCCTTTAACTACAGTTAAAACACACCTGTAAAATAATGAAAGTTACTTATCAAAATAAACTCCACATACCTGCTCTGCTGCGCACCTGTGAGGCCTGAGGGCTGCCCTCCTTGCCGCCATTTTGTGCCACAGCAGCGACGGCTCGGCAGGGCTTGCCATAAAACAGGAAAAAACGGCCCCTCGTGCTATTAGCACTGTACACAGTCCACACAAAGGTGTCATAAAGACAACAGGGAATATTCAGGGCGTTTTGAGGCCATTCAGACTTGAGGCGGCTACCGACACTGCCAGTGGGACCTCAGCTTCCCTCAGGAAAGCAGTAGATTTTGCTGACAGGGAGAGGCCCTGACGAAACCTTTATCAGGACGAGGACTTCCACTTTCTGTACAATATGCCGCCCTGAGCCTACGAAAGGTGCCGATCCGCTTTTTAAAAACAATAAATCTGGGCCGGTACAACGTTCAACGACCCCTTCCACGAGTGCCACCTGAAGGAGACTGTGCACCCCCCCCTCAAAATGGAGGGTGACATCCGTCCCTGCGAAGCTGCTGAGAGCCGGCCAAGAAACCACCTGCCCCACAGCAAGACACCAACACAGAGAATTTGCAAGATCTGTCCTCAGATTACCTTAGATTTGGTTAAAAAAAAAAAAAAAAAAAAAAAGCACAATAAAATTCTCATTTAGAAATTTAAAGGGGTATCGACAAGTACAAAAAACTTCCAGTAGGAGATTTGGGAGCATTTCTGAAACACTGACTGACAAAAAAAAATCCAACCCCTTTTCGCCAGCAAAAGGGTCTGGTAAAAATTCACGGATCCGACAACTGCCCCCCATAGAAGGGCAACTGGCATTTTCCTCCTAGCCTGGAACAAAGCCTCAGCCACAAAACCCTGCTTGTATGATTTAACTTGGTTTCCTAATCTGCTTCCAGCAAAGATTAAGTACAAAGCAGCAGCTACTCTGAACCTGCAACTTATCTCGATTATATACTCTCTTTACAAATATCGCCTGCTTTACCAAGAATTAACTTTTAAACATGGAGTTGCCTTGCTCGTCCCGCACTGAATTAAAGGTAAGAGTTAATATCTGTCTGTGATCTCGTGAGAAACACAGCGGAGGCTCCACTGCAAACCAACAGTCAAGTACAAACCAGGTAAACAAAAAATAAAATGTTCAAAGGAAATTAAAAAAAAAACCTCTTCACTTTTTCCATCTCCCTTAGTATTTCCTCCCCGCAGCTGAATCAAGTTACGTTAACAGCTTGATTTTTAAAGCATTTTATATTAAAATTGGGAAATGAAGAGCACTGAGGAAAATATAAAATTTTATCTGCTGACAGTAATCTTTGCTTTATCAATAAATAGGTACCTCTACATGCACTAAAGCTGGTGCTATCTCCCATCTAATTCTGCAAAACAGTT
This sequence comes from Pedionomus torquatus, assembly GCA_013398155.1. Classification (NCBI taxonomy): domain Eukaryota; kingdom Metazoa; phylum Chordata; class Aves; order Charadriiformes; family Pedionomidae; genus Pedionomus; species Pedionomus torquatus. The sequence continues at coordinate 249,474 of VZRU01000676.1, forward strand.
CAGCATATTCTTAACTTCACGTTTGATCTGAATCTCTGCAAATATGATAAAATACAAATATTGTGCCCAAGATATGCCATACCTTCGTGTTTTGCAGAAGAGGGATCTGCATCAGACATTTCAATGCTTTGCTCAATATTATTAATATGTTCCTGAAAGAAAAATCTAGTTTGTTTGCTGCCATATAGCATTCTCTCTCCTGTACTGTGAGTAAAATTAAATAGTTTCATAGAATGGTTAGAGTTGGAAGGGACCATCAAGTTCCAACCCCCCTGCCCTGAGCAGGGACACCTCCCACCACACAGGGTTGCTCCAAGCCCCATCCAGCCTGGCCTTCAACCCCTCCAGGGATGGGGCAGCCACGGCTTCTCTGGGCAACCTGTTCCAGTGCCTCACCACCCTCACAGGAAACAATTTCTTCCTAATATCCAATCTAAATCTCCCCTCTTCCAGTTTAAAACCATTACCCCTTGTCCTATCACTCCACTCTCTGACCAAGAGTCCCTCTCCAGCTCTCCTGGAGCTCCCTTCAGATCCTGGAAGATTGCTCTAAGGTCTCCCCGGAGTCTCCTCTTCTCCAGGCTGAACAGCCCCAGCTCCCTCAGCCTGTCCTCACAGCAGTTTTCAAACAGCCATGGTAGGTTTCAGTTGATGTCCTCCAACACTTCTCTTTTAAATATCCATTTGGTTGTGAAATGGTGAAGCTGCACTGCCAGAAATGAACACATCGGGAGCACAAGCTCCTGCCCAGCACTGCCTCCCTGGTAGCCCACGGCACTCCATGGCACCTCTTCCCTGAATTTTGCCCTCTCTCCATCTCCCTTCCAGACCCACATGAAATCTAGTGCTAGGGGAGAGTAGGGATGACGCAATGTAAACCCTTTTGTTTATTAATTAAAAAAAAATAACAAAATTTGAGGAATTATTTGTTGGTCAGTTCACTGTTGTCCTGCTTTGAGGTAAAACAGAACCAATTTTCTGTTCAGTAATTTGACTTTTCAGTTAAGTCTCTTCTCACTAACTGCACTCACTGAAATTAATGGCATATTTTTCAGACAGTATCTGCTTTTAGTGGAGATAAGGCCTGGAGCTTATAATTAATACCAAGGAATGGTATGCCCAAACCACAACAACTGTCCAGTTTTGCCCAGGTTTTTGCTCATTGCCAAGAGGTTTTAAAATCACCACCACAGTGAGGCTGAGGGGACAATAGTAAAGAGACTTGTACTTTGAGAGCAAAGCGTATTTCTTCCCAGAACAAAGGTTGAGGCCTTTCATTTCTCATTCTTTCAAAATACTTCCTCCTCACCTCTCATAGAAATAGGAAACTACCTGTTACAACAAACAAGCTCAATTATGAGTAGCAAATAACAGAGGTGCACAAGCTGTACCTGAAGCCAAGCAACACAATTACTCTTTTCAAGGAACAATAAGCAAATAGCAGTGCAGTTCTAACAAAAAGCAGCCTCCTTACAACCTGCGAGTAACCGGCTGTGGAGCCTGTGTGACACTCATGTGGCCTCGAGCTCTGCCAAAGTGACAGCAGACTGTCATTCGTCCTCGGGGGTGTATGCTAGAGAGAGGGGAACAGGGCTAACACTCAGCTCTGAAAAATCAAGCAGCTTAGGTCACCTCACTCCTCTCTAAAGACTATAGCTATTAGAGGAGGCATGTTATTTAAAAGTGCTTGCCCACATGCACCTCATGCAGCTCTTTGAATGGTGTTTTTAAGGAGTAAAACAGTCTCTGAAAGTAGGAAGGGGACAAGATGGAGGGGCAGGGTTTTTGGGAGGAGCAGTTCAAGAGCGACAGGAAACCGCTGCAGAGGGTACAGCAGAAGTCTTCGTAGATTACATGGGGCCTAGAACATCTCTCTGATGAGGAAAGGCTGAAGGACTCGGGTCTTTTTAGTCTGGAGAAGACTGAGGGGGATCTGATCAACAGCTATAAATACTTCAAGGGTGGGTGTCAGGAGGATGGGGCCAGTCACTTTTCAGTGGTGCCCAGTGACACGACAAGAGGGAATGAGTACAAACTTGAAGGTAAGAAGTTCCACCGAAACACGACGAGGAACCTCTTTCCTTTGAGGGTGGCAGAGCCCTGGAACAGGCTGCCCAGGGAGGTGGTGGAATCCTCTTCTCTGGAGACATTCAGATCCCACCTGGATCTGTTCCTATGGGACCTGCTCTGGGTGGCCCTGCTTTGGTAGGGGGTTGGACTAGATGATCTCCAGAGGTCCCTTCCAACCCCATATCATCCTGTGATTCTGTGGCAGGCCATTTTTCAGGCAGGACCATGTTCCCGGGCTGCCAGGGCAAGCCACAGGGTGCAAATTCAGTGGGTAATCGGGACAGTCGATGGCTGAACTAGATGATCTCAAAGGTCCCTTCCAACCTAGACAATTCTATGATTCTGTTTTTCTGAGGAGAAAGCCCCTACATCTGCTCAGGTTTACGAATCCGTTGTAGTGATTTTTCCTTCACAGCAATAGCACAATTGTGCACAGTAAGCACACCGAGGCTCACTGAGAGCAGGACAAGTTCACTTTCCTATCCCACTGGGTAGCCTGAAAAAGTAAATAAATAGCAAATACACTGCAAGTCAGCACTGAAACCTTCACTTTCACTGATACTGCAGCCATAATGTACTTCTTTAACTAATACTACCGAAGCCCTACAGACATTCCAAGTGCAAGGGAAAAAAATACCTTAAAGAACAAGAGATTGAGGCGGGACACAAAAATCAGATATCTGCAATAACTCAAGTCATTCTGTCACCAGGGATGCCTCCAGCTGAATGCCAAAAAAGATGCAAAACAGAATGTGGATTTTTAAAAGATCATGGGTATTAGACATCAGAGCTGCAAATAAAGGCTGAAGTTACAGTTTAAGGCTGAGCTGTTCTTGTGTTATGCCATGGAAAAGGGGACACCCCAGCCTTAATTCCCCCTGCTCCAGCCAGCCATTCCTGCCCCCCTGTCCCTTTACTACCCATCTACCAGCATGGAGAGCTGATTTGACTTCCTAACCCAACAGAAAATTACCTTTTTCATCCCCCTACCTGTTTTCTTCTGGGTTATGTTTTTTGGCTGTAGAGAACGGTGTCATCTCAAGACTGGCTTATGCCTTACAGCACGACCCTACCCCAATATTTACAGTTGTGATGGGGAGAACTTTCCTTTCTCATCCTTTCCTCTCCCTTCTCCCTTCTTTGAAAATCTTGCCTATTATGGGGAGCTCCTATAAAATAGAAAGGATTTGAACCCTTGTACAAAACCTTCTTCCACTTGCAAGAACTGAGACTGCGCAAATTTGGGTTAGTGAAGAACTTGTCTGTTCTAGTACCGAACCCTACGGTTTGCATTTCTTACACTGATGGTGTGAGGCGTTTGCCAAAATTTTATTGGCATAAGCAGGAATCGTTAATTCCTACCTAATATTATCAACAGGCAGCACAGAGTAACACGGCAACGCTTGATAAACGTAGCGCCTTGGGGAGCCTGCAGTTTGGCAGAGCAGCCAGAAGCAGCAGTGTGAGCTGCTCTGAAACCGTGGGTGACAAGCTTGAGAAACAGTTGCAAGTAAATGTCCAAACAATAGAAAGCCACCTTAATACACAATCCCCAAAGATACTGGAAATACGAGGGGTTTTGTTCAGATCCATGCAGCACCGCAGTAACGTGGGAAGCAAGCACAGTTCAGCTGGATATCTTCATTTTCTAGCACACCACCCACCTCTATTTGCAAACAAACTGCAGTGTTTTATTTGATGCCAGTCCTTCTATGCTTCTGGTCAGGTTTGGAAGCAAAAAGGGCAGTAATGATAAAGTGGCTCCAGAACTGGGACGCTGACATTGTAACTGCTCAGATACACAGCAATCACTTATGATTCACTCTCAATAAATACTTTACTTTTAGGATTCATCTTATCTACTTCACAGATTATAGGCTTTGTGCTAAAGGTTTAGGGTTCTTTTTCTCTTGTTTGAGGAAGGCAAGACTAGCCAATTACAATGGTAATATGCACTTCTCGTAATTAGCCATAACCTCCACAGTATCACTTCAGAAGTGCTTCACAGGTAATCCCAAAGCATTTTGAAGCCAGAAAGTATTACTAATCGGAACGTTTCAAGGCTCATAGCTTTCCTTTAAGAATGCAAATTTAATCTGAGAATAAGTTACTTAATAATTATATGAAATTTGAAGAGGATTTTATCCTTCTTACCACATCAACTTGAAAGCACAAAGTATAAACACATAGGTTCCAGTGCAAAGCACCATGGCCCTGGCTCCTCAAGATAGCATATAAACTACCTTTCATTTCCTAAATCAGTATTTTCCAACCTCACCGGTCACACCAATACTCACTTGGGATTAGGAAAGGCCAGGACTGAGCAGTACCAGTAAAAGGAGATGCAGCAAACACCACATCAGCAGCTGCAGTGGATTAAGTAGTGAGGAACTTCTCTAAAGTTAATCCTGCAGCCAGTCCTGCCCTTGCTGAGGCCAGTATGTACAACTCTCACAGGACAGCCTAAGAACAGCTTTTTCCACCTGCCTGGTGACACTTCACAGAATCACAGGATGATATCGGGTTGGAAGCGACCTCTGGAGATCAAGTCCAACCCCCTGCCAAAGCAGGTCCACCCAGAGCAGGTCCCATAGGAATGGGTCCAGGCAGGATCTTAATGTCTCCAGAGAAGGAGACTCCGTCACCTCCCTGGGCAGCCTCTGCCAGGGCTCTGGCACACACAGGAAAGAAGTTCCTGCTCATGTTTAGATGGAACTTCTTACCTTCAAGTTTGTGCCTGTTCCCTCTTGTCCTGTCACTGGGCACCACTGAAAAAAGATTTGCCCCATCCTCCTGACACCCACCCTTGAAGTATTTATAGGTGTTGATCAGATCCTCCCTCAATCGTCTCTTCTCCAGACTAAAAAGAACCAATTCCCTCGGCCTTTCCTCACCAGAAAGATGTTCTAGGCCCCTCATCATCTCTGTAGCCCTTTGTAGCCTACTTACTTCACCCAAGGCAGGATCTGTATGGAAATCCCCAATTTGAGGCAGTCTGAGGGGCCTTTTTTGTTTCCTGAAAAGGAATGGAGCCTGCCCCACAGTCCAAAACTTCCACTGAGATTAAACCAAACTAAGAAAAAGGTATTTATGAACTGGGAATGGAGAGGGAGGCTGGAGAAGGGAGACATTACTGCTCACATCTCCCCAGAACTCCAGAGGTGCCCCAAGCCTTTCTCCTGCTCTCCCCATTAAATCAGCAAATTTCAAAGGTACATCTAATTGTCAAACCACCAGCGGGAACCAGAAGGAAGCGGTCTGGTCCCCTCACAGATGACCTCCAGCCCAAAGCACTGGGCTGGCTCCAGGGAGATGGTAAAGAAGCACCAAAAAGGAGCCTAAGTCTGAGGTGAGGAAGAAAAACATCGACCACCCAAGGAACCAAAAAAGCTCTCTAGGAAAAAATAAAAAAAAATAAAGATATAGAAAAAAAAATAAAGATAAAGAAAAAAAAAAAAAAGATTTTTTTTAAAGATAAAAAAAATTCATAACCAGCCACCCCTTAATGAAAAAAAACCCTACTCAGTCCCAGGCTGGGAAGGAGAGAGTATAAAAGAAAGCTGTACCCCAGAGGTTGGGGAGACAGTGGGGTGGCGTTTGCTCTTCCCGAGGTTCGATAGCTGGCAACGACTTGGTTCACTGTGAGGAAAAAAAAAAACAGTTATTTTATTTGATCATTTATATACAGATGGTGTTTTCGGATTAAATTAATGAATGCATAGCACATTAAGATATTAAATGTAAACTGCATGCATCAAAGAGGTTTTAACTTGAGGATGTATTGCTATTTTCTTCTCATTTTAAACATATTTCTGAAATAAATACAGGCCAGCTCACTGTGCTACCAATAATTATAGAAACTCTAAAACAGCACCTTGTTCCAGCTACTTGGATTTGTCCTGTTGTTTTTAAAGAAAAACATGATTTAAAGAAATCAAACACAGACAAAACCTGCCAGAAAATGTTTTCATAACAGAGGTAATCGATGCCTACACCAAGTAGATCTGAAAGAAGCTCCTGGCAGTGATGCCTCTCTCAGCCGCCCTGAGAAACACCACAGTGTCCATGGATCCAGTGTCACCATGAGATCCACTTGTAAATCCACATATTTCGCCCTTATCACAGCAGAACATAATATACTTCAATTCCCACCCTCCTCCAGCCACATGCTACAACCCTCCACCAGGCAGCCAGAACTCCCTGAATTAGAGTTAAACCAGGATTTGGCTCAGAAAGGGTTTGGTTTTTTTTTTTTTGCACTGAAAAGCTTTAGGGACAAAACTTAGTTTGAACTGCCCAGAGAGTGGAGATAGGACTTTCGGGGCTGGATATAACTGAGACGGTGACTGCAGGAGAAAAAGTAACACACAAATCTCAGCTTCCCTCTGCAAGCATCTGTTTTAAGCCACTGGAGCAGTCTTATAGCTACATATGTCCCTACACAGATGTCATATATATAGCAACATATATATGTATGGATATCATATATGTACATATGTGTGTGTGTGTCCCCTCACTACATTTAAGGAGGACAGGGTAATACTTCTTTGGTTTAACTGACCATATTTGTGTGTGCGGCCACAGTCTGTATTTTTTTTGCTCAGTCAAACCAAGAAAATACTTGGTTTAAAGCACCCTGATGGAGTTCCCAGGGAAAATAATGATGTGAAAACATTGGAAAAAAAAAATTACCACTCTCGAGATTATTATTTGTTACAAAAACTGCAAGCAAGAGATGAGCACACGTGTGATGGTAGACTAGTTTTTCTAATAGAAATGAGGAAAAAAAGGAATGACACCTCACAATAAACAAATTTATACTGTAGATGCAATTATGTCAGCGGCAGCAGAAGCAGAACTCGGTTAAAACCACAGCAGCAAAAATTCTTTCAGTGAAATAATAGGTCCTTCTGCCCCTGTGACCGGGTGGCAGGGCTCGCTGATGCACCTCCACTGACAAACAATTTGGGAAAACTAAGCCTAAAACGCGTGTTCCTGTAAGGGCTATGATCTACCAGAAGTGAGAGCAGAGCTTAGGGGTTTTGTCCTTATATCCTTAACGTGGTTTATATAATAATTCTAAACTTGCAGCCTCTCACAAGAAGCCATCCACGGTTTCCTTCTGGCAATCCGGCTGCAGCAGTCAGCACCTTCTACAGCTAAAAGGCGGCGCCACAGTTTAAACATATTCTTGGTATTTACAAATTTTCAGTTTGTAATCAAAAACTCTGCATACTAAGAAATACGTCATTTTACACCACTGATGTAAGTTTACGCAGGCACTAAACCACAGACTCTTCAATGATTTAAAGATTGTTTTATGCTTTACAAAAGAATCCAGTGTCTGCAATTCCTCTTGCAGCTGTATAGCATGAAGAAAAATACCGTCTACTCAAAATATTTCAGCTGACTAGTCTGACTTTCTGACTAGTTGATTTTTTATACCTATTCATGCAGGAATTTTGGCATTACACAAAACACCTTTTAAAAATGATGAAAGGAAAACATTTTTCTAGTCTTTGGAGACTTACGCATTTAAATTCTGTTTATTACTAATGAACCCAATTTTATTACCCATTTTCCACTCATATTATCAAAGATTATTTATTTTATTGGCTACAGGTATGAGTTTTAACATCTGAACATGTAAGATGAAAGTTTTAACACCAGTCAAAGACAAGTATGAAAACTACTACGGAGACTATGTTTAAATTTTACTAGGAAATATAGGAGGAATATTTGCCCTGGTGAGGCCTCATCTGGAGACCTGTGGCCAGTTCTGAGCTGCCCAGTTCAAGAAGGACAGGGAACTGCTGGAGAGGCTACAGCAGAGGGCTACAAAGATGAGAGGCCTGAAGCTTCTTTCTGATGAGGAAAGGCCGAGGGACTTGGGTGTTTTTAGTCTGGAAAAGAAGGGGAGACTTATCAACAGCTATAAATACTTCAAGGATGGGTGTCAGGAGGATTGGGCAAGTCTTTTTTCAGTGGTGGCCAGTGAAAGGACAAGAGGTAACAAACACCAACTCAAGTGTAAGAAGTTCCACCTAAACATGAGGAGGGACTTCTTTCCTTTGAGGGTGCCAGAGCCCTGGAACAGGCTGCCCAGAGAGGTGGTGATGTCTCCTTCTCCAGAGATATTCAGGTCCCACCTGGACATGGTCCTGTAGGACCTGCTCTGGGTGGACCTTCTCTGGCAGGGGGTTGGACTAGATGATCTCCAGAAGTCCCTTCCAACCCCGTATCATCCTGTGATTCTGTAATATTCCTCACCGGCATCAGGCACATGTCTTTATATTTGGATTTCTAAATCTCTGGGGGTTAAATTGGTCAATATTCTCTAAGGGATGGCAAAGACTACTACTTTTACTGCATTTTTTGTCATAAAAAATATACCTATTTGTACTTTGAAATGTAGCCACACTTGTAACCTGCTGATATCCAATGAAAATGGTTAGCAGTCAGCTGCCTAACAGCGCTGGTAGTATTTTATTATTCATATGTTACAATGAAAAGAATAACTTAAAACAGCCTTTTCCTTTATGTGGATAAAGGAGTTTAAAATATTCCTGTTACCCTGCCTCCTGCAAAACTGCTTTCCAAATCCTTCTTTCAAGAGTGTTTTGTGACAGAAGGAAACCAAGGCGTTTGAGTGCTTGCAATCAATTATAAAGTATGAAAGACAGAAGAGGACGACTCAGAACCACAGTAGCAACTCCCTCATTAAATGGCATTTTCTTCCCCTTTCTCAAGATTTTCATAGAATGAAAAGGGTAACCATCCTCAGATGCTGACCATCTGAATGGTACTTGTAATTAACATCACCCTAACCTGTAAAATAAATAAATTAAGATGTTGATACCTTATGACTTTAAAAGTTCCTGGCCTGAGAAGGACCAAACGAAGTATTAGACATGAAACACAAACAAGACACCTGTCCCAGGGCACTCCAGTACACAGCACTGTACAGATGTTTCCAATGAAGATTAAAAAAA
>VZRU01000676.1:270209-290600 GCA_013398155.1 Pedionomus torquatus
CAAAGAACCTTCACTTTGGGGTTATTTTTTATATTACCCCTTGTGGGAATGATAGCCCCAGCTTCATTCTTAACATCAATACCCAAAGAACCTTCTTCTGAATTGCCGTAGAAAGTAGGGTGATATGTAGCAATTCCTACAAAATAAGTCCTATCATGCTTTCTTTGCGCCTTAGACCTTAGCTAGTATGGACTAGCCCTAACTGCCCTCAACCCGTCACAAGCTCCATTGCCAGCACAGGCCAAGTTATCACAGCAGCTACCCAGGAGCCCATTTCGCCAAAAATCACACCAAGATACTGTTAATGACTACACGACGCTTCCAGGGAAGATAATACCATTCCAGAATATGTTTCAACACTGTTGCATAGAAGGCTGCAATAATAGCACATATTTTAGATGTATTATTCATAAGAAATATAATAATATTCAAAAAAGCTCAGACAATTAGCGCTCATTTGCAGCTTCCTAGAGAAACAAAGACTCCACAGACCGAAATTTTAGAATTCCGCGAAATGGAAGAAAATAATGAGCTCAGTCTTGGCTGGCAATGGGGGAAAAATACTGAAAAAACCCGCAGAAGTAGTAGCACTAAAACTACATCTTGAACTGAAGCTCTTCGAGTTGGGTGGGCAACACACCACGTGTGACTTCACACAAAGGAGAAACTGGAACACACTCACCATCGACTTCTACTTTGCTCCAGCTTCAGGGGTTTGTGCTGAAAACTGGAAGCTTTTTGCAGTTCGAATTCTGGACAGACTCTGTGCATCTGCGAGAGCTGCTGCATCGGCCAAGAAGAGAAGTAGAAGAACGAAGACAGTGAGCTGAGGAAGTCTCCGGCAATGCCACAGCAACACTTGTACTCCCTGTCTCTTCCAAGAGGTCTACTTGTAATAGATGGAGTATTAGATCACACAAATACCATTTTGCAAGCGGCTTGAATGGAGGACCTATGGAGAAACACTGTCTGCCACTGCAAAATCGACTAAGTAGGTAGTTAATTCAGATGTATACCCTCACAGAGCTTGAAAACAAGAGGAATGGTAGTTAATTCAGATGTATACCCTCACAGAGCTTGAAAACAAGAGGAATGGGGAGTAGATGCTTAGAATTAGCTCACGTAGAGCTCTTTTGAGAATTACTGCCTCCCTGCAGTAGACTGCCATGGACTTGGGCAGGAAGCAGGGTCCTGCCGGATGCTACGCAAGACACAAGGTATTCAAACTATCCCTCTTTTCAAAAGAAAGCTTCCTTGTCACTACCCACCTATACGTTCGATACCATTTTTTGACAAATCCATACAACCATACATTGGCTGAGGCTTGTAGCCTATCAAAACAGTAGGATTCTGCCTACACTGGTGTTGACCTTCTTCCCGTACCTGCCTGTCCCTCATCCCTCCATCCCCACCCAGGAACAGACCTGGATGTCACTGCAGTGGATCCTCTTCTCTCCATTTCCAGCCAGCTGCAATGGAATTTTCCTGTGCTCTGATGCCCCCTGTGCTGCGATTCCACTGTCCCATTAACGCCAGCACAAATGATTTATGGAATCTATTAGGTGCAACGCTAAAAGACATCTGAAACATAGATGTTTGCTTAGGAAAATATTTATATGGAGCAGACAAACGGGGGTAAAGCGAACTCCAGCACAGACACCACACTTTGTGCCCACATTGCTCATGCCCAAACAGTCGAAAGATCAAGAAAACCCCTTGGGGGTTGGCTGTGGAAGGGAAGAATAGCATATATTTTTCATTCATAGGAAAAGAGAGCAGCACTTTTTTATCTTCTTTTTTTTTTTTTAAATTATTTGGTCAGAAGGATTATTACAGTAAATTATGCAGAGCATTAACCATTGAATTTGAACCCATTTTTAGTCTTTCTTTATTAATAACTCATTATGGTCCTTTTTTTCTTAATGTGGAATAAATTAGAGCTGCGTTAATCCATGCAGCTATCTGCAGGTACATTTATCACTACAGTAGTAGCAACTTTTACTCTCCTTACTGGAAGCTGCCTTGCATGGGCAACAGAGACTCGTCCCCCGCCAAACTCAAGTGACAGTGGCCTTTTCAGGTCACTGCCAGGGTCACCTGAAAACTTACCTGTTTTTTTTTTTTTTTTTTTTAAAGAGGACTGAAAGGTACCGCACAGCTGGCCCTGACAGACGCGGAAGAATTTCTCTGTCTCTCTCACTCTCTCTGTCGTATCGCCACAATTTAGATCGGTAAAAAAAACTGAGCTTGGGGCCTTCCTGGTATAAAAGGGAGAGGAATTGCTAACGGGATGTTCTTTGTGGGAACTCAAAGCTTTTGGAACTGATTCCTCTGCCCTGATCCAGAAGAGCTCAAATTTTACGGCCTTCAGAGCGTGTTGCTGAGTTCATATTTTTTCCAGAGTGTAGGAAAACAGGGGAGAATGGTGCATGTGGTTAGTTTCTTGGAGACGGGGCTTTGTTTCTGCTTTCCAACTGGCTGGTTTGCATTTGGTTGAGGGAGGAGGACTATTGCAGCTCAGTCACAATGATTATTTTTCACATTTGCATTTGAATTTGTGTCAAGTTTTTTAGGAATTTCAAGGTAGAAGCAAACAGCCGTATTCACTCTGCTAAAGATAAATATCATCATCCTACCACTTCAAGCCGATGCCAGGAAAGGAGTTGAGAGGTGACACTGCAGGTGACTCATTAGACTAGAGAGTCCCGGGTGTGAGTAGATGTGCTCCTTGCAGCACATAACGAGTCAGTCCTTACTAACACCTTCCCTGAGAGCCGTCAGGCCAAAGCAGAAGACTTCATTATGCCCATTTCTAACACTACCAAATGGAGACAAGAAGATGACTTATCAATACCACCAACACGGTGCCACGGGAGAGGCAAAACCTGGTGCCTTGGATAGTCTTCCAAGGCCTATCCTAATCCCTGAACCTTTCTTCTTCTCAACACCCAGATAATAATTTCAGCTATTTATCAACGTTAATGATGACCGAAGGCTTTTATTAAAAGGGAACAAACACCTTTTTAACCAAATCCTAATTCACTTCTTTGAATAGCAGTAGCCTAAGTGCCCTGTTAAGACATCCTATCATAAATAGTTAATTAGCATTTATAGCCACTTTTACTGTACTTTAAATAAATACTGGTGTCTGCATGTGCGCTATGAATAAGCATGAATGGAGTACCTACAAAGAAACCAAAATTGCACAGCATCAGTACATCGCTTTGGAACCTGTTTTTCTTAGTTCCCTACAACAAAGCAGGGTATTAAGCTATGGAATTTAAACACTGATCAAGAAAAAAGATTTTTGTCAGATAAGGTATATCATTTATAACAGCAACATACATTCTCACATCTCTTTTACAAAAACAGACTTAATCAAGTAAAATATTTATAATTTAGCTTTCCAGCTCCTGATGGAAGTACGTTAAAAAAAAAAAAAGGCAATTTCTTGTCTAGAAATAAGTCTAAGAACACTATCTGATATCAACAGGATTAGTGGTATAATGTGTTCCTATGAGAAAGCACATGTGCGCAAAAATATTTCCATGTAAAACATCTTGTAGTTCTTAAGCACTTAAGTAGTGCACTTCATTGACTAGATTTTTCTCACACATAAAGATTAAGATGAGGCATTTTTCAGGCAGTAATGTCGCTGATTCAAATGAGAACAGACTAAGACCATGATGAGATCACAGATTCAGTGTTCAAATCTGAAAACAATAAAAGCTGGGTGTTTTTTTTTTCTTTTAATTCACATAGATAAAGACTAACTTTATTTTTTATCACCCCTTCCATAAGTTTATTAAGAATTTTGCAGTTTCAGATCAGCATTTCCCTGAAAATCCAGGTGGAAACTGGTAAGCAAATAGATGAAAACAGGATAGGGCAAGAGTTATAGCAAAAATACACTCCTTTCCAAAAATGATTGGATTATGACACTTCTCTTGAAGAAAAGATAATACATGGTGGTTTTTTCTCTAACAAGCAACACAAACCCACCCAGTGTATAATTCTATTGTGATTTTTGAATGCTGCAGATTAATAAACTGAAGTAAATAATGTTACCCTGCTCTTGGACAGATTTCCCAGAGAGCTCAATGCAATATCAGCCAAAGTAAAAATTACAAAATATTCTTGTACAACAATACCTAGAATTTTGCTGTTTAATATGTGCAACACCCTGCTTAGAATCACCCTACACCACACTCCTTTCCGTCATAAAGAAAAGCACGGGAAAAGACAATCTTACAGCTATTATACCAACTGAATATCTTGGTCTCCCAAAATCTGAGTTACTGAGGACATAAGTACCGGTCATGATGCTTTTCACAGTTTTTATATAGTTTTAGTTGCTTTTTCATCACTACATTCCCGTGTTCGAAGGCAGACAGTACCAGTCAGCCAGCAGGCTACAGAGAAAAAGGGCACATATGCTTTGAATGATTAACACCATTCTGGGAAAACACAAAGCATACATACTTCCCTTATCTTCCAGTACAGCTCGGTGACGAGGAGGGAAGACATTTTCACGAAAATTCCAGGGGATTAGATGATGTATCCATAAGGCCTTTGAAATAAATAGCTTCCACACCCCCCCTAAAAAAAAAGGTTAATCATGTTTGGGTCAGAAGAACTGCTGTACGAGTAACAGTAGTGAGCTGAAGCAATAAAAAATAACACTCTGATGTTTTCAGGCCATTTTACCTAATTTTAGAGGAAAAGGCAATAGTATTTTAGGAAAAAGTTTAAGCCCTTTACTGAGGAAATAAAAATCCATCTATAATCCCAGCCTTATATCTTTCTTTAAACTGAACTCACTGTGAATTTGAATCCTGTTTGCGTCTTGCGAGACTCACTTCTGCGAGACCACACTTCAGGGCCCTAAGGAGAAAAACTCTTAAAGCTCCTGAAACACGGACAGCTGTGGCACTTTCCACCCTTAATTTTTCATATTGCTTTCCCATTTGTTTCTGAGACATCTGTCTGAGACCTTTATCACCTGGAAAAGAAGGCGAAGAAGCAGTTCCTTGCACAGCTAATGCTCTGAACTGGCGACTGAGCTTCTAATCTTCATATTAAGCAGCTTCCAACTGACTATGTTTTGATTTACATTTAATACTTGGGTCCACAGCTCTAAATCCCTCTGGATTACCAGATATAAATGTATATATATGTGTATATATATATATATATTTTTAATTAATTTTTACATGTTTTTCAGAGAGAAAAGGAGGAGGATATTTACTGCAAATGAAAGCAACATAAAGAAGTAACTGGAAAGAAAAAGAGGTCCATTCGGCATGTAAACTCATGAGCTACAGGACATTTCATACCAAAGAGGGTATCTATCGGCTGTTTGAAACAACCAATTTAGAATAAAATAGTTTTGTGTAGAGGTCTGAAAGACAATTGGCTTTCGTGGAAAAACCCTACCCTATTGTGAATCTCTTAGAATTGGTAAAGACCACCAGCAGAGCAATCCTATCAGTGTAAGACAACGAGCTCTATGAAAAGCCACTCTCCTCTTATTAATGATGAAGCTGGAAGCCCCTATCTCTAGAGAAGTTTATATTGTATTCTGATCATCTTAAAAAAAAAAACCAACCCAAGCCACAAGCAATAACCAAACAAAAAAAATCCAGTTCAAGATACTTCTCCAAAATGACATCTTTAAAAAGATTTTTTAAAAANAAAAAAAAATTTTAAAAAAGGAAAGGCAAAAAAATAAAAAAAAAAAAAAAAAAAGAAAAAAAATCAATATCTATGTGATTCCCACAAAAAATATTTCACATATTTCTTGGAATAAGCATTATACCGATCATGGCAGAAACTATGCAGCCAGGACTGTGGGTTCAGCTGCCGCTGTCCTTCATCTTCCATTTTGCCTTTTTATTGTAGGGTATGGGAATGAAAACTCCCTGTATTATTTTGGTCAGAAATTTCTTTTTTGTCCTCACTAAAAAGAAACTATTTCTTTTCTCCTCAGTACAGCTTCTCCTTCATCCCTTTACACCATAACTCCTTAGCTGGGGGAAAAGAAAATACCCAACCACCAGAGCAATTTTCTTCTTACACAGTTGCTGCTTTGGCAAGATCAGAAAGAAGTGTCATCCTTTGGGTAAGTCTGTCAAACAGATTTCTAACATACAGTTTGAGAATGTTCATCTAAAAGTACTAGATCTCCACTTGTGTATGCTCACATGACATTTATTGCCTTGGAAAGGTGGCATAAAAATTATTTCACACTACTCTGACACCTGGTGTGAGCCATGTCCCTGCAAGTGGTCTATATACAAAACGGGGAGGAAAATCAGACGTTTAAATAAATGCTTTCCAAAATAGTAACTTGGGTTTATATATGGAAAAAAACAACCCAAACAACCAAAGCATTGCAGGCTTCTGTTAAGTAGACACCTTATGACCTTTTCCAGGAAAAAAAAAAAAAAAAAGAAGTGGAGGTTTTCATAAACCATAAGAATAGAGTTTATAGACACTTTACATGCACTCAGAACTGTCGATTTGAACAAACCTTCCCATAGTGGACGTTCAGGCAGATGTAGAATGCCTGGTGATGGTGGTGGTGGGGGATTGTCAGGCACTAGGCTAAGTGCTGTAGAGCATCTAGAATTGTATTTATGGCACACCTCCAAGTGATTTATTGGATATTAATTCTCCTGGAGAGTAGGTGAGCGTTTTTCCACATTCCAACCAACACCCTTAATATTTGCCAACATGCCGAACTGCCTGGGAAATAATTTTAGTGGATACCATCAGCTGTGGTATATTCAGAAATAGGGCATAGGCACTATCAAGAATTTAAAATTACCCTTTATTTAAAGGAAAGGAAGGAGGAGTAAATATTTTTTCCTTCATTTTCTCCATACCTCAGGATGTTTTTGATGTCCTCCCTGCGTTTTAGTGAGCCGCAAGTTTGTGTTGCAGGTTTTACAACAACCACCTGAGCTCAGCTTACTTCAAGCAATGCTAAACATCCGACAAATTTCCAGAAGGCAGTATATCAGAAGTTATCAGACGTGACAGTCCCTAGAGTCTTTCTTCCCACTGCCACTTCCCTTACTCCGTTTATCCGCCCGACAAGCCGCTGCCCAGATGTCAGACCGCCACGGATCCACGTGTGTTAAACAGCTCCAGAAATCATAGCATACAGTTGCTATTTCACAGCAGCCAACTTTATCACCAGTGCTTCCTAATGCCATCATCTCAATGATTTCACTAACAACCTGATTCACTCCGGACCTTCCCACAAGCCCTGCCAGATTTGCAAGCTGTGGTGCTATCTGCCAAGAGAAGGAACTCAAAGGCCAGCTGAAGTCCCTCGCACAAGAGCCCTTAAAATTGGAGCAAGCGGTAGAATATTCGGCATAAAAGGTACTTCCCAAGGAAACTAAATATATTAGGTGTATTCTGAAAGCAGACAAAAGCCAATGACATGACACAGGAGCTTTTTAGACTGCTGATGAATCAGTGCAAGTGACAGGAAAGGTTCCCCCCCACCTCCTCCTCTTCCCACCCACCACGTGCTTACAGTTTAAGTGCAAAGCATGCCAAGTGAAAGCCTAAGCGAGAACCTGCACGAAAGAGTGGAGGCACATTTAGGGCTGAAAATGCCAATGTGACTGCATCAGTTCCGAGAACAAAAAAGTCTGAGATGGTCAGAGCCGAGCCTGCTGGAGAAGGGTTCAAAGATAAGACAAGCATCCAATAAAAATATAGCTTTTACTGAAATTATCCTGAAAATAATAAAAATTACAGAAGCTGCCCTTAATAATGGTAAAAAGTCAGATAGAGCATTACCAGTGTCTCAAAGAGTTCACTCTTCTTTCTACAGCAGTATTTCCCCAGACACAAATGACTTGCCTTAACATCTCCCTTCCATCCATTGTATTTCAAGAAGCATTGTCAGCCCTTTCTCAGGAGTCTGGAAGTTTCCATACTTTGGGATTACTCCTCCCCCCTTCCCAGTTGCTGGGCATGCTGGGCCAGGGTCTCACAATACCCACAGTCAAGAATTTCTTCCTGATATCTCACGTAAACCTCCTGTATTTCAGTTTGAAGCCATTACTCCTCATCCTACAGCTCCACTCCCTGATCAAGAGTACTTCCCTATCTCTCCTGGAGCTCCCTTAGGGACTGGAAGGCACTCTAAGGTCTTCCCAGAGCCTTCTCTTCTCAGGGCTGAACCCCCCTAACTCTCTCCACCACTGAAACCCCCAACTCTCTTCGCCTGTCCTCACAGCAGAGGGTTACAGCCCTCTGAGCATCAAAGTTTCCAGTAGAAGACTTCTCTGTCCTGAAGAGCAGAGTACTAATGGCATTCATTTTGAGACAATCCTTCAAATGTGCTATACCAGAATCCTAGACTGTAAGGGTTTGAAATACCTTTCTTTTTTTTTTCCTACTCATGTGGCCTCCCAGAAGTTTTTCTGAAGCTTCTCAGGAGCCAGTGCTTCCTGCAGCTGGACCACAGACACTGAGAACCATACTCCAAGGGCTCTGTGACTGCAGGGCAAATGTGCAACGGAATTATTCCATGGAAAATTCTACCGGTTGTGGTTCTCAGCCCTTTATATAAAGGAAAGGGATCTTTCCCTATCCACCTTATCTCCATCTTAATGGAGAGCACTTAGGTATGTAACTACACGATTGCAATACCTCATCTAAAACTATTGTACTCGAAAGCCCAGGAAGGCACAAGAATTTATCAGCCAAAGTCCATCGGTATTCGTTGCCTTTTTGATAATGCTCCTGCTAACATCCAGCAAGCAAGGGTCACATTGCTGTTTAAAACCCTCCTGCACCAAAGTAAACAAACCAGACACTGATAGATTTCCTGAACTACCCTCAGGCAGAAGCAGTTTCACAGACAGGGGAAAAAAAAAAAGATGGCAAAGGAAAAACTGCTCAAGAGAGAGAATTTTGCTCCAGGTTTTCTAAACTTTACCATCTATATTTCATTCTGGAAAAATCCTCCAAGTAAGTAAAGATATTTTTTTACTATTGTAATGGCAGTTTTTTCCCCAAAGTATTCAGCAATTGATAAATTGCTGGACCCTCTTCCTTGCTGCTAATTTTTCCATGCTGATTAAATGTGTTAAAAATGTGCCCCGCTGCAGAGAAACAAGGCAGTACTAGTAGCAAGGGAGTGTTCTAAAAGTTAACAAAAACATCCAAGGGAAAATCTATCACATGGAACAGTGTCTGAAAATCTGAAGGACTTAGCGATAAATGTGTAACTCCCCCAATGGAGGCATATTTGAATTTATCTTAAAAGGAGATGTCAATAACTTAAAATCCTAATGCTCAAAATAGCAGTAATACTGTCATATCACTATCCCCTTCCTGTTTTTTTAAGGAATCTTTTAAGTTAGACATCTGTGATTTAAAGGAAACTAATACCAATGCTTTTTTTAAAAAAAATATTATTTTCTTAGCATGTTTTATTACATAAAGCAGAAGGTTAAATATATGTGCACCTCAGCATAGTTCCACGGTACACATTCCAGTAGCCATTAAAATTCCCTTAAATTATCTTCTGTCAGTCATTTTAACTTCTGTTTTAGCTAAATGTTTTCCTGTTTCTTAAAAAGTCAGCAAATTGCTATAAAAATGACAGTGACAGGCCACAGCGGTTTGGGTTGTGAGGTATAAAGAAACACTTCTCACATGCACAGCTGCTGGTAATGAATGCAACATGTTCGAGGCTTGAATCTTGGACAGTTTCCGACATTTCTGACTGCAGTTTCCTTGGCAAGTTCACTGGGACCATATTATCTCTATGTCCCGGTATTTCAGCCCAAACTTGGCAATTCAAGAGCTTGGCACCGCTCACTGGTGGAATGGATTTCAAAAGTCTGTCCTCCCAGTTAACAACTTTTTAGGAGTCTTTGCCCTAATTCTCTTCTAACACGAATATTTTTCTTTTTTTTTTTTTCTTTTTTTTTTTTTCTTTTAAATGCATCATTTTCTGCATAACCACCCTGGAAGACACAGCAGACAGAGTCAATTTTCATACAATAAAATCACTGCTTGTGAAAGATGCCAGATTCAGGGAATCAGGGAATTGTCAGAGTTGGAAGGGACCTCTAGAGATCACCCAGTCCAACTCCCCTGCTGAAGCAGGGTTGCCCAGAGCCCATCACTCAGGATGGCATCCAGGTGGGGCTTGAAGGTGTCCAGAGAAGGGGACTCCACACCTTCCCTGGGCAGCCTCTGCCAGGGCTCTGCCACCCTCACCCAAAAGAAGTTTTTCCTCATATTTGAATGGAACCTGCCATGTTCCAGCATGTGCCCGTTGCCCCTGCCATGTTCCAGCATGTGCCCGTTGCCCCTCGTCCTGTCACTGGGAACCACTGAGAAGAGTCTGGCCCCATCCTCCTTCAACCCACCCTTCAGATACCTGGAAGCATTAATCAGGTCTCCCCTCAGCCTTCTCTTCTCCAGGCTCCAGAGTCCCAGCTCTCTCAGCCTTTCCTCATCAGGGAGATGCTCCAATCCCTCCAGCATCTTTGCTGCCCCAGTAGTTCCCTGTCTCTCTTGAACTGGGGAGCCCAGAACTGGACTCAATATTCCAGTTGTGGCCTCACCAGTGCAGAACAGAGGGGGAGAATGACCTCCCTTGACCTACTGGCCACACTCCTCCCAGAGTTTCCATTGGCCTCTTGATGACATGGGCACATTGCTGGCTCATGAATAGTTTACCGTCTACCAGGACCCCCAGGTCCTTCTCCTCAGAATTGCTTTCCAGCAGGTCCACCCCTAACCTATACCAATGCCCAGAATTCTTCCTCCCCAGATGCAGGACGCTACGCTTGCTCTTGTTGAACCCTCTTAGTTTTTTCTCTGCCCAGCTCTCCAGTCCATCCAGGTCATGCTGGATGGCTCTCACAGCCCCCTGGAGTGTCAGCCAGATTGATGACATCAGGGACTAAAAGGACATTTGCCTACCCCCCAGCTACAATTAACAGCAGCAGCGACACAGTCCTGCCGAGAGCTCTGAAATCCGAGCTCCTGCAACTTCCAGGGGAAGAGAACAGCTCTGGACTTCGTTCTGCCCAGGCTTCTGATAAGCCTGGATGCTACTATAATTGGTTTGGTGATACTGTAATAAGTGCTATAAGCAGGATGGTGATTAAAGGCTGGATTTTACACAGGTCACGCTCCCCGAAGGAGGCATTTAACCTGTCCCCTTGTCGTGGTGAAAGCCTCTACATCTTACTCGCGCTACCGAAACTAGGCTTTAATCTGAACACATGGCTACCCAGATTTTTCTCCTAATACAGAGAAAAGGCCAAAGAAAAAGGCAGCAGTGAATGAAATGAAGCTGTGGCTGTCATCCCAAGTGATTTTTCCTAGATTTTAGTCATGTCTTGGAAAGGAAGTTTAGGAAATTTGGTGCTAAAGCGCTATTCTCTCAATGTTTTTGCTTTAAATGGGATCTTACGTTTTTTCTGTTTTTCTTTGCAGGAAGTAGTTCCTAGCAAAATATGCTCTTAAATAAGACTTACCCAGCTGTCAAATTCTGCCCGGTAATGCCAACACAGTGAGATTCTAAGCTATGCGTGAACATATGTTTAAAATAATTACATTGTAAGGCAAATGTACAGTGTAAGACACATTCTTGTGTGGCAGAAGGAACAAAAAACAAGCTTGAAAGCAAGAAAGACATAGATAAAATGTCTACCTGCACCATTAGTCACACAGAAATATTTCTAGCATCACGTAAATACATAGGAAGTTAAAAATGAACTGCGCAGAAGCAAAGATCTGTTTTAGAAACCAGGAAATACAGCAAAGATGATGTAGAGATGTAGAACTATAAAGGAAGTAGGATAAACTACAATTCACAGTGCAGCCTGGCACAGCAATCATAAAGAAATAAGAGTGACAATTAAAAAAGTACTTAAGAGAGTTAAAACTCCCCCAAATATTTAGCTGCCAGGAAAGGGAGCTAAAACTAAACCCCAGTCGCTGTATAGACAAAAATACCAAATTTTGACTTGCTTAATCTTACCCTGTCTTACTGTAATTTTAAAAAGCCTCTATCTGTTGGCAGAATAATTTCACCACCACCTCTCTCCCCAACCCCACACCAAAACCATACCAGGTTCCCTGAGCTAATGTATTTAACCAAAAAACAGTCTAACTGTGGCTATGGGTGTTGAAACAGGGCTTATCCCACCTGTCTGATCTGGACAAACTGCGGGGCCAGCCACGACAGAGATTTCCTTTCCAAGTTCCTTTTCTCCCCAAACAGAAAGTAGTACTGAGATTTGTTTTATATGTTTGACAGAGAGTAAATTACATAGATATAGGAGATTCTCCGAAGATTTGTGATCCTTGTGAAAGAGGTTAATGTGAGTCAGGGAACATTGGAGTTTAGGATATATAAGTAATACAAATACCGTCAGTCATTGTCTTAAGACGAAAGCATGCTTGTGTTTGTTAGATTTCCTTGAAAAAAAATATCTTCTCTATTACTTCTGGGATTGCAGTTCAACTCCAGTACACAACCTACTGAAGTTGTGTTCGTGCTTCAAAATTCGTTGCAGTATGTAGTTGGTTATTTAAACCCACCGTTCAGTGTGGTACAGTCTTGGTACAAGAGCAGATTTAGCATCATGGGTGACCTAAGAGAGCCAACAAATAGTTTTTCCCTTTTTCTTTGTTTAAAAAAAGAAACATTTTCCCTTCCTGCCCCTAGTACCCACACTGTATATAAAGTATGAAAGGAAAAGCATGGACATATGTAATTAAATTACCTTACCATATTACTCTGCTGAGCAGGGCACCAAAACGTAGATAAAACGAATCTCAAAGCCTATTTAGCCTATGGAAAGACTACATAAGTCACAGGTTTAAACAATGTATTTGATAATGTGCACAGCGTAGCACTAAACTGATGGGTTTAAAATGTCCTATACATGGCCCTCTTAAAATGCTTCTAAGACAACTACAGTAGAAAAACACCAAGCAGTCAGTCCCTCCAGATCTTGAGGGACACTGAATAACCAGGGGGAGCTTGGTGGAGAACCACCAGGATGATTTAAATACTGGAGAAATTGCTGCATGAAGAAAGGCTGGAAGAAGGGATTCATGCAGCTTAGGGAAGAGAGGGCTCAGAGGGAGCTAATCACAGTCTCCCAGTGCCAAAAAGGTAGAGAGAAGATGGAGATGTTCTCTTCACAAGGGTGCATGGTGATAGGACAAGAGGCAACTGGCTCAAGCTGCTTTGGGGGATGTTCTGGCTGGCTATTAAAAATAACTTCACTATAAGAACAATTAAAAATTGGAATAAGTTACCCAGACAAGAGGTGGGAACTCCCTTGGTGGAAATTATTTCTATTTTGACTTGAGACACAGTCGTGAGTCATCTAAAGCCCTGCTTTCAGCAGAAGGTTGGACCCGATGAGCTCCAGGAATCCCTACCAACCCCGGCTTTATGCAATTGCATTCTCAGTTCTCCATGGTTTGTAACTACAGGAGGGAAGGCCTCCTACCTGAATCACCCTTTCTCACCCCCAAATTACCACTTTTTCTTCAAGTACCTTGCCATACAAAATACCATCGCCACATGTGCAAAAGAAAAGGGAAAAAAGAGGGAGGGAAAAGGGTTGAGTCATATTGCTATCAATACTCTTTAATTGTTTACCTACATTATTTGTGCCCAGAGATGCAAAATAAAGCAAAATAAATCTGGTTGTGAACCAGCAGCCTACGTGCAGATAAACTTGCAGAACGTCCTAGATTCACCTATTCCTTTTTCCTTGTGCTTTCTTCAGTTACCAGTGAAAAGTGTTTAATTTCAGTGAAGCATATTGACTGTAATAATCCGCATGTTCATATTATTTCTCTTTATATACATAATTATATGTATGAGAGCAACAGTGCACTTCTGGATGGGTAAACCCACATTTCCTGCAAATAATATGGGAAGCAGAGGGGGAAAACAGAGCATATAGAGTGATATATGTAGAAAAGTAATGACAAAGTGTGATTAGCTGATAGAAACAGCTAAATGAAACACAGCATAAATTAACTCAGCTCTGCTGGCTTAGAGGCACATACAGGTGCAGAGCATTTGAGAAAAACTCTAACCTCGTGCTACTGAGAAATAACCAGATGCTACTACTGTCTTTAAGTCCCACTTAGCTATAAACAGACACTTAAATATATATTTATATATATATACTTATTTCCAGGGTCCAGGAGTACCCATATATAACCAAGTATAAAGGGAACTGCTTGGTTTGAGAGACTTCTGCAATTCCTTCTTTTGCTGAATTACATCATCATTTACTTTCTTCTTCGGCTGTGGGAAAATACTTGAAGTCATTCAGCACTAGCAGAAAAATCCTCCCATGTGAAAAAGATGCCTGTGATGGGGCTGTATAACCTCCCAGCAAGGGCAGAAACACTTCTATTGGTTCGGCATCTCAGGCCTTCGGCAGAGGGAGATGAATATAGGAAATATAGGAAATATAGGAAATGCTCCATGATGAGATAAGGAGGACCGAAGCTCCCCCCAAGCCTTTGTATGGTGCCTGGACCAACTGTGTGAAGCCTGTACACCAACGATATGACCGGTTGTATAAGTAATGACTGTACAGCACAGTAATGCTTTTGCAGAAAATAAAATGTACAAAGCAATTGTACATTTAATTTTGAGATCATAAGAGAAAAGGTTATATTTGTAGCAGTGGCTTTATTTGTGGATTTGTTACTTATTATAGACTAGAGACAAAAATCTATCACTGGCTGGATCATATTTTATATTACTAATTTTGAAGTTACTGATTTTGTGTTTATTACTTTTGCGTTCTGGGCATCAGATAAACGGAAGCATTTAATTCTCAAGAATACAGAGCCCCCACATTCGGTTTTCCAACTACAAAGTAGTGTGTCAAAACTTAGGGAAATGGCAAGGATGCTTTCAGGTGAAATAAAGCTAATTACTGTGGCTTGACAAAACTAGCAGAGAAGAAATTATTTTTAAGATTATTTGTTTAGCAGGGGTCTGGAGAGTAAGTGGCTATGATCTTATAAGTACAGGACTTGGTGCACGTCCCAGTGTTGTCCTTTAACTAGGACACCGAGCAAACTCCATCAACCCACCAGTAAAACTGTTTGAACAGAGCTTACAGGAGAAGTTTATTTTTAATTTGATGCCCTATTTGTTCTCAGTTATAAAGTAACATTCTTATATTTTAACATAATATTGACCATTAATTTATAAACCTGTGCCTGCAATTCCAGGTACCTGAAAGTACAATCACTGACACGGAACTCACTCCTTCCTCAAACCTGTGATGAACAAGGAAGGGAACAAAGCACCTTTTATCAGTCCTGCAGATCCTGAGGCCGTTTTCAGGAGACGCAGCGCTGACTCATAATCCAGCAATGTATAGGGGATGACTAACCTATGGTTACCTGGCCTCCAAAATGCGTGTTCCAGTAGCTGCCTAAGGACAAGGAGATTGTAAGCTATAAGCTTAACGATTGAAAGCTTCCTCAATAGGAAGTTAAAACTGTAGCTTCTAATGAGTTTATTTTCTTCACCCTCCTTAATAACAGGGTCTTTTCTGGCTAACCTGTTCAAAAAGCTTTACATATCAGAGGCAGCTATTGAGCTAGCCTAGGCTGAAGCCAGTCCTTCTTCCCACAGCTTGGAACCTGTAATAGCTCCCAGCTATTACAATATAAACAAGCTACAGAAAGTGCTGCTTTTCCTCGGATCTGTCCTGACACCGTCAGGTTTACCCAAAGCAGATCAACTCCCACACATTTCAATGAACAAGAACCTGTGAAGTCCCTTCACTTGCTCACACAGATGGGGACGCCTGGACGGTTTGACAGCGAGCCCTCACAGCTGGGAGCCTGCAATGCCGAGAAAGCTTGTGGAAATAAAGGGGTGGTTATGAAATCTCTGAAAGATGGTTCAACATGAAACAAAAGAGAATCAGTAAAGAAAAGAGGCGAGTAATGCTCTGGAGCAGGAATAACAACATTAGACAGAACTGCCCTGCTCCCTCCTGTTTAACGGCTCTTACCTGCCTGATCCGAGCACCAGATCAAAACAGTAAGACCTACCTCTTCTCTCTGCCTTCAGACCCAGTTTCTGAAGCCTGGGAAAATACAGGTGGAACAAGTTAAGTGAACAAGGTAGCGAACTCCTGTAATGCCACGTGCCTTCTTAGGAAAGGGAGGCCAACTAAGAAGGTACAACAGCACAATGAGCTCTGCCTGCTGCAAGAGGGAGCACAGGGGTCTTGGGGACACTCTCAGGATCTCCAAAATAACTGCATTTAGTTTTGATGTAGATATTTTGATTGTGACAGCTTAATTATGGAAGTGCAAATGTGCACTTCTGAAATTTGGTTTTGAATGAATTTCTTTCTTTCTTTCTCTGCCCCACGAAGAATTTTGTAACATAAATGCAAACTCTAACGAGTGATGAGAAAAGTACACACGAGCACAGAGTAGATGATGTAAAATGGTATCAAGCCCTTCCAGATTCTTCAGTGAACCTTAAGCAGTTTCGTATTACAGCTCTGCCAGTCTCGGGCTACCAAAAGGGGAGGTTCCCCTTTTCCCATCCCTTGAAGCCACAGATTCCTGCCTGTCTCCCTCCTCCTTTTGTTAGATCCGCCTGCGCAGTTGCAGGGTGAGTTGGTTCAGCTGGCTCCTGATGGAAGGTCATATTATTTATGTGTTTTTTTTTTTTCAGGGTTAGGATACAGTCCCATTAAAGCTGACATTAAAATATTTAGTGCTGCTGCAGTTACGTCCATCTTCTCCAAAGCCCGCCTTCCTGTGCCGTGTCAACTGGGCTGATCGCCTGACTCCTTAGGGAGCGAGTTCAAGCTAGTAAAAATCCTTGGGAAACCCTCCAAAGAAGTTTGGGGTAGAGAGAGGTGGGGAGAGGAGCAGGGTACGACACTCTGCTGGCTCAGTGGCCTCACCCAGATTGTTAAGAAACTGGATGAAGCCTGCCCCAACACAAAGGAATACCATCCGCCACACAGCACACCTCAGGGTGGAGACGGCATCCACCATCGCCCCTGCATCATCCAGGGACCTGACACACTCTGTGTCCCTACAATTAAGTGCCCAGTCTGCAAAAGAAATGGCCACAGCATCTGGTGGGAGTCAGGTGGGATGGCATCATCCCCTTCTGATGCAAAGGAATGTGGGATTGGCTTGCCTATGGTATGAAGGCTCATCCTTAGAAATAAACGGTATTTTCCATTATAAAAATATTGGGGAAAAACATGTTATATTGATAGATCAAGAAAACAATCATATTCTTCAATTCAGCTCTTTTTTTTTTTTTTTTTAATAATCTTTTGATTTACTATGTTTATATTTTATTGGGAGAAGAGGTATGGAAAAGGGACATCAGACAGCTCTGTTGGCAAAAGCCAGTGGCATTAAGAGTTTTAATTCAAATCATGATGCATTAACCCCTCTCTGGCACAGGAGTTAAACCCCACAAATAGCTAAAAAAAAATAATCCAACAGTGAATCAAAAGAAATATTAAACTGAACTAAAACAATCCCGAGACAGCTGGATCATGAAAAATTGTTCAACTCAGAGAACATTTAAAGGTTAGAGCTCTATTACAGGTAAAAGAAAAAAGATCATAGACAGAGAAAAAAAGATTAATACAGTGAGTACCTAGTCCTTCTTTTATTCATTTCATTTTTACTGCAAGGCCACCATTTTGCAGATGGTCTGAAGTATCACATTCCTTACCATCTCAAAAGGCTTTATATCAATTATTCTAACTATGCTTCTAAAAGAACAGCCTACAGACAGCTGCTGGGAATAAAACAGACGCCACAGCAGAACTTTCCTAGTATCTGCCTTTGTGAAGATTTTTAAATAAAGGATGCAATTGTTACATGCTATAAACCTCCAAGGGTTATGGTCCTCAGTATCTCGGACGCTAGAAATGGAAGTTGGACTTGAAGACATTGTGGCAAGCACATGGAACGCTGGCCACAGGGCTACCATTAGCTACATTTCTGGCTTAACGTGATTTGGGGGGAAAAGACCACAACTAAAACTTCTGGCAACTGAAAAATCTTCCACAAACCCACAGAGATGGCTTCAGTGGTTAATTAGTCTTGATGCTAAAACCCCACTGAATGTTAAATGTTAATGTTAAACTTCCACCTGAATGATTCCTTCATCGTTCAGTCAGTTACTTTGCAAGAAAAAAAACAGTCTGCCCTGTAAAATTACACATGGCCAGTATTAAAAAAACCCAGGTAACAGCACTGTCTTCCTTTAATTTCTTTAAAAGTTTTCCAGTGTCAGACAACTTCACAGAAATCAACACTAGCAGCTGGAAGAGCTCTCCAGCCAGCTCTTTTAATATTCTTAATGGAACCTGACTATAAATTGGCATCAGTATTCCCAGCCTTAACTCACCTGCTTTATGTCTACCTGGTGTTTCACTACAGATTTTGCACTCCCAAACAAAGTTACATGGCTACAGTGCTTAAAACCATCCAGTATTAATAGCTACAATTTAATAGTTCCACAAGAAAAGTAAGTATTTTGTCATATGATCTAACTGTCCTCTTTGCCTCTTCTTCCTCCATCCCAGCACAGAAGTTAAATACTTATTTGATACCTCAGCATTTTCTGCCTTATCCTGGGGAAATCTTCTGTTTTTGCCCAGATTTGGTTAACATCATTAGGATTCCTTTTCTTCTTAACAGCCACAACAAGAAGCCCAACATCTGCCCCATTAAAGGAAAGAAAAAAAAAAAGAAAAACACCACCGAACTCACTGGCCATGGATTTCTCCCTAATTTGTCCTCCAGGCTCTTCAGTTTCCTAAATTTCTTAGCTGATGCAAGCTCATTATCATTACATTACACTCTCCTCCAGTTGTTTTTCAACACACATTCTCTCAAGCTGATTTATTCAACAGGGCTTTTTGTTTCATAGCTAAGGCAGGTTTCAGCACAAACCAGAGAGAACAATTTCAGGTTTTGGGTTTGAATATTTTCTTGAGTTTGCAAAATGGGTTTTTAATTTACTGAGAGAGATTTAACACCACAGATTTTCACAGAGAATATTTCCTGGTTTTCATCTTCCTCTGTTTAACAAAGTCATAAATTAATCTATTCACTCACCGAAGCCAACATTAACTGTGGGGTTTTTTTTCCTTCCTTTTCAGCCATCAATATGATCTTTAATAAAGAATTTATTGCACCAATATTTTAGATACCTATGATTTTTTAAATGTCAGAGTCATTTCAACTGACAGTATAAGACACACAGAGCATAATCTCTCCATTGAAGTCTCCATAACAATACAATTTTTTTCCCACTTCGATGTTATAGGTAAGTTCTTAACAAGTCACATTGTCCCCTGCTGTGATTTTATGTCCTAGATCCTTGACCAAGTTCAGCACTGAGCCAGTTTTCAGAACCGGTGGCCAAATTCTTTAACCAATGCTAACGTGTTCTATCGGGCAGTGAGGAAAAAGGCAAGAACCACCTTGACCGTACAACACACTCTTTCAATGGAAGCAGACTGATTCTTATTTCAATTGTGTACACTGAAATAAAAACGACAAGAAAAAAAATCTGGTTCGGTGCAGCAGTAATTTTAACCAGTGTAATAAATAGTCTGGCACCTTGCTACAAATATTTGCACTCTGCACTGTCTGTTACTTGACATATTTTATAATCAGATTTTAGTTTTCTGCACGACA
The DNA here is from genome assembly GCA_013398155.1 of Pedionomus torquatus. Lineage (NCBI taxonomy): Eukaryota > Metazoa > Chordata > Aves > Charadriiformes > Pedionomidae > Pedionomus > Pedionomus torquatus. The sequence goes on from VZRU01000676.1 coordinate 289,965, forward strand.
CGCTCAAACTCAAAAGTATAGATATTGCTACAGCAAGGTTGTTACTAAAATGCTGTTTGTACCCTTAGCATCTGCATTTTTCTTCTTAATGCCTTATTATCTTTTTCTTCTGCCTTTATTTGATGGTACTAAAGTGTTTTTATTTATAGACATTCCCATTTGCAAATTTGGGAAATGCTTGTCATTTGTCTTTTATCTATAACGGAGGTGAATGCTATTTGTGATTTCAATTGGAAGTACATTAGCTTCTATACCCCGTAGTGGTATTAAAATAAATTTTCCCTACATCTTCAGACACAGCTGAATACCATTATGACTCTAGCATATGTGGACTTAGTTTTTGCCTTCCAGAGGGCTAATTAATGGTCTTAAACTGTTAAAGAGGCCACACTGAAGTAAGAAGCGGCATTCTTCCACAGTCTGACTCTATTGGGTCAGGATATATTTGTATTTGCCTATTGGTGAAATAAAGAGAATTCTAACAGAGTGAATAAAATATCAAATGCAAGATTGTATCGCCATTTGAAGAGCTGGCAAGTGCATGGAGAGACCAACACTTCTCCCCGCAGATTATTAGCAAAAGTCGTTTCACATCAGTAACTTCCTGCTGTTGGGAAAAAAAAAAAAAAAAAAAAA